>JAZKJV010001773.1:0-600000 GCA_037367405.1 Ottelia alismoides
TAGTATAGAAAAGTGAAAAGAACACTATACAACAAACACTCAAAGAATGAATAGAAGTCGGAGATCCCCCTATACATAGGATTAATTAATCCTATGTATAGAAGAATGTACAAAAGGGAAAAACCAAGGAAAAGAATTAACGGACTCAACATCTCGTCTTGCACCCTATACTTAGGGTAGAATAGCCCTAAGTATAGAATAGAATATCAACATGCATGGGACAAGAGAGAAAACAAATGAAAACTAAGATGAAAATAACAAGAGAAAAATGAACGACATCACTTCCCCTATACTCAGGGTAAAAGGTCCCTCAATATAGGCAACAACAGGAGTAATGAAACAAAATGAAAAATAGAAAAACTCAATGTCTACACCCCCTATACTTAGGATAAAGTACATGCTAAGTATAGCAAAAATAATCCTAAGCGATACCTGGGGTGTAAAATAAAATGCTAGAAACACAGAACAAATCAAGACGAAACCCATATATACAAAATAGACTGTGCTGTGGTGCCTCTCAGCATGCGCTAGAGTTTACGCCCCTAGCTGGGCGCAAAGGCTAGGTCAACGTAGTGTCGTAATTCAGGACGACATGTCATACTATCGTTGTCGTCTCCGTGTGAGAACAACAATGAACGCAACAGAGTCAAAAGCAACACCCAAATACTCACTCAGGTGGGTGTCGGCTACCGGGAAATGAGAAGAAAACATACAAATCAACTTTAGTAGCACAAATGAAACAATTGTCTCAATATCAGAATGGAGTGAATAGGTGGAGCCGAAAAATCAAACATGGAGAACGAAGGATCAGACATGGAATCCTGCACGTCAATCAATGTGTTAAATGGGTATGAAAGGTCAAGAACATGAGATTCTCTAGGAAAACAGATATCTGATGTACGTAATGTAGAAAATTTAGAAAAAAAACATCAAACATCAGAAAGATCGTCTCATCCTCACGAGAGTCGTCATAGAGGGAAAAATCAAAATCAGAAAAATCAGAAGAATTAGGATACTCAACAAAATCAGAAAACTCGGTCTCGACATCCAATAGAATGGATGTAGTCCAAGAGCATGAGATCGTGTACAAAGAAAACAATTCCCACAGATAACCATCGGGGAGATGTAACAAGTCAAATTGACTCAAGAACGAGAACGAATGATCATACTCGAATAACGGGTTCTCTCTCGAAGTAAGAGAAAAAATCATCTGGCGACTCAGAAAACACTTGCTCAAAGAAATCTAGTTCAAGATCAAAGAGATCGCTGACCTGCGAACAACAAGGAATCGGAGCTGGGGCAGTGCTGGCTGTCAACTGGTCCTCAGAAAATGTATCGAACTTGGCAAGCTGAAAGACAAACGGCTCAAGTCCGGGTCTAGAAATGGTTGGCGTCCCAAAACAAGTGTCGCTCAACAAGCTCTAACTGCTAAAATCATCCAAATTGGTCATTTGAAAGAAGTCGAGAAGGGGGAGAGAAAGAAAGAGACGGGAGGCCGGTCAGAGTTCCGAATTCACAAGAGAGCGAACGAGGATGATGGGAATGAAAATAAGAAGTCGTAAGATCCCACTAAAACAAAATACGACCCATCATCACAACTCAAATAGAAGAAGAAAGACAAAAGGAATGAAGGATTGGCGATTGGAAAAAATGAAAACAAAAGGAATGGGAAAAGAAGACAACTACTAACTACTCTAGGAAGGAACACAACTAACTCACTCCAAAGGAAAAGTAAACCTCTGATTCACCTACTCAACACAGTGATAACAGTGAAAGATCGGTCGTAATCTTTTCGGTTTTAGAGTTAGGTGATCAAGCAAATTATTTAGTGAAATCTCACAGGTGAAGTCTCCTAAAATATGACCTATGTCAAAGGGCTTTGGGCTCTAATCCTTAGGTGTACGTGACTCGCTCTGGAGTACCTGCATACAATGTGGGGATTGATCTCTCAATGATATGAATCAATTATGTTTAATTTTAAGGGTCCAAGTGATATTAGTAGTCCCAATTTTTTTTTTCTATTTTCACCTTTTTTGGATATTTTCAATGATTTGCCTAATGAGTATCCAATTTCCTTTTTAAATTATGTGAGTTGAAATAAAGAAGGAAGTCAGAAATGCCAATGCATGATGAAATACAATGATGCATGCAGGGGTTTAGAGATACGTACCTTGTCGCCAACACTCTACATGCAAGGTGATCCACGTAGAATTTAAATATAGAAAATAAACTAATCTAAATGATGTACGTGAACCATCCTAGCAATAACTTCTACTAGCAAGTAATAACTAATTAATTTAACTAAGTACAAAATTCGCTCTACTCTATAGGTGAAAAAAATTATGTTTAGGGCTTTGGATCTAATAAATTGCTTGGCTTAATCAAGTTAATAAAGAAATCAATAGGTAGCTCATGAAATCCGCATTAATAAAAGAAAATAAGTTAATGAAAAGCAAAACTGTTGAGGTCCCCCAAGTGCACCGACACTTGGCGAAACAAACCCCGCAAACAAGGTATATAGTGTCATTTTACAAAAATTTAAATGAAGAAATAAATGCTAAAATTCTATCTAAGTCCAATGGTACAAATGATAGCTATTCTAAATCTTCTGCTCCTCCTCCTTCGCTCTCCTACAAATTCATGAATAAACAAGTTGCCTCCTCTTCAGTAGAGTGCGTCGACGTGCCAAAAAAGCCGCTCCAGCTTGTCAGGTCCCTCGCAAGAAAGAGGAAAGAAAGAATGTGTAAGAGATACACATATAAAAATATGAGCAAGAAAAAATGAATTTGAATAAACACAGTAAATACGAATAAAAATATAATTGAACAAACAAGAATAATAGGTTAATTAAAAAACCTAACTTCCCTTGTTGTGCCTCCCCGGCCACGATGTTATTTTGTTGACTGTGATTTTCTTGGCTTTTATTTAGATGAATTATTCATAATGGTCATTGTAACCCAAAGAATTATCAAACACAAATTTTATTTACTTCTCGAGCCAAAAATAATTGAAATGTAGCAAGAGAATTTTGTTATTTAATTTACTTGAATAGCAAACAGGGTCGAACTCAAGGGGGCTACAAAATCCCGAGAGTTATTAAATCAATGAAAGGATCAATGAAATAAAGAAGGAAATTCTATAAATACTACTTTGGTTTTTATAATTTTTTATTATTTTCATTATTTATATTTTTTGATTTTTAGTTTTTAGTTATTTTTAGTTTTGCACATTTTTTATTTTCAAGAATAAAATTTTCAAACAATTTATATACAAAAATAGACGAGGGTTCTTTTTTTGGATTTTTAAAATATATTAAAAATGATAAAAAAGGTTAGAATAACATGTTTTTGTGTTTTATACTTTTTATAATATTTTTGGTGATTTATAAAAGATTTTTCAAGTTTTTATGGATTTTATAAAAATCGGAAACTCAAAATAATGTTAAACAATGAATAATAATGATATTTTGTAATTTAAAAATATCAAATAAACTAAAAATTACTAGATTTTTTCCTGAAAACTATAGGAAGTGAAATCACTATTTTTGGGAGTTTCTATAGTTTTTTATGATTTTTAATTTTTTTTGATATTTTGCAAATTGTTAGGGATTTAAAAATATTTAATGCACGAAATTTACATAGGAAATAAAAAATAACAAAAGCCAACTATTTTATTTTTTTGGAATTTTTGAAGCAATATTCGATTTTTTTATGAATTTTCTTATTTTTGATAGAGAAAGTAGTGATGTTTTTGAATTTTTAATAATAGCAAATGGAAATAAAATGCAATGAAAATTTTATACTATAAAACGACAAGTAATAGGAACTCAATCTAATTTTTGTAGAATATATTGAGCACAAATCATTTTTATTTTGAGAATAAAAACATGTAAATATAAGTCTAGAAACATGGGACTGAAATGCAATTATTCAATGTTTTTACATTAAAATATAACAAGAAAGAAAATGAGGGTGGAAAACTCAAATTACCAAAGTTAGGCATGCATTGCACATGCTGAAGTTGGAAGCAGGGTCTTCTTCGTAATATTCAAAAAGTGAGGGGACTGGATGCAATATGCCCGAAGATGTTTTAAGCCGGTGTACGTACCTCATACATACACCGCTTAGGGCTTAAACGATGTTGGTCAGCGCTTCGTTCTTCTCGCCCCAAATCTAAGGAGCAACGACGGTGCGGTGGTCTTCTTCGAGCAAGCGATGGGTCGAGCTCTCTTCTTCTCTGAGCGACGGAGATGGCGATGGGTGAGATCTAGTTATTTCGAGCTGCTCGAGGGAAGTGATGGGATGAACGGTGGCTTATGTTCTCCTCCATGAGATGGGCAGTGAAGGCGGGGCTTCTTCGGCGAAGCTTGTGGGGCTGTGCAGTGGTGTCTGAGGGTGACAATCCTTGTAGGTGCACGGCGAGGAGGTTACGCAGTGGTTAATGGCGGTTTAGGCGGTGTCAAGACAACACGGTCAAGATCTGTGGCGATGGAGGTTCGAGCTCAGGTGGGCGGTGGTGTGTCAGTGGTTAGTGGAGGGGCTGCTCCAGAAGATAGCGGAGAAAAAGGGTACGTCTTCTTCTCATGGTGGGTGATCAACGGCAAGGTAGGGGTGCTGATCCAGGAGGTCAGAGCTGTCTCGCCGTCAGGTGGTGTTCTTGCGATAAAATAGGGAGATGGATGTCAACGGAGGTATGAGAAGGTAGCGATGGCACGATGGAGATTCCTCCAGAAGATAGTGGTGCTCGATGGCAGTTGTATGGCTCTAGTGGTCGGTGGACTGACTCAATAGCGGCGGCGGTGCCGCCACCCATTTATTATTTTTTTTGCAAATGATTTTGAGAAACAACAAATGGTCTCTATTTTTTTTAAATACTGTGTACTTGTAATAAAATATAATAAACAAAACTGACTGGAGCACTACGGCTCGGTCTAAAAAAATCAAACACAGACACGGATTAGTAGATGGTGGTCCTACTGTTCGGTGATGGATTGGAACCGTGTCTCTGGCCATCGTATGTGGTCGGAGGTGAGAGATCCTGTAATAAATAACGTAAATGTGTAGGGATTAAGAGGTGGATGTGAGATCGGATCAAATTGATGAAGAATACTGAATGATGATAAACTATGATATAAAATTGAAAATTGAAAATGAAATAAAAAAGGAAATTAAGCCTAAAATTACCTAATTAAAAGATAGAAAATGGATTGGCTCTAACCAATTAGGATCGAATTAATGTCGCAATGGCCTCGACGAAGATCGACTCGCTGTCACCGGACGGCTCAGATGATGGACACCTTTCCACCAAAGATTTCTCTTAGAGACTAGACTCCTCTCACCAAAGGCTTGATGGAATTAAAATGTGAGAGGAGGAGCCAAATAATTAGGAAACAAAATTCTAATTTCAAAAAAATGAATTAAGGATGAGGGAATAAAGGGAAAGATTTTAGTGGTGGAATTAATGATTAATTGAATAAATAAATTAATTAAATAATTTCAAAATATATTAATTAAAACAATATATGTCAATAATTTAAAGAGCCACTTTGATGGCGGGTTAATTAAGGAACTAAATTACGTACATATGGTATACTATTTATATAATTAAATAAATAAATCATTGTCATCATTTTATTAATGTAAATAATAAACATTAGTTATTTTATTTTTTAGTGGTGGCTATTTAGGGAAATTAATTATATACATAAAATATATACATATGGTACATTATACACAAGTAAAATAAGGGGATTATAGTATTTTATGTTTTATATTATAATTTTTTCATAATATTTTATTTATTATTTTTATTTTAAAAAAGTATTAAAAATACAATTATTTAAAAGTAAATTATGTATAAAAATAAATATAAATAAATAAATACAATAAATATGCGGTAAAATTGCTAAAACCACCTCAGAAAACCGTCTTTCAAACCGTAATTCCAAAAATTATGACACCACTGCCATTTTAAAGATAATTTAATTTAGAATACGATGGAATGATTCAATTAGAGTTCATATGGATAATATATTGATATGGAAAGTTTGCATATTTTTGGCCACTGGAGAGTGTGATTGTTTACACTGTACACACATTTTTATATTGCAATTATTTTTGTTATTTGCGAGAGCCTTTTATCATGATTATTTACAAAGGGTTGTGTGATAAATTAATTGAATAATTTATATTATAGACAATATTATACAAGTGAGGAACATATCAAGAATATTTTTGGTGATTTTTGGTCTTATCTCCCCCTAGTTTATTCCTAGTCGATCAGGTCAAGTCTTAACCTTCTCTTGGGTTTGGATTCAGCTTGTATCTACCACATATATACAATCTTTTATTTTCTTTATTTTCCCTTTATTTATTTCTTTATTTATTTTAGGTTAAAAGATTATAAATATACAATATTTACAAAAAGATGCTGGTCAGTAAGAATATAGATTTATCAATATACATGTATTGTATAAGGGATTTTAAGCTAAAGTGAATGAATAAAGATGATGAAATACATATTCATCAGTCAGATATTTTTTATTTTCAAAAATGTATCTCATGGAGGGAGAATCATGGAATGCGACAGAAAACAATGATGCATACAGAGATAAAATCATACTTTGTGCCAACAGTTTACTTGTAAGTGATCTGCACATATATGTAAAACCTAGGCTAATGCATGCAAAAGTGAGGAAAAACTAGTCCTAGTCAACAATTGTAGCGTACAAATGAATTAATTTTTCAAATCAACCTGAATTACGCCTAAGTGTGGACTAGGGAATAGGAAAAAATATTTGTAATTTAATAAACTATTTTTCTACGATTTATATTTATTTTTACAACCTTATTTATTTTTTTGTTAATTTTTGCATGTTTATTATTAATAGGTGTATTTATCTATGTTTTACATTTCTTTATTGTGTTTTTATTTTTAATGTCATATTTTATTATTTTATACATTATAATATAACTACATACATATTAACATATTTTTTTTATTTGTTTGATTTTATTTACATAAATAAATAAATACATGTATATATTTTACAAGTGTAGTACACCTATATAGCATAATGTGTTTTTAGTCTATTCTAATGGTTTTAATTTGCCTATATACTCATAATATGTTTTAAATCATATATACATTTATTTAAAAATATAAGGAAAGTAAAAATATGAATAATAAAATAAATAAATATTATATACATACACACATACAATGGTACCACAGAAAACTGACTTTTGCATCTTAACTCCATTTTTAATGAAACCACCTTATTTTAATTGACAATTTAATTTTAAATACAATGGAGTTAATTTTGGTGAATTCAGAGTTCATATGAAGAACATATAGATCTGTGAAGTTCTTTTTATAGCTTCTTCATAGGTGTCCCAGTTGCACTATGCATGATTTTTCTTGGTAATTATTTTTATAATTTTCTATATACTAATATATACAAGTTCCATGTTGAAAACTTTATTATTTGATGTGTGTAATATAAAGAATATAATGGAGTATAAATGGGCATTTAATATGTAAATAGTTAGGATTTCATATAAAGTATTTGGCCCTTATCTCGCTCTACTTTATTCCTTGTCGATGTTTACGTCATCCAGTATCTTTGTTACTTCATTTTTTTTCTTTTCTTTATTCTTTATTTTGTATTTAAATATAGGTAATTATACAATAATTACAAACTAATTAAAGATGACAAATGAATGTTAATTGGTACAAGTTAGTTGTATTTACAAGTGTTATCATAGGGATTTAAAGACAAAAATGAAGAATAAAGGTAGACGAATGGTTATTGATCAACTAAAAACTAATTAAAGGTGACTAATGAATGCTAGTTGGTACAAGTTAGATGTATTTACATGTGTGATGATAGGGATTTAAAGACAAAATGGAAGAATAAAGGTAGATGAATGGTTATTGATCACCTCCTATACTTACCTTTGCTAGTCCCTATTAAACATCTATTAAAAGAAAAAGTGTTGCAAAAGAGAAAAATAAAGAATTTGAAAATAAAGAATGTAGAGTGATTATAACTTTTAAACTTGTCTTCAGAAAATCAAAATTTGGAGCTCAATTAAGACCTTTGGATTGTTAATGGGTTCAGAACGTTATTGAGAAAAGGGTCTAAAACTTAACATCACTCAAGTCCTGCAATCCTATGTGCAGGTCTCCTGAATAGCCAGGTCAGAATATGTCTCTTTATACACAAACCATTTTGACTATGAATCTTACTTGTACAGTGTTTGTGAATTATACCTCTCCTCATTTGAGAATGTCAACGAATAGATTTCTCCAGCAAGGTAACCCTAATTCCCTAGTCTAGCAATTCTTTTCTCGAGGAGGGGGTATTTCCTTATAAGTTTAAGTACCTACGGCTCAAGAATAGGGGGTAGAGAGAAGAATTGATTGTGACCAGTGTTGTCACATATCATAAAGAGCTTGGCATGTGTAGCCAAGTATCTAGATATTAGAAACATTGAAGTACTGACTTTAAAGCATAATTCCTATCTTATTTCATACATATTCCAATGGGGATTGTTTTTTCATTGACTTTTTCCCGTATGTTATTTTTGGTGTTTTTTATTTTAGCATTTTTTATACTATATACAACATAATCTACATAAGGAATTTTTACTCTTGAGCCAGTAGACTATCCCCCTATTGAAGCTTTATTGCATCCCACAACTTCCTATCCTCAGATATTGGCATGACTAGAGCATGTTGGGGGGAACAAGCCTCCAATTGGGGCGGTGGATGTTTCCATTCATGTATGTCTCAAGCCACAAAATCCTGATCATCGCCACCTCATTTTAGTTGAGCAAAGAGTAGAGTGCAATGTCCAAGTTAGGTCATTATCTACAAGAGTTATGCATGCTCCTCGAAATACTCAATTTAGGCTAGTGATGAATCTGTGATTTGTCATCTTTATTCATTTATTTTAGCTTAAAATCCCATATAAACACCTGCATAAAACACTAACTCCATATTCTTATTAACTTGCATCTTTGTGTAAATATTGTACACTTCTTACTAATTTTAACCTAAAACAAATAAAGAAAGAAAGAAAGGAAAAATAAAGAAAAGAAAATAAAAAAGGAAGACTGTATACTGGTTGATCCGAACCTCGAGAGAAGGTCAAAACTTGACCTAATCAACCAGGAATAAAGTAGGGGGAGATAGGATCCTTAAGTAGAAAATCCAAAAAAAATGTGTGTGTGTTGTTGTAAATATGTCTCACTTATTTTGTGTATATTTGTATATAACTAACACTAATTTATTTGTACCTTAATTGACCTAAAATCGAATAACGTTCAAAACCAAAGTAGTAAATAAAAATGTGTTCTAATTAATAAAAATATTTGCACAATTAAATAATGTATAGAATAAAAGTAGTCACACTTCGAAAAAGTCACTCAACACTAATTGAAAGACCAATCCTGGCTCCATATGAACTCAAATTGAACCAATATCACTTCCATTGCATTCTAAATTAAATTATCATCAAAATGACTATATTTTCATAATTTTTGGAGTTACGGTTGAAAAGTCAATTTTCTAGGGTGGTTTGTGCAATTTTCCCATGTATATTGTAAATATTGTATTTATATATATTTGTAAATATTTTTACTAATTTTTAAAATAAAAATTGAAAAATAAAATTCTTTAAAAACAAAAAGGGCTAATTTCGTCATTTACCCTGGTATATAATGTCACATATGTATATAGTATATGTATATAGTTGCTATTTTTAATTAACCTCCATAAAAAACAACATTTTATAATTCAAATCAATAAAGTAACGAAAATTATAAAAATAGATAATTTTGTAAATATTTTTTATCTCCTTTATTTTGCCTCTTTTCATCTCTCTTATCTCTTCCACCAAAAAATTCAAAAAATCATTTCAAATTTCATTTCCTATCTCTTCCACCAAAAAATTCAACAAATTCAAAAATTCAAATTTCTTCTCTATATTCTCTATTTATGGATCCTTCTCCTCATTTCAACTGGATCAATCTTTAGATAGAGAAACCCGATCTCTGTGAGAAAATTTCGTCGAGAAAGTTGCCTAGTCTCCAAGCCGTCCGGTGACAGTGAGTCGGCCTTGTCGAGCCGATCACGGTCCTTTTCCGCTCCTAAGGTGAGATCCACATTTTTTGTCTTATTTTTATCTTAGTTTAATCGTATTTTAGTTCGTTGTATTTTTTTATTTCCATCGTCATTTTTATTTCTCTAGATCTAAAAAAATTCATCACGATTTTGATCCGCACCGACTCGATTTTTCATCTCATCTTCTCGATCTCCATGCCTTCATATTCTATCTTCCATGATCTATCAACTCCGACCATGCACGGTGGTCGAAGAGTCGGATTCGATTCTTTCATTTTCGCAGGATCCTCATTCATTTTCCGATTTGTAATTAGATAAAAAAATAAGAAAAAACCCATTTGTTTTTTTATTTCTAACGTTTATTTTGCAGGAGAATAAAAAAACACAAATGAAAATAAAAAAATAAAAAACATTACTCATTTTCTGTTTTTTTTATTTCGGATTTACAATAAAAAAAATAAAAAAACAGTTTTTTTACTGTTTTCATCACAAATAAAAATTTTTACTCAAAAAATATAAAAAAACAAAAAAAGAGAGAGTGGGGACGACCGTCCTCCACGCGCTGCCCCCCCCCCTTCTTCCTCGGCCATCTTCCACCGCGCATGAGCGCGTCTGCACCCTGAACGCGTCCAGCACCTCCTTTCCGGCCCAGCCTTGCCGCACGAGCCCGCGCATCTGCCCGCACGAAGGCGGTGGCCACCCCACACGTCTCCAGTTGCGGCGGCAGCACCGCCAGATGCTCCAGCCCCCTCCTCCCAACTGAGCCACCCTGCGCCGCCCCGTGCGCGGTCCTTCGCCTTGCGCTGCCGCATGGGCACCCGTGCGACTCCCTCCCAGGCGACCCGCACTCCAGACCCTTCGATCTCCCGTGCCTCGACCTCCGAGCTCCCACGCCCCGATCGGCCTCCATCAACGCCATCACATGGCAGCCCACACCGTGCCGTGCCTCCGCCTCTACCGCCGCGAGCCGGCGCAGACCTATGCCATCACGATAATCCTGCTTGAAGAACGGCGACGCCCAGCGGCCCCGTTGGATTTGGTTGAAATGAAGAAGAAAACCTTGTTAGGGTTGTTCTTTTGATTAAAAAAGGGGGACAATTGCATATTCAACCCCTGAAGATCTCAAATTTACAGAAACATCCCCGCCTGATTTTCAATTGGGTAAATTACAAGTTCTCCCCTGTATTTATTATTTCTTATTACTTATTTATATGAGAATAAAAAGTAATTGCAAAACAGTCCTACTTAGCATATGCTTTTCATTGAAATAAATGTTATTTGTGATCCAAAAATTTTGTAAAAATTGTGCTATGCTCCTGATGTGAATATCTTCTAAGCATAAAATTTTCATTACATTTTTCATTCATTTATTATTAAAACATCAAAAACATATCATTTTTCCCTGTTTGAAATTCTAAAATTCATAAAAATTCAAATATAGTTCCAAAAATTCCAAAAAAAATAAAGTAATTGTATTTCATTGTCTTTTAATTTCTGACCAATTTTCACGCATTAATTATTTATAAAACCCAAAAAAAGGAAAACATGAAAAATATTCTAAAAATATAAAAAATTCTACTAAAATCTAAAAATTGTGATTTCTGTTCCTGTTTATATATATATATATATATTTCTTCTAGTTTATCTTAAAAATAATTGTAAGGAGTTTTTAAGTTACAAATTACTCCAAGCTGTGCACATTTTCGCATTTTCTCACTGTTTGATTTTTAGAAAAATACAAAAACCTTTGAAAATTCCACAAAAAATCTCATAAATATTTCAAAACTTTTAATAAAACAAAAATATTTTCTTTGCATTTTTCTAAGCATTATTGATCTAATTGAAATTTACAAAAAGAGTGTGCGTATTTTTGATTTTGTGAATATTGCATTAGTGTCATTTTTGAAAAAAAATTGCCAAATCAAAATCTCTAAAATTTTGAAAATCAGAAAATATAAAAAAATAGAAATAAGAAAATTAAAAAGATAAAAAAGATAAAAAAAATCACAAAAACCAAGGATAGTTTTCCTTTGAGATTCTTGTTTTCTCTTAATTGATTTTCGATTAATTGAATAACCCTCGGGAATTATAGCCTCCCTGAGTTTGACCCTGTCCACTATACAGGTTAATAAGTAGCAAAAATAAAAAAAAATATTTTTTTGTTTGTCACGTGATTTTGGGGAAAACAGCAACACCCAATCTATTTTTCATTAATATTTTTTTTGATCCCCTCAAAATCGTTGTCAACAAAATAGCGGTTTTGCTAGGGACATAAATATAAAATAAAAAAACAAAACCCCCAAGATTTCCTGAACAACAAAATAGCACCGTTGCTGGGGATATAAATATAAAATAAAAAACCCCAAATTTTTCGTGACAACAACTAGTCAAGATAACATGTGAACATAGTTTTGTAGACTCAAAAAATTAATTCTTATTGACATGAAATGACTTATTTCTAGTTTTTATATTGTTCTTGTGAAATTAAGTGGATTAATGTCCAGATAAAGCTCCAATCTTAAGATTTTATTTAGACTTGTTCAATTGTCAATATCATTATGAAATGTTCTTATGTAATGCAAGAAAATATTTTTGTGAAACAAATTTTCCGATTTTGAACTTTTTGTGGATTTTTCAAAATGGTTTTGCAAGTGTTATGGAGTTACCAAAATATTTTCAAAATTTTTGGGATTTTTGAAAATTTTTAAATTTTTAGGATTTTTAAAAAGGGGTTAGTAGATTAAATGTATTCACATATTTAAAAAGAATTTTATACAACATATGTACATGTTTTTATACAAGTATATGAAGAGTAAGATACAAATGTCCATGTTTTATTTGAAGAATTTTTGCCAGTAAAATTTTTACAGGATTTTCAAAATATTTTTGCAAACATTTGTCATACATTTTGAAAAACATAGTGTGCAAATAATTTTACAAAGATCTTTTCAATAATATTTGTCCTTTTTTTAAAAAATTTTAAAAATATTTTATAGAAAGATTATTTTTCAAAAAGTTCAAAAAAATTTCACAAACATTTTTCAAAGATGTTTAGAAAACTTTTCAAGACATTTTACAACCATTTTCCAGATTATTTGCAAAATAATTTCAAACCAATTTTTACAAATCTTTTTAAAAAAAATTGACACATATTTACATGAGTTTATTCTATATAGTTGATTTATTCGTATATCCTTTCCCAATGAAGTATATTAGCCATATTATTTAAAAATACAAATGTACGAGTTATGACTAATATATATAGATATATACGACCCCATGTACTTACCTGAACTGTGTCCTCATGGTGATCAAAGAGCAAAAAGGAACACATAACTCGTACTAAGTATAGAAAAGTCAATGACTCAAAAATAAGAAGTCGATCATCCCCCATGTACTTAGATCAACTAATCCTAGGTATAGCAGACTATGCACTAAGCGAGGATGAACGAGGGTTAGAATCTACAAAATGAACTGCTTGGCTTGTCCCGCCATACATTTAATAAAGATGCCCTGATTATAGAACAAAATATACACAAGTTGAGAGAGAAGGCTGGGATCAAATGGAATGAAAATAGAAAGGAACGAATGATCAGAATTACTCCCCCCAATACTTAGGGTAAAAGATCCCTAAGTATAAACAATGGCATGAGTAATTAAGCATAATGAATATGTACAACATGGTGTCTACCCCCACCCCTCCCTTACATAGGATAAAGTATATCCTAAGTATAGCTACAACTATTCTAAGTGAGACTTGGGGTATAAAACTAGCAACAGAAGAATGAAAGAATAAAAAGACAAAACACATATACACAAAAGGTAGAAAGTGTTGAGGTATCTCTAAACAAGGGCTAGGTTTTATGCCCCTTACTAGGCAAAAATGCTTGGACAATGTTGTATCATGGTTGAAAATGACATCTATCAAGCGAATGCCACACTCATGTTGTGGTCTCGATGTTAGAACCGCAACAAACTCAAATAGTAATTAAACACCCAAATAAGTAATCATGTGGGTGCCAGCTACCAACCTAATACAATGGACGAATGTAACGGTAACAGATAGCATCAAAGACATCATCATCTTGTGGTGAGAATGTAGTGTGTGGATGAAGCTGATACAATCAAACATAGAGAAATAAGGATTGAATCCTCCACATCAATCATAGTCTTAAAAAGATATGCAGGATCAGGATCAAGAGACTCATACTTAAAGTGGATATCCAATTCACATGATAGGAATAGTTCAAAAAGATCATCAAATACCATGAAGCAGGGCTCGCCCTTATTAGGGTCTTCAAAGAGAGAGAACCCAAATGACTTGTTTTTGTGATCCGACAAATCAGATGCACAATCAGGAAGTGAAATCGAGTACATAGAAAATGTTGCATCCTCTCGTAGATAACCCTCAAAGAGTAATGCAAACTCATCAATGAAAGCATGGACAATCCTAGCATGTATCTGGTCCTCATAAAATCCAACAATATCATCACAATTGGGGGGAAACGAGGCTCATATGAGGGTCTATCTAAATAAGAAAAATCCAAACCATCACCCTAATATAGCTCCTAACTGAAATGGCTCAAGATATTCCTCAGAATTTCCAAAGTGCCCACAGTATTGGGAACAGGAAGACCAAGACACAGGAAGTGGGTCATCTCATTGGATAGTTGAAACAACAATGGTAACTGGATAAGTATAGAATATTAGAAGCTCTCTAAGGTTATATCATCATCCATAGTGAGATTTAGCATATTGATAATTTCCCATGATTAATGCTCATTAACTAATTCATCATGGACCTCATCACACAGATCTTGTACTGCATGTTTGATAACAAAATTTTGTGAGCGGTTAAAAGAATGTCAGTGTAGAATCCGCTCAAAATAAAAGTTGATTTAATAAAAAAAATAACAAAAACCTAAACCGAAGTTTGTTTCACTATTTATTTTACCAGGCAAGTGTTCCCGGGTTGACCACAAGGAGCTAGATAATCGTGCTTTTGAAAAATCGAGTAAAGAAGAAATAATTTTGTGATATTTTAATCTTTCTTTATTTTCTTCTTTAATGCATGAAAACCCTTTTTATTTTTAATTTTTAATATTTTTATTTAAATTTTATTTTCCAATTTTTATTTGATTTTCAAGGGAATATTTTCATTTATCCCCAATATAGTATGTGAAATTAGTAGAGGAATAATGATATTATATAGTAGAGAATTAACTCAAGCAGCGGGCTCGAAAAATAAGAGAAAACAAAATAAAATTGATCAACAATAGAGAACGAAATCCAAAACAAAAGCCACAATGAAATCCTCAAAAATCATCTCAAAAAAAATGAAGAAAATACGATGATGATATACTATGCTCCAATGTCCACAATATCTCCAAAAATGTACAAAAATCAACGTAGGAAAAAATACAAGAAAAAGATAGAAGTTCTCTTGCAATTAGGTCTTTGGTCAGGCACTTAATTGTAAGAAAAAATATCTCCTGTCTCACACTTGGGTCCCTAGTTAGGAACCTAAATATAATAATGTATTCTTTTGGAGGCGCGCATAATGTTCTAAAATCTGGCGAGGGCCACTTATGCAAATAGCCACCATTTCGCAATCAACGGTCAATATCAGAAGGCAACACGCAATAAGCACCGTCTAGGGGCTCCACATGCCATCGATCTATACATCGGTTCTTTATGTGTTCTTCCCCTTTTCTAGGTGACGGCGGCGACGTTCTTCGATACTTATATATCTCCGACGGCTAAAACTGATAGTTGACTATGGCAGGGCCAGGAAGAGGTTGCCTAGTGATAATGCAGCTTTTGCTAGCGGTTAACAAGAGAGAGATGTCGATTGTAGGAAACTGCTTAAACAAAAGAAGCATTGATGAAACAAAAATCCAAATTAAAATAGGAGAGAGAAAAAGGAACGAGTAAGAATGTCTCCTATTTTAATCCTCTAAAAACTATTTTTTATCCAGGTAAGTCCCCCTGGGTCGAACTCGAGGAGGAAGAATAACCGTAATGTGATTTTCAAGGAAAGAAAGAATCTCAAAATTTTTATTCTCTTCGTGAGATTAAAACAAGCACAGGAAAGCATTCAAAACTAACACGTTTTTACAAAAAATAAAAGCAAGAAAATATTTAATGAAGATCATCGAAAAATAGCTAGAAATGTTGTTAGGGTATTTGTGTAACTACACTAGAAAATTCGAGGAAAAATACAACAAATTTATGGTCCAAAACTACCCTAAAGTTCATGGTATGAGTGAAAAAAACTACAATGTTTTGTTATAAATTGATCCCGGGCAAGGACTGAAATGAAATAAAAACTAAAATTATTACATTTACGTCTCTCTGCGGGGACCTAAATGTAATTTCTGGAAACCTCTTGAGTAGGATGAAATATATGAAACATTGGCGGGTTTAAGGTGCAAAATTTCCGCTATTTTGCAATCAATGGCTGAAATTAGAAGACGCGGGCGAATCTGGACCGTCGGATCTGGATGTGTTTCGCCAACCTGTAGCGTGCATGTTCTTGAGTCGTTCTTCCCATTTTTTTGCGCAGGTGGTGAAGACAACACCTTCTCCGACTTCTTCCCAGCGATCGACGATGTTCTTTGGCCTCCTGCAAGGCCTGGAGGGAGTTTCCTTCTCCCTCTGAGCTCACATGTGGTTGATCAGGGTCCAAGGTAGAGGATGATGGCGACATTGCGTCTGTGAAGTTGGCACTCAGCTACAACAGTTGGTTGGAAGGATGAGTAGCTGATTGAAGATCCTTTCGCAAAAGAAGCTCCAGATAAAGGAATTGATGGTTCCGAGCGTGATAAGTATCTATAAGAGATTTTTTATTGCTCGATTCTAGTTTGAATCGACCAAGGAATTAAAGATTTGCAGATAATGTGTTTCCAGAAAAAATAGGATAAAAATGAAACAACACAAGCGGAAGAGAAGGCAATTTGGGTGAATTCGAAACGTATCTAACGAGTGTGAATTGGTATGCATCTAAGATGGATGATCAAGGATTCTTAACTATGCACTTAAGATGCTAATCACTGCACAAGATTTGAGAAAGAAAAAAGTAAAAATGGATGAATACCTGGGCTTAGCAAAGTGAAGGACTAAGCTGGTCATCGCTCGATGGGGCGGCTTCTTGGAGCTGAACGTCGTTGCTGTGGCAATGCAAGGCGGAGATGAAGACTTGAACCTTCCTCCGATGATCCTTCATCCACGCGAAGCTCGCCTTAGGCTCTGTCACAGCTGGAGATAGGCAGAGGATGGTGGTGAAAGTGGGGGTTCGGCCAGTTGGAGTCTGGAAATTGTTTGTTCAAGAAGAGTTAGTTGGAGATGGAGATTTGATGGGCTTTTAGAGACGAGATCGAAGAGAGTTGGTTAGAGATCAATGGATGGCATGGATGCAAGTTGTTAGGAGAAGAAGATGGAGTATGGATATCGAAGGAAGAAGTTATGAGGTGGCGGGTGAAATTAGTTGAAATTTGGATGGTAAAACATATCAACAGACAGCCTTCTTGAGGAAGATGAACCCGGTGTTAACACATGTCAACTCTTGGTTGGACAAATTCAAGAAATAGAGTAATAAATAGGGAATAAATAAAACTGATGGTATTTTAAATAGGTATAAAAAACGAGAAATATAGATAATTAAATTATCTAATTAATGGTATAATTAGTTATGATAAATGATAAATATTTTACGAAATATAAATATTATATTAATAAATAAGTATAAATATTACTCAATAATTAGGTTTTGAATTTTTAATTGAATAAAATAATAAATTGTATATTATTGTCGTATTTTATAATTTATTAGGTTAACAAATAAAGTTTGTACAAATTTTTGTAGATTTCAATAAATTAATTTAAGTATATTTATAAATATGGATATAGGTGATGTAATATAAATTTACCTATAAATTAGGGTTTTTGATTTATTTAAAATAATACAGAAGATCCAAAATTTATGAAATAAATTAGGGTTAAAATACAATATCAAAAAAATAATCAGAAATTATAAAATTATTAAAACAATAAATAATGTGCACTAGGCAAAATAAATAGCCCAGAAACCCTATTGTGGTTAGCTCCCAAACCTGACTTTGCAAACAGACTCCAATTTTAGTGAAATCACCTCTATGAATTAGAGAATATTTTTTATGAACTTCAAGGTTGAGTGAATGAAAATAGAGTTCATATGAGAAAGTTATGATGTCCAGAAGTTGGGATTTTGACAATTTAGAA
This sequence comes from Ottelia alismoides, assembly GCA_037367405.1. NCBI lineage: Eukaryota > Viridiplantae > Streptophyta > Magnoliopsida > Alismatales > Hydrocharitaceae > Ottelia > Ottelia alismoides. Next base: position 18,388 of record JAZKJV010001773.1, read on the forward strand.
GTTGTATTTCTTGGCATATATACAAGAAAATATTTTTGACTTATTTTTATATTTTTCTATACATTTTTAGAAATAATTAGGAACACAGTTTTGTGAAAAATATGTTAATATGAATTAATAAAAATATTTGAAGTTTTTGTGTTTATTGGTTAATTAATAGATAATGTGGAGTGTGAAATTAGTTTATTTATTTATTTATTTTCTCCCCTTATCTCCCCCTACTTATTTATTTGTCGACCAATCCATGCTGACTTGGTCTCGAAGATTAGGTTATAAATATATCTTTTAGCTATATTTATTTTTACAAGTCAAATTGTACATATATACATATCTACCATCTGCCTTCTTTTCATTTTCTTTATTTTTATTCTTTTATTTATTTACATGATTTTAATGCATAGAAGTGCATTTTTATTCATGAGTAGGGTTTGTTAAAAAGTGGAAATTAATGAATATTTACCTTTATTTGTTAATGGTTTTAAGACAAAATGCGGACAGAATGTTAATGAATCATGGATTCATTAACCCCTTATACTTAAACTTTGTTAGTCCCTTAGCAAACACTTATTTGAAAAATAAGGTAAAAAGAAAGAAAGTTAGAATGAATCTATTTTCCTAAACAAATTCATGATAACAGACAAAGGACAGATCTCGATCGGGCTTGAAACAAGCATTTTGTCGGTGCCTTAACTAGGATTAGGATTTTAGTCTCAACAGCCCTCATGTTACACAAAACCTTGTTTAAATTCACCTTAACAGCCAGTTCAGATCCACTCATTCATATTGCAAACTCTATCAACCTTGAAATCAATTTATATAGTGTTTGAATTATTTTCTCTTCTTGCTTTGAAAGAAGCAAAGAAATCATCCATCCCAGTTATACACTCCCATTGGTTCCTCATCTAGTTACTCTTTCCTCGAGGAGGGGGGATTCTATTCAAAGGTTAGTTCCTGTTGTGTCCACAATCGAATATAGAGAGAAAGTGGAAGAATGAGAAAAGAACTGGAGTGCGACCAGCGTAGACGCATCTCGTTGTGAAGTACGGCCGGTGTAGCTAAGTCTCCACTAAGATGTGCAGGATTTTTGGTGGAAGCTCGGACCATTGTCGTCGTATTTGTATTTGGTGGCTTATTCTTTGAATTGGCATTGTAATGTTGCTTGCATTGCATCAATCTTTTTGTGCCTCGGTGGATATAGCATCTTTTCATTTCGTCCATTTTTTGAGATCTTGGAAAAATTGTGCCAGCAGATCCTTCCCTAATCCGAAGTGATTATTGCAACCCCAATCTCTCCCGTCTTTAGACGTCCATGCCGTTAGACAAGGATAGAAATGCACCACCAAGATGGATTGCCCTTCGCAGCCCCATGCAAGTCGAGCTAAGTGTAAAGTGCATGTGTCCAAAATTAGTTCACTGATGAAGAGTTAAATAAATGACACCAAGTGTTCTAATTAGGCACTTTCGAGTTGACTTCCCAAATGGTCTCATGGAACACAAAGATTTAAGTCAATGACCTGAAGAGTCTAAATTCCAGTTCCTAACCAGGCTGCATACAATGAAAGTTAAAGGTTATAATCAAGCTCATCCTTTAGACTTTTCCCAATCTTTAGTTCTAGAAGTCAAATTTATTCTGCAGAATGCTAATGCAAATGAAACCATGTTTTTGTGAAGTATATTTTCTGAATTTTACCCATTTTATTGATTTTAAGGATTTTGTAATTTTTATGGATTTTAGATTTTGCATTTTTATGCATTTTGTGATTTTTATAAAGAAGTTTATGTACAGGAATTTTACAAAATTAGTTATCCATTTTTTATTTGGATTAAATAGCTAATATATTTTACAAATTTTATATACAAAGGACTTTATAAAGATTATATGAATTTTACACATATTTTAATACATAGGATTTGAAATAAGTGTTATAAATATTTTTAGTATATATTTTAAATACATATTTTAGGCATATTTTTCTTATTTACAAGGATTTTATAAATAATTAGATAAGTAAATGAATTTTAAATTAACCTCACACACTTTTTATTGATTTAATAGATATAGAAAATACATAAAAGTATGAGTTATGGACAAAAGTACATATACAATATATACGCACCCCTATACATAGCTTGTGCTATGTCCTCAAAGCGTCAAAAGAGAAAAAGGAGGACATAACTCGTGGTAACTAAAAGTGGGTCAAAAGGAATAAGTGATGTGAAGTCATCGTAAGTATAGTCGAAGATGAAAAATAAGGTGATTGAGGAAAAGAATATACAACCGAAGGAACGAAAGGAGGAAGAAGAACGAAATCAACAAAATCACTCGATCCCCCCTATACTTAGTATAAGGCATCCTATGTATAGAAAAGAGTGTGGTAAAAATTAGGGACCAATGACTAGAGCAAAAGAAAGGATATACACAAGAAAACTAGAAATATAAAAAATCAAAAATTGAGAATCAACGGGCAATCGGTCCCCCCTATACATAGGATCTGGTATCCTAATCATATAACACGAACAAAAAATGGGGACGATTATGATCTACAAAGGATATAGAGGTGTGTACTCTAGGAAAAATTGAATGGCTTCATAGGTCTCTATACAGGATGAAATGAAGTGGAAGAGTAGTCAAGCATCCTTTACAAAGTAGATCACTTCAACTCGGGCTAGATGATCAGTAGTCTCCACTAGTGCTTCAGCATCTTCCCATTCACTACAAACAGCTCTGTACCAGGTGACACATCTGATATAGCAATACTACCATTGTCGTGCACCGTTCTGACCATGTACGGTCCTTCCCACTTTATTTTTAATTTACCAGGAAAAATTCACAATCGTGCAACAAACAACCATACTTTCTACCCAGGAACAAAGATCTTGTGTAAGATATGTCTATCATGCCATCGCTTCACTTTCTTCTTATAAATTAGGGTGTTCTCGTATGCTTGATTTTGAATCTCCACTAGCTCATTCAGATCTAACTTTCTCTTGTATCCTACTTTCTGTATCTCTAAGGAGATCTCTCTGATAGCCCATTCAGTTTTGTGCATGATCTCTATGGGCAAATGGCATGGATTCCCATAAACTAATCTGAACGATGAAGTACCTAAGCGAGTTTTATATGCAGTACAATATGCCCAAAGAACCTGCTCTAGAAGCTCTGACCAGTTCTTCCTATCCAATCGTACTAATTTCTGAAGAATGGATTTCACCTCCCTATTTGAGACTTTAGCCATGTCATTCATCTGCGAGTGGTTAGGTGAAGTTACTCTATGATCAATGCCATAGTTCTTCACTACCTTTTTCACCTCCTTATTAATGAAGTGGCTACCCCCTATGAGATGAGAATACATGGAATACCGAACCGGGATATAATGTGTTCCTTTAGGATCTTGCGGACTGTCTTGCTATCAGTGGTTCGTGTGGGTATAGCCTCCACCTATCTACTAACATAATCTACATCGAGAAGATTGTACTCAAAGTCCTTGCTGGAGGGAAACAGTCCCATAAAATTTATGCCCCATGCATCAAAGATCTTGCAAATGATAACATGCCGTATAGGTATTGCATCTCTAGCACTGATTGTCCCTACGATTTTCTGACAATCTAGACAATTCTTAACAAATGTGCAAGCATCTCTAGTAAGAGACGGCCACCAAAATCTGCTCTAAAGTACCTTCTACGCTATCCACTTACCCGAATGATGTCCTCCTGCTGCTAAAGAATGGCATAGAGTGAGGACACTATTGTATTCTTCATAAGGAATACATCGCGATAAACACAAGACGGTCCCTCACTAAAAAGAATCAGATCCTCCCAATGGTAGTATTGTGCCTCGGACACTAGCTTGTCGACTTGATCTTTCTTCCAAAACTGTGGACTCTTTTGTGTAACCAGAAAGTTCCTTATATCTGCATATCATGGAAGCTCTATAACTACAAAGATACTCTCACTTGGGAATCTCTCTGCAATCTTCGGCATGTACTCATCTGATGGTTGCTCTATCTGTATCTCGGAGAGATGATTAGCTATCACATTCTCTACCCCATGCTTATATGTATTGCCTAAATCAAACTGCTGGAGTAAGAGAATCCATATGAGAGGGCGTGACATCCTTCTTTTCCATAAAAAATCGGATAGTTGAATGATCAGTATAAACTATGATTTTTGAGCCAAGAAGATTAGATCTGAATTTATCTAATGCGAATACCACTGCCAACATCTCTTTCTCTCTCACTGTATAATTGCGTTGAGCATCATCTAAAGTGCAGCTGGCATAGTGGATAGCAACTGGATGTCCGTTACATAGCAACTGGAAGTCCGCTCCTCCTTTATCCCAATACAGCCCCAACTGCAAAATCTGAAGCATCCGTCACGATTTCAAAGGGCAGAGACCAATCAGGCGGTTGTAGGACAGGAGCACTGATGATCATATTTTTTAATGTGAGAAAGGCACTATGACATTTATCATCTATCAAGATATGTCTTTGCCTAATAGTTCAGTTAACGGTCGGGCAATCATAGAGAAGTCCTGAATGAATCGTCGGTAAAAGCCGGCATGCCCCAGAAAAAACCATAACTACTTGATGTTGGATGGTGGATCAAGATGCTTGATGACATCCACCTTGGCAGGGTCAACCTCCATGCCTTGCTTGGAGATGACATGCCCCAACACGATCCCATTTGTAACCATAAAATGGCTCTTTTCCCAAGACAAAACGAGATCTACCTCACAACATTTCTGAAGAACCTGGTCTAGGTGAGCTAAACAATGATCAAAAGACTCACCGTAGACCGAAAAATCATCCATAAAGACCTCGAGAAAATCACTGACCATTTTGAAAAGATGACAAGCATGCACCCCTGGAATGTAGCAGGGACATTGCATAATCCAAAGGGCATCCGTCTAAAAGCATACGTGCCGAAGGGACATGTGAAGGTAGTCTTCTCCCGATCTTCAGGAGAAATTGTAACGTGATTGTATCCGAAGTAACCGTCTAAGAAGCAGAAGTACTCCTTCCTTGCCAACCTTCTATAACTTGGCCTATAAAAGGCAACATGAAGTGGTCCTTCTTCGTCGTGGCGTTCAATTTCCTGTAATCAACGTGCATCCACCACGACGTGGTTACTCTCTTTGGAATCTCCTCTCCACTCTCAATCTTAATCACCTGAATTCTCGACTTCTTTGGGACAACATGTAATGGGCTAACCCATTCATAGTTGGAGATGGGATAAATAAACCCTACGTCACACCATTTCGTGATATCTTTCTTGACAACATCACGTAAGATGGGATTCAGCCTATGTTGAAACTCGCTGGAAGGTCTGCTATCCTAATCAAGATAGATATGGTGAGAACACAAAGCAGGATATATCCCACACTGGTCGGATACAGTCCACCCAATGGCATTGCAATTTCTTTCAAGAATCTCCATCAGATGGGATTCTTGCTCTTCGATCAAATATGTGATGATAATGACCGGAAACTATCAAGTTGGACCCGCAAGGAAAGCATATTTCATGTTTGGTGGTAAGGTCATTAGCTCGGGTATGGTAAGATCTTGCTCTGTTGTAACATCCTCTAAATCTATTATGGGATCTATGCTGGTGGTAGACATGTATGCATTTTGGTTATCCACCATCTCAATCTGCTCTAGAGTCGGACTACAGAAGAATGACCACATCCATGTAATCACATGTGGCTAAAGAAGTCAAGGCATCGGAACTGGCTGTAGATGCAGCACTGGATGTATGTGATTCTCTCGCCATCGCTATATGTGCCTTCTCGCCATCGGTGCGAAAAGATACCTTCCCTATATAATAATCGAAGAGGACCTTTGTGTTCTCCAAGAAAGGCCTCCCAAGAATGATCAGGTTAAGATGTAACTATGTAGGGCACTGCATGTCCAGGACAGTAAAGTCTACTGGGAATTGCAAGCCCTGCACGGTTACGATAACGTTCCTCATAATGCCCCTATGTCTCTTTACATATTTATCAGCAAACTAAATGATAGAACGAGATTTGTAGAGAGGACCTAACTCGAGTTTATCGAGTAAACGAGATGATAAAGATTGATAGAGGAACCGCTGTCTAATAGAGTGCGATCGAAGGTGGTTTCTGCAATCTTGCATCTGACATAATGTGCTCCTGAATCCTTCTTCTTCTTTGGTAGTCTGTTCTGAATAACGCATGAGGTTGCCTTGGTCAAGATATGCTTCTCTATTCGTGATCTCTTCTTCGTACGCATTGTACATCTATTCTTTAGTTGTTGCTTGAGCATCGGGAAGTGATCCAAGGCATCATGGAGTGGAATCTTCAGGAAGATGTGATCTTTTAGTAATCAATCAATCTCTAGAGTCACATCATAGTTTTTAGTTTTTTTTCTTTCCTTTTCCATACAAAGCATCGGGAAAATGAACAAGCTCAGGTACAAAAAAATCTTTTTTTATTGAAATCAGGATCAGCTTGTACATCAAGAGTATCATAATTATCTACAAAACACTCTAAAACAACAAAAGAAACATCAGCTTCAGGAGTGTCACCATGGTTTGGCATAGTATCATCATCTGATTCGCCTAAGTTCTTGTCAACTGTATCGGCATCGCTCCCTTCTCCCTGATCGTCAAGCTGTTGATCCTCATCATCCTTGCGAGCCTCCTCCTCTGCATTACTATGAATATCATGGATCAACTTCCGCTCCTCATCCTATGCCCTCTCCTCTTCCGGACCAGGTGTTTGTGGTGATCTACCACTCATGAGATGAATGAAATTAGATAAGAATTCAAGAAAAGATATCGTATGTATCGTGTGGTCTGCCTGATCCGTGTGCCTCCTCTTGTTATTCGGGGTCATCTGAGGCTAGACTAGGAGAGTAATCTTGGGAACGGTTAACTCATCTAGATGTTGGTTAATCTACTCCATCTCGATCTTTTGTGTGATCTGGAGCGCACTGATGAATCCACATTTCATCATCTTTATTCTATCATTTTGGCCTCAAAAACCCTAGCAAATACGTGTAAATACCCTTAATTCCAACATTTTAGCATTCATGTATGTGCATGTAAATAGTGTATAAAATACTGTAATTAAAGCCAAAATTATAGAATAAATAAAAGAAAAGAAAAAGAATAAAATATTTTAAATATTTTATGACCCGAAACCCTGAGACCTAGGCATCTTGATGAAGAGGTCGACAAGGAATAAAGTAGGGGGAGATAAGGGCCAGAATACAATAAAATCCCCTTTGTTTTAATTCATTCTTTATTCATTTTGGGACCTATTTTTGGTTCCACCTTTTATACCTCAAATAAAGAAACTTTGTACATGAAAGTTGTAGATAATTAAATAAGCAAAAATACAAAATTGATTTCACTGAAAAATGATGTACATATAAAAAGTTATGGTCTGAATAAAAATCCAGAATCCCAAATTCCCAGCCCAGTATCTCACAAATGAAAACTCCAAATGCATCAAACTCACCTTTAATTGTATATAGGTTAAAATAAGCTATTTAATGGAGGTGGTTTCGCATTTAGCGGAGCTACGGTTTGAAAGTGGAGTTCTAGACCCCTATTGTATACATGTACACACTAAAATATTCATTTTATTATTTATTCATTATTTTTATAGTTTTATATTTTTTATAATTTTATAAATATTACTTATAATATATTTGTACATTAAAATTAGAATAAAAACATAAAAGAAATACAAAATAAAATACTTGTATATAGATAAGACATAGGTATAATACTTATACTTATACCTGTATAATTTATACTTGTATTTTATTAAATCTACAAAACACATCGGAAAAATAAAAATATATTTCAGTGTATAAAAATATTTTACAAATTTATAAAATAATAAACAAAAATAAATAAATTGAAAACACAAAATATAAATAAATTAATAAAATATATATGTAATATACCTATAACGGGTATAAAAAGGAACTTGTAAAATTATACCTCATAAAAATAATAAAAAATCATGATAAAATAATTTAGAAAAAAACAAATATTTTTTATTTAATAACCTAAGAATAATAAAGTCATTTACTATTTTAAATTGATTTTACAAAATAATTTCCAGGGATTTCTACTGGTTGGTCCACGTGGACCAACCAGGTGCCGGCCCCAGTTGACACAGGTCAACTGGTCGTTCCCTAGTCCTGTAACTCGTGTCAGACCTCGTTTGACCCCCATGTTTGCGGATTTTTCACCGCTGATTCTTTCACCATTTCATGTCGATGCTTTGAGAACTTTTTCTCCTCGATTGTCCCTCTTGCACGCCTAGCATTCATCTCGAGGATTGGACCCACGATTTGCATGATCCGCATCAATCTTTGAAGCACCTAAGCCACCGAGTCAAACCACATAAAATGGAGCCCCGACATTGATTTGAAAATTGAACCCCTCATTCTAGGTTAAACTCTCATCTCTTGTGCCTTGAAGCTCCAGGAAGATGACAGCTCCCTGTAGAGTCCTTCGGGTGGGTCGAGCATTGCCTGAGGTGGCTCCACCACCTCCCCCTTCACCGGCGGTTGAGGTACCCTATCCCTCCGGTGTTCAGCCGTTGAGGCAGCATTTTTTCCCTTTTATTTTCGTGCATTTTGTTTGCTTAGTCATAGGATCAAAAGCCCCAAAGAAATTTCAAGTTCCATCGATCCAATCACCCCATAGACCACCTCGCCGGAGCGCTCCTCCGGCTGATCACCTTCGCGCCACTCGTCGCCACGCATCCACCTCCGTCGGACCCAGGAATTTTTCCATGGCTCCTCTCACTCTTTCTTGCAGGTACTTGGACTTAAACGAACACCTGGGGACCATTTTGGCCTTCGCAGGAGACGCCCGAAGCTCCTCCAACTCCGCCGTCCTCTCCTGTGAACCTCGGCCATCGCCGAGTTTTTTTGGGCCCACCAGCATCTCGAGGAAGCTCCCAGGAGCGCGCAGCTCCATTTTGAGTACTCCAGACCACCGGAGCACGGAGATTGGGCTCGGAGAAGTTCGCCTCACCGGCGTTGTTCCCTGTTCTTCCTCTGCATCTCCCCACCGTAGGATCGGGCTGTGCTTCTAGATTGAACAGCAGTCGTAGGATCGAGGGCCCGCCAAAACCGTTAGATCGACATCGCCAGATCTAATCGTGGCCCTCCATCGGCGAAGCGGTATCGGGCGACGACATGCAGCCATGTGTCAAGTGGGAGACCACCCACTGTTGGATCGCGCCCGAGTGGGGTATTTTGCATCCTTACCCCGTGCATTTTTCTAATTTTTATTTAGTCCATAAACTTTCAGTTGCAGTTTAAAAAAGTTTTGTAATAATTATATTTAGGCCCCTGAACTTTATATATTTGCACTTAGGTCCTCGTCGCGTCACCTCACCTGACTAGTACACGTGAGGCGCGAGGCATTTTGCGAGGACCCCCTCGTGAGTTTGCTTATTTTGTTTTAGTAGAGGTATATAGATATTAAGTGTAAAACTTTTGGTTATTTTGCATGTGAGCGCCTAGGATTTTTGGATATTACATCTAGGTCCTTCCAAGCGCTTGCCAGTCACGCGTAGGGTTGGGTAATTTGCGCTTGTACCCTTGCGGCTTTGAAAATTTGTGTTTAGTCCTGTAGTTGTAATATTTAGTTATAAATTTTGTGTAAAAATTGCACTTTGGCCCATGTACTTCCTGATATTTGCATTTATGCCCCTGCCAGTTGTGTGATTTTTATTAGATGTTTGCATTTATTTAGTGCATCATTTTAACTCGAAAAATTCTCAAAAAATACTATAGGCTCGTGTGTGCTTGCTCATTCACGCCATATTTTTGCATTACGTTTTTATTGCATTTTAATATTTATTAAAAATAAAAAACAAGCATTCACAGCACTGTTTATATTAGAAAATCCATAAAAATTATAAAAACGTTTTGAAAAATTCCAAAAAGAATGTATTTTGTCTATTTTAGTGTCTTATAACTTCTATCCAAAAATCATTAAAAATTTCAAAACAAAAACCTTAAAAAATAGAAAACCCCTAAAAACTTCATAAAAATCTAAAAAATCCTAGAAAAATCCTAAAATTATAAACTCAGTTTTGTAGTTTCACTATTTTATTGAATTTATTTTAAAATTGATTTGGGAAAATTTTGTTACTGTTTGCTATTTTGCATTCCCATTTCAATTTCGGCCAGCAGTTTTATTCACTGTTTCTTGTATTTTGGTTTTTAAAAATACCAAAAATATTTAAAAAAATCCCCAAAAATAAAAAAAAACAGTAGAAAAATATAAACAGATTAAAAACATTTTATTTCCTAATTTTTGAGCATTTTTCCTTATTTTTATAAATAGTTTATCACCTCTTTTCTTATATTATTTATATATTCTATTAATAAAAACAATAAAATATAAAATATAAAAATAAAATGTAAAATTTAAGAAAAATAAAAATCAAAATACAAAATTATAAAATAAAAAAAATTAAAAGTTAAAAACCCACAAAAACATTTGCATATTGTGGACAATTAATCACATCACATTTTTGTGCATCATTGCATTGATCTATCCTGTTTGCTCCCTGTGCTGGACACTCTACATACTTTCACTATGCACCTATTTGTAGAGTTAAAATAAATTTTAACTTCACTTCTATTGTTATTGTTTGATTTATATTGACGTGGGTTAATTGTTGACTAAATCTGTATTTCTTAGCAGTCACCGCAGCGACTTCTGTGTTCCCGCCTTATGTGGAATACACGACCGTTAGATTTTTGGGTTTATCAAATGGCACCGTTGCCAGGGAGCAACAACGTTTAGATCTTGTTTTTTAGTGTTTGTATTTATTTGTCTACATTATTGCTTGATTTATATCTCCATTTTTGATATATATCTGTGAGCTTTCTAACCATCGTCTTTCTTGTCTTCTTGTGAGGGACCGCGGATCGAGGAGGATCGCTTAGGTGATCCGGTGCATCCTTGACAGGCGGAGTCGGCTTTTCTAGCCTAAGCCGACAGGAAAGAGCAGGAGGATTTGAGAGGGAGTGTTAGCTAGTGGTTTTTACTTTTTTGTGAGAGAGAGACTATTTATAATTTGTAATAATACATGTACCTTGGACACTCAGGACACTCGGGCCTAATTTCCAGGTGTTTGTTCACCTGGGGGCTCACCTCGACTTTCATCGCATTTTCTTGCTGTCATTTTCCGGTTTTGTTTTATTTTTACTTTCTTTTGTGGAATGAGCCCTTAGTCTTTAGGCATTACTTGATCGAGTGGATTAGGTCCAAATGCCCTAATAACCATTGCATGTACCTATAGTGTGTTTTAGACTTAGTCTAAAATTAAACAGTTGATTTACCATCTTCGAGTCGCCGCGCCGCGAGCCCGCCCTGCCAAGGCTGCTCCTGAACTCGATTTGTCGAGAGGAGGAGGGGTGAGCCTAGACCGGACTCTAAGATTGAGGATTGGTGATCAACTTGTGGTTCTTCACGCTAGCAATTGCCTGCTTAGGACGATTTCTGTGTGCATATCGACATTTAGATTAGGTTTAAAAATTCCCGTTTTGCATCCCGCATGGAGAGAGCTGGAGGCGGTGTAAGTCTTCTATCTTAGCAATCATCATTTAGGCTGAAAGGTGAGATTTCCATCTTGGTGCCGCCTTGCATAGCTTTTCCGACTCTTCTCCCTCTATTTTTGGATCAATTAGGAATCAAAGAAAAAACAAAAATGTTAGGCGCTTGTTTGAATTGACTCAAAGCAAGTGATAACACCAAAAAAATTAAAAAAGGGTCTGCTAAAGAAAACTTGACCTAAATAAAATCGGTAATTGGATTCATTGCTTGGGGAGAGTAACACCCTCACTTGTATTCAGGTTGCATGGGAAGGTCTCCTTACAAGTGAGCAGAGCGGGTTCGTAAGGATTAGAGCCCAAAACACAGTCTGTGGCTGCCTTGTGTATCGCCTGGATTTCCGAAGTATTGGCGCTACTAGCGTAAGTAGACGAGTAGGGCATGGTCACCATTGATAACTCTCTATTGTGTAGAGCATCGACCTTGTTCGAAGTATCGAGCGTAGGCCACACCTTCACGAGGGTGTCTGTCTCATCGTCTTGCATCCGAGTAGGGTCTTGCACGCTCACGGGTGATTCCGTTGCGAGCGATATACGAAGTATCGGTTTCACCTATCGGCTTCCTCTCTCTTTTCTTTGCCTGCGTAGGGATCTAGGAAGGGTTACAAGGACCTTAAAAAGCGCAGGATACAGGTTACAAAGGAAGAGGAGAAGTACGGGAATACGCTTCCGGCAATACTCTCTCTCCTATAGGCGTATCGCTCTAAGGACTCATTGAAAGAGAACTCCCTGAATTCAAGTAAAAACTACAAAGATAAAAGCCGAACCTTCAAGGCTTCAAGAGTTGAGTTGGTGAACCCTTTGCTTTGTGTTTGATTTGCTGGTTGATTTTAGGTCAAGATCCAAAACACGACACAATTGTCCACAATTTTGCTTCCCTCCTTCCTTTTTCATTTCTCAACCTTGCTCTTCCCGAATAATCAAGATGATGGGACGGAGATCTCTTAGGCCGTCTTTGGCGGCACCGCTATCTAGCACTTCTCCCTATTCATATAGGACAACCTCTGAGAGTCCAAACCCACTCTCCGAGCATGAGTTCACTTCCACCCTGTTCCCCCTCGACCACCCTTATCCTTCCATCAGTCCAAGAGTTTCAGAGTTTAGTGCATCACATAGCTCAGAACATTTGACGGCACCTGAGATGGGTTCTTTTGCCTTTTCAGAGAACCCAGACATGGCAGACAAAAGAGAACACCCAGATGAGCATGAGCACCCTCCATTTCTATATAACCAAGACGCCATCAACAATTCATTGCTAGCTTCCCTGGAGACCATGTAGAGATAGATCCGGGACCAGGGAGTATTTATGGGTGATCTCATGAGGGAGATTGCGCAGATGCGAGAGGGACGTGAAGACAGACCTGGGGGTGGAGGAGGTGATATCCCAGTAGTAGTAGGCGAGGGAGGAGAACCGAATAAGGAGCGGCTGCCACAGACCATCATGAGAGAATTGCACAATCCACCAGCATCCCTCACTCATCGATGGATCCGACTTCCCCCCATCCATGGAGACTTCGAGCTTCACCTACACACTATTTAGCTTCTGCCTAAATTCCATGGGCTGACGACCGAAGAGCCACACCTCCATCTGCAAGAATTCGAAATGACCTGCAGTATAATTCATGACAGGCTGGTGACTGAGGACACCAGCAAGATGATAGCCTTCCCCTTCTCTTTGGTTGATAGAGCCGCTTACTGGCTGAAACATTTCGGGAGGTTCGTCGATACTTGGGCAGAACTCTAGACCGCATACTTGAACAAGTATTATCCTCTCGGCCGGACGAACATAGCCAGAGCTATGATCAGTAACTTTACAATGATCCCGAATGAACAGTTCCACGAGGCTTGGGATCGATTCAGAGAGCTCATTGACCGATGTCCACACCATGATATATCCAAGCCCAATCTGCTTCAGAGTTTCTTTTGTGGGCTGACACTGGAGCTGCAGGGGCTTGTCAATGCCTCTTGTGGTGGGTCCATTTTTCCAAGGGTGAAGACGACGTTTGGGCCATCTATGAAGGGATGACAGAGAACTCGAGAGTAATGGTCCAAGCCAGAGTCTACACACATCAGAAGTCCCCCCAAGGTGCGGGATCATTCCAGAGGATCGCCCGCATCGATGCCGGTCCTCATACTCCGTCGGCAGCCGCAACCCAAGCTGAATCAGCCGCAGCGGACATGGGCATCATTAGTGAGAAGTTGGACTGCCTAGAGATCCTCGAGAAGAAACAGATGCAAGGACTGGCCCAGATGGACCAGACAACCAAGACAATGAGTGACCTGAAGACGCAGATTCTTTGCGTCCAAGAGGCCCAAACGTCTTCTCAGCAGCATCCCAGGTCACGAGCTGATGTCAGCAGTAGCAGCTCAACCCAACCCTCTTCCTCGTACCTCCAGGTCAACCACATTCAGGTAGAGCTGGTTCCACTGTTGCAGTACTACCCATCGCAGCCACCATCTCAAGACACTCAGTTGGTGGTCTATCAGCCGGATCAGCCACTGGCAGTTCTTCCTCCACCATCCTTGGAGCTGGAGCCATTGATGGAAGTCAATGGGATATGGTACGACCGGCACCCGCAGCCTGGGATTCATCGCGATCACCCCAGATTCCGTTGGGGCAATGGTGGCACCTCTTCCCAGCAGCAGCCTCCGACTTAAGGATATCAGAATAGCCAGCAGCAACAGCAGCCCCAGTATGCCCACCAGCAGAACTAGCATGGTCTTCGTCTCGCCTATCAGGCACAGCAGTGGAGGCAGCGTCAACAGCCTCATCAGTCATACTCCCATCCTCCCTAGTACCAGCAGTAGCATCCTCATTTCCCACAGGGGAACACGTCCGGTTCTCAGGCTCCCGCCTTTGAGAACCCAGCTCTCGAGGACCTCGCCCGTTTGATTTCTGACTATCAGGCATCCTACCGGCGGGACATGGATGAGTTCCGGCAGGTGGTGAGGGATTTAATCAAGGGCAAAGCCGCCATACTAGCTCAGATTGTACCAAATCTGAACAATCTGAAGAGGAAGAATGAGCAGGTACAGTTTACAGTGGATACCTCTCGTAGTGATTATTTGAGTTAAACGTCTTCTTTGTATTATACTGATTTTGTGACTAATAGGAGCGGTAGGATGCCAGCCGGCGGCCCCTCATATGAGTGACAACCACATGCAGAACCACAAGCGCCAGATGAGCAGAGGAGCGGTGCTGATGCCGCTGATGATGTTGAAGATGGTGGTGCTAATGCCACCAATGATGGAACTCCAGATGACGATACTGAGGTCGTCATGACACCAGATGTAGACGGTGGTGCTGAGGCCACCATTTTTTATGCAGAGCCAGAGCGCAGTGCTGATGCTGCGAAGACAGGTGCCGTTGGTGGTACTGAGGCCACCACTTCCACTTCTGTTGAGCTTCCACATGTACTGTTGCCACCGTTTGTATCTATGGATTGTGGTAACAACAAAAAGAAAAAAAAAATAAAGGAAAGGTTTCTATTTACACTTCAGATCCATATGTGTTGAATGATGATCATGGTATGGATTCTATTCCTTCATAGGCGCAGGAACCTCATCCTAGTCCTCCATCTGTGGAGTCCCCTACTATCCCCTTCCCCGAAGCACTCCACCGGGCGAAGGGGAATAAAAGAGAAAATCCTAGAAAGAACCAATAGGTAGAGTTCAGTAATCAGATGATTAATAGATTCCACATTCAGCTGACTCTATAGGAAGCACTTGAGCACATCCCCCTCTTCAAAAAGAACTTGAAGGAGAAAACTACAGTCCGCAGGAAGAGGAGGAACCACAGAGATCAAATCCATGTGCTCACTCATTTCACTTGCTGCACTATTCTGAACAAACTGCCAGCCAAGAGACCAGATGCAAGAGCTCCCTATGTCAGATGCGAGATTCAGGAACAGCAGTTTGATCATACTCTATTAGACAACGACTCTTCTATTAACCTTCTTCCGGCAGCCTTACTCGACCAATTCGAGTTTGGTCCTCTTCTTAAGAGTAGGACAGTCCTTCAGTTTGCTGATAGGTCGACTAAGAGGCCGAAGGGGTTGTTGAGAGACGTGGTCGTTACCATTCATGTCCTGAAATTCCCTGTGGACTTTGTTGTATTGGACATTGAGATCCCTGAGTCGGTAACCGATTCCCCCATCATACATGGACACCCATTCTTGGCCACAACCAAGGCGATGACCGATCATGATAGTGGGAAGGTATGTTTTCACGTAGAGGGCGAGATCATACAAATAGGGACGATCGAGGAAACCAGAGCGAGAGAATATGCATGCTCAGAGCAGTCCAGCGAAGCCGCGTAGATGACAGAGGAAGAGCTAGACATCCACCAGGAGTGTGATTTTGTGATGACAGATGATGAATCTAATTGGACAGATCCCGTAGCACAGACCCTCGCCTTGCCTACAGATTCACCATACTTACAACTTATGGCAGTTGAGAGCCTGGAGAGCACACCCCTAGACGAGGATACTTTTGTGGTTGATAGTTGTGGGACGAGTGGTGATGATTTTCAGTCTTGTTCTTCTAGTTCAGATCCCTCGGACTCAGACAGTGATTGGGATGATTTTGTTGATTATTTGCCGTGTCTGATTCCTTCTGAGCCGACAGCTAGGACGGAGTGCGAGCCAGAACAGTTTATTGATGATTCAGAAGCCCTCCCTTCATCAGATGTTCATTCGCAGCGAGAGTGCTCACATGCAAACCTGGTAGCCTTTACACAGACATATCAGAAGCCAGATCTGCCACCTCCCAGTTGTCCAGAACTGAAACCCTTGCCGCAGTCGTTGAAGTATAGATTCCTTGCGGGTGAGCTAGATATGCACCCAGTCATTATCTCAGCAGGCTTGACTGGAGAGCAAGAATCTCGTCTGATGGAGGTTCTTGAAAGAAACTACAAGGCGATAGGATGGAGTATAGCTGATCTCCAGGGGATTAGTCCGGCTATGTGCTCCCACCACATCTATCCTTAGGAGGACGCTAGGCCATCGCGTGAGTTCCAGCGACGGCTGAACCCGAATCTTCGAGATGTGGTCATGAAAGAAATATCGAAGTGGTGGAGCGTCGATTTTATATACCCCATCTCCGACTCCAAGTGGGTTAGTCAATTACATGTGGTACCCAAGAAGACAGATATCACTACAGTTGTGAGTGAGTCTGGAGAGGAGATCGCTACCCGGGTACCCACTTCTTGGAGGGTCTGTGTGGACTACAGACGATTGAATGAGGCCACCAAGAAGGATCATTTCCCACTACCACTCATTGATCAGATTATCGAGAGGCTAGCTGGGAAGAGTCACTACTGTTTTCTTGATGGGTACTCCGGTTACAATCAAGTGGCCATTGCGCCCGAAGACCAGGAGGAAACGACATTCACCTGTCCGTTCGGGACCTATGCTTTCAGAAGGATGCCCTTTGGTCTATGTAACGCCCCCGCGACATTCCAAAGGTGCATGTTGTCCATTTTCTCAGACATGGTGGGTGACTATTTAGAGGTCTTCATGGATGACTTCTCGGTCTATGGTGATGGGTTTGATGCTTTTCTTGACTGCCTAAACCGTGTGCTTCAGCGCTGCAATGAGGTCAATCTTGTCTTGTCTTAGGAGAAGAGTCACTTCATGGTGACTCAGGGGGCGGTCCTTGGTCATATCATCTCCAACAGGGGCATGGAGGTTGATCCGGCCAAGGTGGATATCATTAGAAAACTCAATCCACTATCCAATCTGCGTCAATTGTGGTCTTTTCTGGGGCATGTCGGTTTCTACCAACGGTTCATTCAGGATTTCAGTCGTATTGTCCGACTGCTTACTGATTTGCTGATGAAAGATATCGAGTTCATTGTAGATGATAAGTGTCTTGCGTCTTTTAAGACTCTCAAGAGTATGGTTTACTCGGCTCCTGTCCTTCAGCCACCCGATTGGTCTCTCCCATTCGAGATCAAGACAAATGCTTCCGATTTTGCCGTTAGGGCTGTGCTTGGACAGAGGAGGGATGGATTGTCGTTTGCCATTCACTACGCCAGCCGGACTTTGGATGCCGCTCAGCGGAATTATACTGTGATAGAGAAAGAGATGATGGCTGTAGTCTTTGCTTTGGATAAGTACAGATCATATATTCTTGGATCTGGAGTGACTATCTTTACCGATCACACTGCCATCTGGTACTTAATGACCAAGAAGGATACCAAAGCACGCCTTACCAGATGGATCCTTCTGCTCCAGGAATTTGATATTGAGATTAAGGGTAAGCCTGGAGTTAAGAATGTGGTGGCGGATCATTTCCCCCGCTTAGAGAACCTTGAGGAATCTGAGCCCAACGCACCTATCACAGAGACGTTTCCAGATGAGGCGATCTTGGCTATCACCTCGCTACCATGGTACACCGACATTGTGAACTATCTTGTTGCCAAGACGGTTCCACAAGGTTGGCCCAAGCAGAAGCTTGAGACCTTCCTGGCGAAGGCCAAGTTTTACCATTGGGAGGATCCTATCCTTTATCATGAAGGAGGGGATAGCATCTGGAGGAGGTGCATTCCTCAAGAAGAGCAGCATAGCGTCCTCACATACTGCCACAAGCTTGAGGCAGGAGGACATCATTCTGGGAGACGGACAGCACAAAAGGTGCTTCAATCCAGCCTTTGGTGGCCTACTCTCTTTAAGGATTCAGATGAATTCGTGAAGAGATGCACTGACTATCAGAAGATGGGTACTTGCAGACAGAGAGACATGATGCCCATGCAACCCATTCACTTTTGTGAGGTTTTTGATGCATGGGGGATTGATTTCATGGGCCCATTTCCTAAGAGTCAGGAATTCAAGCATATTTTGCTCGCTGTAGATTATGTCTGTCGATGGGTTGAGGCCATCCCCGCCCGAGCCACAGATGCTAGACCGTGTGTCGATTTTTGAAGAAAAATATCATATCATGGTTCGGGGTACCTAGAGTCTTGATTTCAAACGGGGGTCCTCACTTTATCAATGACAAGGTTAGGGCCCTTGCAGACGAGTTCGGCATTGACCATCATGTTGCCACACTGTATCACCCTCAGACTAATGGTCTTGTCGAAGTATCGAATAGGGAGATCAAGACTATCCTACAGAAGGTTGTCTGCCCAGACCGAAAAGATTGGTCACAACTCTTGGACTCGATCTTGTGGGCCTATCAGACTTCCTTCAAGAATCCATTAGGTACATCTCCTTTTCATCTCGTCTATGGCAAGCCATGCCATTTACCTGTGGAAATAAAGCACAAGTCACTTTGGGCAGTCACTGAGTTATTTCTGGATCCCGAGAGTATAAGAGAACAGAGGAGAGCAGAGTTGGCAGCCCTGGAGGAGTTGAGAGATACAACCTTTTCTAGCAGCCTACAGTACAAGGAAAAAGTGAAGACATGGCACGATTCTCGTATCCGACATAAACAGTTTGAGCCAGATCATTGCGTGTGGGTGTTTGATTCCCGGCTGAAATTATTTTCAGGGAAGTTACAGAGCAAGTGGAACGGTCCGTAAGTGGTCAGGAAGGTACATGACAATGGCAGTATTGATATATCTGAATCGTCATCTTCCTCTACCTTCTGTGTTAACGGTCAGCGCCAGAAGTTATATCTA
Source organism: Ottelia alismoides (assembly GCA_037367405.1). Lineage (NCBI taxonomy): Eukaryota > Viridiplantae > Streptophyta > Magnoliopsida > Alismatales > Hydrocharitaceae > Ottelia > Ottelia alismoides. The sequence goes on from JAZKJV010001773.1 coordinate 37,624, forward strand.
GATCATGATCCGCCGACCATTGACGTTGCCCCCATTCTTCTGGTATGAGATGTGTTCGTTGACTCATATCACTTGCATCTCATACATGGTGATCGCTTCCATCTTCCACTATACAGATCCATTTGTTCATATCACTTTTTCACTTGTTGATATCTTTTGTTCTTTTCTTCTTTTCCTTTTATATTTTCTTTATCTATCAAAAAGGTGCCGCCCCTTGTTGTCAGTTTCTACACTTAGGACGTACTTTGTCCTAAGTATAGGGGGGTGTGCACCCCGAGTATTCTATTCTTCGATCCTCTCCATTGTCCCCTCTTCTTGTCTATACTTAGGGATATCTAAGCATAAGTATAGGGGGAGACAATCTGAGTACGATCTGTTCATTACCACCCTTGACCCTCCCTGCGTTGTGTACAGTCTGATATACTTAGGATTATTTGATCCTAAGTATAGGGGGGACGATCAACTTCTCATTCATTTATTCATCTGTTCATTTATTAATTTATTATTTAGACTTGTCTATACTTAGTACGAGTTATATCTTATCTTTTCTCTCCGATCTATGAGGACATAGCTCAAGCTAAGTATAGGGGGGGTCGTATATACTACGTATATACTTTAGCCATAACTCATACTTTTGTATTTTCTTAATAATATGGCTAATAATTCTTTAAAATTCATTAAAAACCAGGATAAAAAGATGTTGATTATTCCTCAAATTCTTTTTTGTATTTACTGATTAATAAATCAAGTGAAATGTTTTTTTTGCAAAATGTTTGAAAAATAGTTTGAAAATCTTTGTGAAAAATCTTTTGAAAACTATTTTGAAAATGTTTTGTTACATGTTTTCAACCTCTGTAAAAATGTGTGGCTTGAAAATTTTTTTTCCTTTGTGTGAAATAAAATGTTTGAAAAATGATTTGCAAATGGTTTGAAAAATGATTGTAAAAATATTTTGAAAGATCTATCTATACTGTTTGGAAAACCTTTGCAAAATGATTTTCAAATGTGTGTACATGTTTGTAAAATTGTTTGTAAAAATTATTTTGGATTTTTGTTTTCAAAAATTGTTTAAAAAACATGTGTCATATAAGTTTGAGGAATACATACATCTCACCAAAATCCAGTATATATATATTTATAAAATTGATCATTTACCCTGTAAATTCTTAAAATCCACTTCTTGTAAGTATAAGAAGCATCCCTGTGTAAATATTTGTACCTAGTTTTTAGCCAAAAATTTTTTTTGTCTTAAAAAATCCCAAAAACATTTGCAAAATTAAAATCCAAAAACATTTGAAAAATCTTCTGAAAAAAAACAAAAAATGCATATGCATATTCATCATCATCTTTTGAAAAATCCATAAAAAGTTCAAAATCTTTGAAAATTGCATCACGAAAATATTTTCTACATTTCGCATTGCATTGCATAGCATGAGCAATTTTTGGATTGAGTTTGATAGTTGAACGAGTCTAAATAAAGTCCGGAGATTGGAGCTTGATTGGACCTTAAAATCTACCTAATAAGAAGAACCTTATAGGAACTGGGTTTGAGGAACTTCAGGTCTAGTTGACTTTATTCTTTGAGGATCACGAGACTTGGTTCAATGGATTCTTGACTGCCTAAGTAGAGTATTTCGGAGCACACGCACGACTCTTGTTGATAATGACCTAACTTGGACACATGCACCTTTCACATGGCTCACTTCAGTTGGAATGGTGAGGGGGATTGGATTTCCCGGTATGAGACGCACACATGTGGAAACACTTGTCCTCCTCTAGGGAGGGAAGTGCACCCCAACCCGTCCAGTGATAGGAAGTCTAAAGACAGGAGAGTGTAGGTTGCAATAAAGCTTCAAAAGAGGGATAGTCTACTGGCTCAAGAGGAAAAACTCCTTATGAAAATGCTGCTGTGAATAGTATTTCAAAAAAAAAATGGTCAGGCATGTACAAAAATAAAATGCCTGCAAAGTATGTACATATGTTGTAAAGTTAATAAGCAAGCTTGAGTTCCAAAGTCAAATCACATGAGCCTGCAGCTGGATGACTTGACTACACTGGTCTTGCATCCTTGGATAGGTAGCTACACTAGCTACCGCCCATTCTTCTCTTCACCCCCTCCTTTTGAGCTGGTTGCCACTTGAACTTAGAAGGGAATACCCCGCTCCTCGAGGATAGAGTTATTGGATTGGGGAATCATTGGGTTGTCATACTGGAGAAATCAGTTTCTTTGTCATTCTAGTAGGGGAGAGCCACAATCACTTACATTGTACGAGTCAGATTCATAGTCGTAAGAGTTTGCGTATGAGTTGTACTTCTGACCTGGCTATTGTGGAGACTTGAACAGAGTTTTGGGATTCTCAGTGACTGTTGGATTTCAAATTCGAGTCTCAATAAGGTTCCGCCCGCTCTAAAACTCCAAAGATCTGACTTAAGCTCCAAACTTTGATTTTGTGAAGACAAATTTAATAATCAAATTTAATCCACTTTCCTCTTTTTCTTCTCTTTCTTTTTCTTTCTGCACTTATTGCATAAATGTTTGCTAGGGACTAGCAAAGGTAAAGTATAGGGGGATGATGAATCCACATTTCATCAATTTTATTATATCATTTTGGCCTCAAAAACCCTAGCAAATACGTGTAAATACCCTTAATTCCAACATTTTAAGATTATGCGTGTGCATGTAAATAGTGTATAAAATACTGTAATTAAAGCCAAAATTATAGAACAAACAAAAGAAAAGAAAAAGAATAAAATATTGTAAATATTTTATGACCCGAAACCCCGAGACCTAGGCATCTTGATGAAGAGTCGACAAGGAATAAAGTAGGGGGAGATAAGGGCCAGAATACAATAAAATCCCCTTTGTTTTAATTCATTCTTTATTCATTTTGAGACCTATTTTTGGTTCCACTTTTTATACCTAAAATAAAGAAACTTTGTACATGAAAGTTGTAGACAATTAAATAAACAAAAATACAAAATTGATTTCACTGAAAAATGATGTACAGATAAAAAGTTATGACCTGAATAAAAATCCAGAATCCCAACTTCCTAGACCCGTATCTCACAAATTAAAACTCCAAATGCATCAAACTCACCTTTAATTGTATATAGGTTAAAGTAAGCTATTTAATGGCGGTGGTTTCGCATTTAGCGGAGCTACGGTTTGAAAGTTGAGTTCTGGACCCCTATTGTATACCTTTACAGACTAAAATATTCATTTTATTATTTATTCATTATTTTTATAATTTTATATTTTTATAATTTTGCAAATATTACTTATAATATATTTGTACATTAAAGTCATAATAAAAATATAAAAAATGCAAAATAAAATACATGTATATAGATAAGACATAGGTATAATACCTATACTTATACCTGTATAATTTGTACTTGTATTTTATTAAATCTACAAAACACATCAGAAAAATAAAATAAAAATAAATTTCAGTGTATAAAAATATTTTACAAATTTATATAAAAATAAACAAAAATAAATAAATTAAAAACACACAATATAAATAAATTAATAAAATATATATGTAATATACCTATAAAGGGTATAAAAAGGAACTTGTAAAATTATACCTCATAAAAATAATTAAAAATCACCATAAAAAAATTTAGAAAATAACAAATATTTTTTATTCAATAACCTAAGGTTAATAAAGTCATTTACTATTATAAATTGATTTTACAAAATAATTTCCAGGGATTTCTCCTGGTTGGTCCACGTAGACCAACCAGGTGCCGGCCCCAGTTGACCCCGGTCAACTGGTCGTTCCCTAGCCCTGTAGCCCATGTCAGACATCGTTTGACCCCCATGTTCACGGATTTTTCACCGCTGATTCTTTCACCATTTCATGTCGATGCTTTGAGAACTTTTTCTCCTCGATTGTCCCTCTTGCATGCCTAGCATTCATCTCGAGGACTGGACCCACGATTTGCATGATCCGCATTGATCTTTGAAGCACACAAGTCACAGAGTCAAACCATATAAAATGGAGCCCCGACATTGATTTGAAAATTGAACCCCTCATTCTAGGTTAAGCTCCCATCTCTTGTGCCTTGAAGCTCCAGGAAGGTGACAGCTCCCTGTAGAGAGCTTCGGGTGGGTCAAGCATTGCCTGAGGTGGCTCCACCACCTCCCCCTTCGCCGGCGGTTGAGGTATCCTATCCCTCTGATGTTCAGCCATTGAGGCAACACCTTTTCCCTTTTATTTTCGTGCATTTTGTTTGCCATAGTCTTAGGATCAAAAGCCCCCAAAGAAATTTCAAGTTCCATCGATCCAATTACCCCATAGACCACCTTGCCGGAGCGCTCCTCCGGCCGATCACCTTCGCGCCACTCCTCACCACGGATCCACCTCCGCGAGACCCAGGCATTTTGCCCTGGGTCCTCTCACTCTTTCTTGCAGGTACTTGGACTTAAACGAACACCTGGGGACCATTTTGGCCTTCGCCGGAGACGCCCGAAGCTCTTCCAGCTCCGCCAACCTATCTTGTGAACCTCGGCAATCGTTGAGGCTTTTTGGGCAAACCAGCATCTCGAGGAAGCTCCCTGGAGCGCGCAGCCCCATTTTGAGCACTCCAGACCACCGGAGCACGAAGATTGGGCTCGGGGAAGTTCGCCTCGTCGGCGTTCTTCCCCGTTCTGCCTCCGCATCTCACCACCGTCGGATCGGGCTACGCCTCCAGATTGAACAGCAGCCGTAGGATCGAGGGCCCACCAGAACCGTCAGATCGACATCGCCAGATCTAATCGTGGCCCTCCATTGCCGAAGCGGTATCGGGCGACGACGTGCAGCCACGTGTCAAGTGGGAGACCCCCCACCGTTGGATAGCGCCCGAGTGGGGTATTTTGCATCCTTACCCCGTGCATTTTTGTAATTTTTTTTAGTCCATAAACTTTCAATTTTAGTTTAAAAAGTTTTGTAATAATTATATTTAGGCCCCTGAACTTTATATATTTGCACTTAGGTCCTCACCGCGTCACCTCACGTGACCAATACACGTGAGGCGCGGGGCATTTTTCGAGGACCCCCTCACGAGTTTGCTTATTTTGTTTCAGTCCAGGGATTTAGATATTAAGTGTAAAACTTTTGGTTATTTTGCATGTGAGCCCCTGGGATTTTTGGATATTACATCTAGGTCCTTCCAAGCGTGTGCCAGTCATGCGTAGGGTTGGGTAATTTGCGTTTGTACCCTTGCGACTTTGAAAATTTGTGTTTAATCCTGTAATTGTAATATTTAGTTATAAATTTTGTGTAAAAATTGCACTTTGGCCCATGTACTTCCGAATATTTGCATTTATGCCCCTGTCAGCTGTGTGATTTTTACTTAATGCATCATTTTAACTCGAAAAATTCTCAAAAAAATATTATAGGCTCCTGTATGATTGCTCATTCATGCTATATTTTTGCATTGCATTTTTATTGCATTTTAATATCTATTAAAAATAAAAAACATGCATTTTCAGCACTGTTTACATTAGAAAATCATTAAAAATTACAAAAAAGGTTTTGAAAAATTCCCAAAAAAATTATATTTTGTCTATTTTAGTGTCTTATAATTTCTATCCAAAAATCATCAAAAATTTCAAAACAAAAACCTTAAAAATTAGAAAACCCCTAAAAACTTATAAAAATCTAAAAAATCCTAAAATTATAAACTTGGATTATGTAGTTTCCCTATTTTATTGTCTTTATTTTAAAATTGATTTGGGAAAATTTTGTTATTGTTTGCTATTTTTCATTCCCATTTTAATTTCGGCCAGCAGTTTTATTCACTGTTTCTTGTATTTGGGCTTTTAAAAATACCAAAAATATTTAGAAAAATCTCCAAAAATCACAAAAATAGTAGAAAAATATAAAAAGATCAAAACCATTTTATTTCCTAATTTTTGAGCATTTTTCCTTATTTTTATAAATACCTTATCACCTCTTTTCTTATGTTATTTATATATTATATTAATAAAAACAAAAAAATATAAAATATAAAAAGAAAATATATAATTTTAAAAAAAATTAAAATCAAAATACAAAATATAAAATAAAAAAATTAAAAATTAAAAACCCACATAAACATTTGCATATTCTGGACAATTAATCACATCACATTATTGTGCATCATTGCATTGATCTATCCTGTTTGCTCCATGTGTTCGACACTCTACATACTTTCACTATACACCTATTTGTGGAGTTAAAATAAATTTTAACTTCACTTCTATTGTCATTGTTTGATTTATATTGAGGTGGGTTAATTGTTGACTAAATCCGGATTTCTTAGCGGTCACCACAGCGACTTCTGTATTCCCGCCTTGTGTGGAATACATGACCGTTAGGTTATTGGGTTTATCACGCACTCAGCTTGTCCATGATTTGGTTCAATGTCAGGGCTTGTGAAGATATCTCAGGCTCAATGCGGTAACCATGGCTCTCTATTCTCTCCTGCCTCGGAGTATGTTGATGCGGAGCGTAGAATAGATGAGATCGTCGGGGTGTATATGAAGACGGTTGTTGCTGGTAATGATGCGTCTACGAATGCAAAGCAGGTTGGTGATAAGAATGTGGTCTTTGATAAGCTTTCTATGAGAATGCTATTGCGTGTAATGTTGTCGGTGCTGAAATTGCGAGCATTCATGTTGCCGATGATTGTAATGTTGCGGTTGTTGCTAGTGGTGTACTCTTTGAGGGGTAAACCATGATAACGACTGAATCTGAGCTTACCATATCCCGTCGATCTCAAGAGTAGCTTGAGGCTCAACGTTAGTGTCTCCAGTGCTGGTGATCTGGCTTGGGTTAGCATAAGACAGGTCCTCATGCCAATCAATCTATGGAGTCTCTGTAAGTTGACCTGATTCGCTCTGAACAAAATGGATCTGTCGGATGGGAGGAGCAGGTAAGGATTTCTGAACAGGTTGAGAGGTCGAAGAAGAGTGAGACTGCTGGTACTGAAGCTGCAGGTTCGTCACCTTCTTTGTCAGATCGCTTAGTGATGAATCTCAGATTCATAACTCTAAAAGTCATGAATTAAGCTAAAATTCCTAAAATTAATTGACATTTCTTCATTTATTTTTCATAATTAGCATTCATGCATGTTTTGATAAGAAATGCATTTTATCACTCATTATTGCACAAAATAAGAAGCCAAAAAACTTAGCCCAATTGACCTATAAAATAGCCTAAACTCCATGATTTTTAACTAATTCATGCTAACTCCAATGACCTAAAATCACCTCCACTGTGTACATATCACTAACATGAATAAATAAAAAATACAAAAAAATCACTACCCTAAATAAGTGGACCAAAAACCCAAACCTTAGTTCTAGGATTTCCATACTAAAATCTATATATCTTCCTCATACATTTACCAATTTTATCCTACTCGCTTTTTAACTAATGTACATTCAATTACCTTCAAAACAAGACCAAGTTCAAGTGAATCAGAGCTCATATGTGAAAGTTGGGTTTTGGGCCTCTTTTGTACATTTTATATTTTAACAGTTTTTTGACCTACTATATTATGTACATTATTAACTCAATTATTTTATTTCTTTTTCATTTGTCTTCTTTTATAAAAGTTTCATTAAAATGCTCAAATAAACAAATCCACACTGAGCTTGAAATCAAAGAAACTAACAAAGTTTAAGTCTTCACTAACTGTCTGTACAAAAATTATCATTTTTGTATTTTATTTTATTTCTTCTTTTTCTTACTTAATAAAAATCCAAAAAAAAGATTAATATGTAAATATTTATCTATTATTTTACCATATTTTTTTTTGAATTTTTATCTTGATTAAAAATGATAAAAAATTAGAAAACCCAAAAATCAAGGTATTTCATGTACATGGGATACCTCACAAATATTGCTTTGCAGAAATGATCGATTTATATTTTATCTCTTCATGGAAGTTATATATCTCATCGAGACGAGAAACTTTTGTGAGAAAATATTTCGATCCGATGTCATTTACTATATTTTACGTATTTTTCTTTGTATTTATTTTTCAATTTTTGTGGGGCTAACACGTGGCAGCTCCTGGAGCCACCACGTGTCACCCATTTTTGAGCCCTTTATTCATTCATTTTAATACAAATAAAAATGAAAAAATAATTAAAATAAAGAGAGAGTCGCACGTGCAGAGCACGTGCCTCCTGCGCACGTGCCCAGCACGTGTCGTCTTTTTCCCCAATTCTCATCTTCGTCGTCTGCCCCTGTCTTCCGCCGTGGATCTCACGAAGCGGCCACCACCTTCCTTTTCTGGATCCTCCTCCCTCCCTCAATTTCGCCTCCTATCCTTTTGTATCCCATCATGTCACATCTCACCCAGATCTCCCTCGACGATTGCCTAACCCTGATCCCCTTTCCATCTCCGGCAGGGCCCTCCAACCCTATAAAGCTCCGCCGCCCCCTTCTTCTTGAATCCATATGTCGATTGCACCATAGAAGGGGAAGCACGGTGGTGACAACACCAGCTCGATCCTCCTACCGGTGAGATCTAAGCTCTGTGTGGCTCCTTATAGCACTGCTCCTCCGCGCGCATGATCTTGCTCTGGCCATCCTTGCACCGTCGAACCAACGTCCATACTCCACCACTCCACCTACTATCCCCATCATACGTTCCACTTCCACTCAACCACATTCGTCTCCGGCTCAACGCCGTTGAGCCACTACCATCAGGTACCTCCATGCATCCTCTTCACATCAGAAACCATGCCTCAAATATAGCTCTATCTTGTATCGACACACTCCGCGGTGTAATCTCCATCCCCACCTTGTTCCTAACGATGAGCTCCATCAGATCACCTCCGGCTTCGACACACTCCTGTGCCAAGTTCTAGCAGCCGACCCAAGACCAGAGCGCCACTAGTCGTTCCACTCTGTTGTTCCCCCGCTGAAGGCCTCTAGCAATTGGGGGAAGCCTCTGCTAACGAGGCCATCGAGCCGCAACTCCATCTCCGCTTTCGTCATGCCCTCGAGGGCCGTACCCGAGATCCTCCCACGTGAGTAGCACGTGCCCGGAGGGAACATCTTGCAAAGACCCCCTAGGGGTACGCCTTATTTCAAAAGTCCCACGGCTCACGTGTTTAACACATGTGTGGAGGGATATAATTGCAGCATGCCCCCTGGAGTTTGCCAATTCGCATAAAAGCCTCGCCTCCCAAATGTGCTCCCTTGGAAATTTTGTAGATCTCTCCCTAGAGCCTCGGTAATTAATATTTAGTCCATGCATTACTTTCTCTTTTATTTATTTAATTTCTGTAATTGCGAACAGACCCATGTGTTCGCCATTCATTTTAGACCTCTACATGACATTATTTATATCATTCAAAAACAACAGTGTGTTCCACAATTAATTCTCTATAGTATGGCATATGCTTGATATTTTCTAGGTCCATGGTTAATTATTTATTAATATTCTTGTGATAAAATGCATATGTTTCCCATTATGTGCTTGGAAATTCATAAGTAATTAACCATAGCTCTAAAAATCTCCAAAAATTTATGGACTATAGAATTAGTTATATGTTACATCGTGCTAAAGAATTTGCATTGGCATGCATATTTTACTGTTTAATTTCTAATAGGTATTAAATCTCGTATTTTTTAGGTTTAGGATTTTTTTGAGATCCATCTCCTAGTGATAGATTTTGGATAATTTTATCTCATGGAAATAAATAGGTTTAATATTTATTAGAATTAATAATTGAAATTCTTTATGTTTGCATTCATAAATTCATAAAATATTATTTTTTCATCCAAAAATTCCAAAAAATATAGTGCATTCATTTCATCATAATTAACGTCTCGACCAAGTTTCATATATTTTGGACATCGTTTGACTGATCTTTATGTTTAGTCACTAAAATTGGCCTCATTTGCATTTACTTCCCAAAATTGCATTAAAAATACAAAAAATATACCATTTCGAAAATCGTGCATGAACTTTGATAGACAAAATTCCATGTTGTTCCTTCGCCTCCTTGAGTTCAACCTTGGGACTTGCCCAAGTAAAAAAACATAAAACCTCGTCGATTGAAAATTGAATAAATTATTGTGGTTATTTCTTTACCAGTTCCGATTGCCTGACAATGACACATTCATAATTAATTTAAATGCTCGGTAATCCCCAATTACTAATGAAGGGTTATTCCGGACTCGTCACTCAGCTGCTGATGAAGTGATTAGAGTTTCTCCAACTCTCACATCGGCTGCAGGTCATGAACTTTCTTCTGAATCACATCTACCAACATTAATTTTTCAATAATATATCCCATGTTTGTATTAGATTCAGAATCTGAAATATTCACTCCCTTTTGATGCTCTCGGTGGTGTGGTGTTTGCGGGGCCTTCTGGAATATCAGAGTAAAGTCAACAACTCGTGAGTTATGTAACATCCCCTCAAAGATTGACCAGACATACTCCACATACCGATTAAAATAACTACCACCACATGTGGTGCTCACAAAGCCCTAAACGTCCAGCTGAAGTCCTCCGAATAATTCTGAACTAGCACCTTCAAAGGAATCTCATGATGAGGACATCTCTCAATAAGGTCTTGGAATCGATCCCACAACTCGTGGAATGATTCATTTAGCTGCTGTGTAAAATTGGAGATCTAGCTCCTCATCATATTCGTCTATCACAGAGGAAAACATTTACGCGGGGACATGGACTTTAGGTCATCCCATGTTGAGACATCCTCCCAAATGACTTAGAAAGTAGAGCACCTTATCTCAAATTATTGCAGAAAGGTAAAGGCTCCTCTGTGGCATTCCCATAAAACTTGAGAAATAATGATGTGAAGGATAGTCGTAATTCGTATGGCCCTTGATTCGGTGGTAATCGAATCCTATGATGTAGCAACCTAGATCTAGGGTCATACCTGTCTTTGAGTGTCACGGTAACCACAATTGGCGGTGGTGGATTCCCGGCTCCTGCTCTCAGCACAACGATCTCAGCTCGTAGCTCATTTTGGACTCTAAACTGATCTCTGATCTGTATATTCATCTATTGTAGCATGTCTAGAATCCCCGTGGCAATGTCTGCGACTGGATCTGGTCTTCCATTTGTGTTCTGCTCCAAAGATGATTGATCCTCGACTGGTCTCTTCCCGCGAGCCATATCCTTCGAATCTTCTAGGAAGGAAAAAGTCTAATAAGAGCTCTGTGAAAATAGTGTATGAGAAATAGATGACAATTTGAAGTGGGGGTCTGCCTCATAAGAAGGGATAGAAGGCAAGAGAGTCTGGGTTTAACTCTCCTCAGGATTAGATGGGATCGACTCAGGAAGAGGGTCATCCCGAGTTTGTGAAGAAGTACGACGGACGGTGGATCATTGAGAGCTCACGGAGTCTAAGCAAAAAAATCATCGAGTCATCATCTTCGATGCCAAAAGGATAACGGGAGAGCACGATGTCAAATCATTAGATCGAGGGTGAAGGCGTATAACACACACCTCGCAAACAAACGCAAAGCAACCCTGGATTCACAAACACAACCCGGTGATGACCGTAAAAGTTTGGTCTTTTATCTTCTCAATTTTAGGGTTATATTAGAAGACATGTATTATCATAGATTATCACGAGCTGATAGGTGCCTGGAATTTCCCCGACACACTGTCTAGAGTCCTTACAAGAAACCACTTATTCTATTCTGCATCCCGCATAGAGAGAGATGGCACAACTTTTTGGATTTATCAAATATGATAAAAATGATAAAAAAATTTTAAGAAAGTATTTTTGTGTTTTAATATATCTCTAATGTTTTTAGTATTTCTGGGAGATTTTTCAAAATTTTAAGTTTGTTGAAATGAATAAAAATAGGAAAAAATGAAATAGTGACCATACCTGAATATATTTCAATTTCAAAAATTAAAATAAATTAAAAACTACTGGATTTGTTTTTCCTAAAAACTCTAAGAATTTATCAACTGAAATCACAATTTTTAAAATTTTTTACTATTTTCTTTGAATTTTTATAATATTTTTAGTATTTTACATTTTTTTGTATTTTAAAAATAATTAATGCATCAAATTTTCAAAGGAATTAAAATGCAAAAAAACAAAACTATTCTAGTTTTGGAATTTTTGACGCAATATTGAATTTTTATGAAATTTCTAAAGGCGAACAGTAAAAAATGTACCATTTCTGCTTTTTTTAATAATAGAAATAAAAAATAAAATGCAATGCAAAATTTACTATAAAGAAACACGTGACAAGAATTTAATCTGATTTTTGGAGAATTTATTGAGCATGAAAAACATTTAATTTAATAAGAAGAAGACATGCAATAAAGTATGGAATCATAGGACTAAAATGTAATTTTTTATTATTTTTGCATGAAAAAGTAATAAGAATGAAATGTGGGGGAAAAATCATAATTTATAATTAACTGCTCTAGAGGCATGGCTTTATTGCAATTTTCCGAAATCCGGGGGCTGGTCTAATATTTACCAAAAACATGTGACAAGCATGTGAGTGACTCTAGCATGGGCTTTTTTATAATTTAGGAAATACCGAGAGACCAAAGTAAAATTTTCCCCAAAAAATAAGTGGCATATGCGCGGGCCGCGCTGGACACATGCACCGCTGGGTTGATGCGGGGGTCTCTTTCCTTCGATTTGTTCCATAGCCAAAAGGGGGTGCTACCCCTTTCTTCTTCTCCAAGCTATGGCTAAGACGATTCTGGAGCTGGATGGCGCCGGCAGCCTCACGTGGCTAGGTGGATGCTTAGTGATCGGGCTCGAGCGGAGGAGGCGCTGGCTCTTCGCAGGCGGATGGTGATGGCAAGAAACAGCGTCGATTTCTGAAGGCATCTCGCGCAAGTGCTCAAGGCAGTTGACAGTGGATAAAGCTTCTTTACGTGGAGGTGAACCAGCTGGAAGCATAGGATGGAAGGGTCTGTAGTGGTGCGAGCAGGAGACTAGATCCAAACAGAGGAGCGGTGATGGTGTGGTGGTGCTCTACTCCATGAATGAAGAGGGGGTCTGGAAGGCGGCCCGGGTTCCTCCATGCGGAGGTGATCTAGGGAAGGTGTTTGATACGGCAACGGTTCTTGCAGGGGCAGGAGCGGTTAGGTGACGGTGGTCCAGCGGTGTTCGTCGATAGCGGCGGAGTCTACGATGGTGTGTAGTCGGGGCAAAGTTCTGCGTCGAGCAGAGGAGGGTGGGCGGCGGCGGTGGGAGTGCTGCCAGCAGCACACTAGAGAATTTTTATTTTTTTTATTTTTCTTTTTTATGAATAACAATTGCAAATATTTTTGAATTCCTGCATACCAGCAACAAAATAAAGACAAATGACTCGAGCAAGTCAACTCGGTCCAAGAAAAATCAAATTAGAATTAGTGGGCGAGGAAGCTCCCGTGGTTGTGATGGAAGGGAACGGTGGCTCGGACCATCGTACATGGCCGAAGGTGAGAGATCGTGGGAGATTGAATGTGAAGCAAATCAAAAAATGACTTGAGATCGGCAATCAGATCAAATCGACGAGGAATAATAATTAACGATGAGAAATTATGATCTAAAAATTGAAAATTTACATCGAAATGAAAATTAAAATTAGTTCTAAAATTACATAATTAAAAGAAAGAAAATGGATATGTATATCACCGTGTGAGTGGATAATATCGTGATGACCTCGATGAAGATCGCCTAGCTATTACCGGACGGCTCGGAGACTAGACACCTTTTTACAACAAGATTACTCTTGGTGATTAGGTTCCTCTCCAAAGGATTGATCGAATGGGAATGAGGGAAGAGGAGCCAAATAAATAATAAATTAAAATTTGAATTCGAAAATTTGAATGTAGAGAAAAAAGGATGGAAGTTAATGGTGTAAATAATAAAATAATATTCGAAATTATTAAAATAATAATAATAAATATTAAAAAATTAAAAGGCCTCCTCAATGATGGGTTATTAAGGAATTAATTAAATGATATACATATGATAAATAATTAACATAAATAAATAAATAAATAAATTATTTTCATCACTTTTAAAAATTTGATAATAAATATTAATTATTAAATTTTTAGTAGTTGTTGTTTAAGGAAATTAATTATATGTATATAATAATACATATGCTACATTATACTCAAAGTTAAATATGGAATTTTATTTATGATATATATTATTATTTTTTTATTTTTTTTATTATAAATAATTTATAAAAAAAATATTTATAATTACATTATGTATAAAAATAAATATGAATAAATATATACAATAAGTGGTAAATTTGCAAAAATCACCTTAGGAAATCGTCTTTCAAACCGTAACTCCCAATATTATGAAACTACAACCACTGTAAAGATACTTTAATTTAGAGTATGATGGAAGTGAGTTCGATTCAATTTGAGTTCACATGGAGCCGGAATTAGTCTTTCAATTATTACTTTACTGCTTTTTCCGAGTGTGGTTACTTTTATTCTATACATGATTTTATTTTACAAGTATTTTTATTTTTTAGGAAACATTTTTATTTACAATTTCCTTTAAGAAAATTATTTAATTTGTGGTCAATTTATGGACAAATAAAATAGAATATGTTTCATACAAATATATACAGAACAAATAAAGAATGAAAAGTATTTACAAGTTTTTTTTTGAATTTTTCGATTAAAGGTCCTATCTCCCCCTACTTTATTCATGATCGATCAGGTCAAGTATTGACCTTCTCTCGGGGTTCGGGTCAGCTTGTATATATTACATTTATATAGTCTTTTATTTTCTTTATTTTTCCTTTATTTCTTGTTTATTTATTTTAGATTAAAATCGTAATAAATGTACAATAATTGCACAAAGATGCAGGTTAGTAAGAATATGGATTTATTAATATATACATGTATTTTATAAGGGATGTTAAGTTAAATAAATGAATACAGATGATGAAATGTAGATTCATCAAAAGGCCCCTTATCTGGTGTGGAATCAGCATTGGGAAATAGACCCCGATCAGTCCTAAAAAAAGATGGAGCAAGTTTGAGATGAGAGTTTGTCTCAAATAATGGATTCTTTTTAGAGAAGGAAAATTGGTGAAAGAGGGAATGAGACAAGAGTCATCTCGATCATGGAATCGAATGAAGACCAGAGAGTCGAGAGGGAAGCCTGCAATATCTGAATTTGGTTCTTGGAGATCACCCTGTATTATTGAAGATGTCGGCATCTGAATCGATGTTGGTGTTCACAAGATCCGAACAAATCTACCCTAGATGTGACATCTTGGGAGATAAGAGAATTGATGATGAAAGAGTAGATGAAGGGTATGAAGAATTCAAGAGTAATTGAGAAGAGAAGGCTCCAAAATTGAGCAAGGAAGAAGTAGAAGTGAGAAGAGAAGTGTGGTGTAGAAAGGTACAAGGCGTGATATTTTTTATCGTGACTTGCTTTAACTATTCAACCAAATTTCAAAACGTGGGTTGATTCACCAACTCAATACAATTAGCCATAAGAGTTCGATGATTATCTTGTCAATTTAATTTGTTTGTATCAAGCAGTCTTATCTAATTTAGTCCTTAACGGCTAATCCTATTGGTGAGTGAGTACTGACCCGACAAGCGTCGTGTACTTTCCACTTTCTTTGTAAGCAATAGCCTATCTTTTTAGTATTCCTTGTTATTATAGCTCGACTACAATATAGCCAAAGAAGTATAGGAGGAAGCTGATAGGCGACACAAATAGTTCGAAACCAAATGGACATGAGAGCCCAGGCAAGCCATTATGCAATAAATGTTATTGCAAATATCATTCCTAGATCTGAAATGAAGAATAATTAGTTTGCATAATATGTCCCTTAGTACAATTGGGGTTACGTACCATGGCCATCTTGATGATCATACAACCGTTGATTCAATTATTGAATCATAGAGGCTGGTGCTTCGATGAATATCTAAAGAGTTAGATTGAGGACTCCTCAAGCACCACCAAATGATTATTAAGAGATGATCTCCAACCTGGGTATGAGACGACAATCCTTTGTCATTACTCTTATATATAACCGACCTCTTGATGCAGATCCTCTGCATAGGAATAGAGATTCAGAGATGTTAGATAAGTTAGGTCAAAGTGTTGACTTAATGAGATAGATATAACCAAAGTCCTATGTCGTATGCTGTCACAATATAGGCACGCATCCTTTGACCAGAGACATATGTGTTACTATATGCCTGAGTATGTATATTTGGTAGACCAATAGGTTGATGACCTACCAAGGTCTATATACCAATGCACTGGTGTGCATACACGGGCATATGAGTAATACGATCTCTCAAAGGGATGATACATGTTCATGTACGGAATCGGAAGACATGAGCTCACTCATGAGATGTTGGGAAGAATCAAATTCCATGCACGATCATCTCTTATTGGAGGCTTGACTGAATTTGTATGTTTGATATATGCTTTTAGAAAGTATATGACCAACACTTGGGTATGATATATGCTCTTGGAAAGTATATGATCTATACCAACTCTCAAAGATCAAATGAGAAACTTAATGATAAAACCCTGAAGGAGAAAGTCTAAAGGGGATCTAAAACATCAGGTTTGTTCTGGATCTTCCAGTATGTAGTATGTACAGGTATTATGAATACCTGAGTGGATGTTATCATAAACGATTGTATAACCATGACATTTCCATTTCTAGGGAGTGATGAAATGGCTCTGGATTTTAGTTACTCCTCACAGTAGAGAAGTAATTTGATCTTGGCCCAAATGTTGGACATTGATCTGAATGTGATTCAGATACAATTAGAACATAAGATCCACGGCTTTGATTTAATCAAACGTCTATGGGAGGTCCGGAAGATCTGGATTTGAGATTCGATGTTAATATCCAAGTCACTATACATGGAACAGTACAATTACCTTGTCTTTATCTCCAATTATCCGAGGATAAAGCGCATAATCCTTGAAAGAGTTCATGGATAATTTCATTATTGATATATGTATCCGAGCATTGAGAAATTTGATAATTACATGTGATTTAATTATCTTGAATAATATGAATTTTATTCATATTGTAAGGAGAGTTATCTAAGATAACTAAATGTGATTTAATTATCGAAGATGTGAATAATGTGAATGTGATTCATATTATTTGGGCACATGAGAATTGAGATCCAAGATAGTTAAATGTGATTTAACAATCATGGATATGAATAATATGGATAGCACTATACATATTAACCATATATATTATAAATGTGATTTATAATTTATAAGAGAGAGCTATGTGTAAATAACATTTACAATTTAAATGCTGATGTGAATTGGATTCACATTGGATAATTAATTGAAAATGTAATCTGCATTTTAAGTTTGTGAATGTGATTCACAATTTTACAACTGAAAGATTGCAATATTCACAAAATAATTATGAATTATTTTTGTAGAATAATTTACAACAAGTGATGTTGTAAATATTGGAGATTTCCATGGAATAATGTAATCTCATTAGATTACACGGAGATTGCCACCAATTCCCATTAGGAAAGGGTGGATGCCCCCCACTTTATGGAAGGTGGCAATCTTCCTTCCAAATATCTCCATGCTTGATTGATTTAATATAAATAAAATTATATTCAATAAACATTTGATTTAATTAAATTAATTATTGTTGTATATTTACAGCAAAATCATGACCATCAAAAGATACACAAATCAATGTGAACCATTGGATTTGTGTTGTCTATGGATCCCAAAATATTATAAATAGAAGGGTAGCCCTAGCCTTTTATTTTTACACACACACAAGTTGGAGACAACAACATATGCTATCTCTCTCTCTCTCTGTCTTTCTCTAAATGCCATCTCTCCCTCTCTCTTGTGGTCATCCACCTTGATGTCCTAGAGGGAGTCGCCATTGCCGCAATGTCATCGTTATGCTGCTGGACTGCTTGCTTGTGAATCTTCGTCTCCTTCATCGGACCTTGCTTGTGAAGAAGACATCGGATCTTGTGTGACGAGATCATGAGATTCACCACTTGGATCATCAA
This sequence comes from Ottelia alismoides, assembly GCA_037367405.1. Classification (NCBI taxonomy): domain Eukaryota; kingdom Viridiplantae; phylum Streptophyta; class Magnoliopsida; order Alismatales; family Hydrocharitaceae; genus Ottelia; species Ottelia alismoides. Next base: position 55,635 of record JAZKJV010001773.1, read on the forward strand.
CATCTATTGCAAGAAGAATTTGTTTCATCAATGCGCTCGTAATCGTCTCCTCCATCAGATCAAACTTGAGATAGTAGGTCTCTTAGTGTAGAGACTGATCGCAACCCTGCTTCAAGAGGTAACTCTAATACTTTTTTGTTGTTTAGATGAAACGATCCGAGAAGTGTTCTTGGATCGTGTGATTTCATCGCATGAAAATTTTTTAAATTCCGTTGCCTCGAGAAACTAGTACGACTAGTCGTTCCCGATCGCATACGTTGCAATCCTCACACTTCCATGATGCGCTTAAGGATCTTATCATATCCTATAGATCTGGGTTTGCAATTAGACAAGGCCCTACTCAGACATAGAATGATGAGACATATACCCATGTGAATTGATGGTCTAAGCTCAATACTTCAGACTAGGTCGGTGATAAATCCCAGATTTATCAACTTTATTTAACATTATTATCTATCTTACTTAAGAAAATTAAATACAATAATTAAAAATAAACACAAATTAATAATTATTGTGTTATAAAAAACTAACTCTAATTATTGTAAATAAGTACCTATATTATAGTGTTATTACTTTATGTGTTTACTACTTATTAAAAATCCAATAAAAATTAGATTAATATTGTACATAATTAGTTTAACATAAAATATAAAATAAAAATGCAAAAAATAAAACAAGCAATTTTATTACATGAAATCACTTACAAAAATATTTTTTATGTATAAATGACTTATTCTCTTCTTGAGTTCTACATGAAAGTTGTAAATGTCATCGAGATGTACACCTTTCATATTGAACATTTTCTTTTAATTTGACTCCTAGTTATTTTATTTGTAATTAACTTTAAATTTTGTATTTCCCTATTTTCTGATTGGGCCACATGGTGCAACCAGCTTTAGCCATGTGACCCATTTCTATTGAGACACCTGCCTTAATTTTTAACTATATGATCAGATCTAGTGACATGATCATAGACTTCCCTCATCGCTTAATTTTTAGCCACTTGATCTCATGATCAGGCACCGCATTGCCATCTAATTCTCCTAAATGGTGCCCATCTGATCTTTATCAGCATGTCATGTCTTCATCCATAACCTCTTTCTAACCCCCTCCAAAAGGTCTGACAATAGCAAATCACTCAACCTCTTCCTATTTAGCTAACCTCTCCAGTCGTTCACCATACTAACTTCCAACACCAACATCTTTCCTTGTTCTCCATAACTCTGGCCATCCACCTAACGACACCTAATCCTAACTCCATTGCCAGTTTGTAGTGGTTGAATCCAACACCTAAATATGAGCTTCACGAACCACCTTCTCTATATATATAGCCCTTATTCGACCACCACAATGGTTATACGCCTTTTTGTGACCTTCCTCCTAGCATGTCCTACTCCTCCGTGAAAGGGATTGACAGTAGTGTTAAGCAATGATAGAGTTCTAAGTCTGAAGAGATCCACGAGTCGTTCCTCGTTGTGTAGCATCACAATTTCTTCCCATTTGAGGTCTTCTCTTCTAGCCCATGAGAAGACACAGATACTTGGAGCAAGAGCTTCACTTCTCAGGCTTGTTCTACCTTCTTTAATCCTCATCTGTTATCACCTTCATCTTCTTCCATACATTTCTAGGTAAATTTCGATTCCTTTTCTTATGTAGTTTCTCAATTTCCTATCCTTCATATTTCTATGTCTTTTGCACGTTTCGAGATAAGTTCATATCCGTCGACCATCCCTTAACCTCACATTTATCTCTTGATATCCTCTCCGCTTCTTCAAGAATGTGTTTACCTTTACCCTTTCTTATTCTTGCAAGTACGAATGACCTAATTGTAGGATCTTCTTCCCAACTCCGATTGATCCCCACTTAATCCCAAGTCCAACTACTTTCACCTTTGTTTCATCTACTAACTATGCATGGGCTTTATTCACTCCAATAGTTGGACATTCATCCGAACCTTCTTGATTAGTCTTGTCTATGATGAACAAACTTCTTGGAAGCATTCCAAGTAGTAAAGATTGAAGCATGGACAACAATCTTCTTAGCTAGAACTTCAGTGAGGTTGTCCGATCTTCAGATCCAATAGAAGACAAGGAGGAGGTACTACAACATCGTCAGAGCACCACTTCTGCTCCTCCGCTCATGATGGAGAGGGAAGAACATGGGGGTTACAGTCTTTGTCCAATTCACATTGTCTGTCCCTCATCCAACGGTGCAGAGGATTCCTTGTTTCTCATTCGACGCAATGCTTTAGACCATATGATTGGAGTATCCCAGCCGCAACTGAGGCGTAGTGTATTACCATGCATCCCGAGCCTCTCGTCACATCCGAGCTAAGTGGTCACACGCCAGACACACTTGAGATGTGATAAATTGTCAGAGCACCCTAAAACGTTTTCAATATTGTAGATAAGTTCATTATTATGTTAATTTTACATATATACACAGATGAGTTTTGTCATATGCGATTCAATCAAAATTGGACATTGTTGTAAAAAATAAAATAGTTGTTATGGAAATTATGCCCCTGTATTGTTTGGTTAATATCTTATGAACCATGTATCCATTATTAATGAAATTGGTGTTGTTTGAAAGCTCTTTTTGTGCTCTTTAATTTGATTCATTTGTTTCACTATTTTGATTTATCATTCACATCTATTTATTCCAAGAGCACAAGTTTTCTATTAAGGCTTATATTTTCCTTAAAAAAATTATTTATGGTTGAAATACATTATTGATTTGCTTAATTATTTATCAATTGCTTATTTTAATCACAAGATAGCAAATTTATTAACTAACCATGAACATCTTTGTTTATATATGCATATAATGTGTGTTGCATTACATCATAACTTTCTCATAAAATATAATTGCATAAACTGATTTAAAAATTGCATGCATTACAATTTGTTGTGTATTACTGACCTAGTTAGCTTACAAATCACCTCAATAGATATTTAAAACCTTACTTAATTTAAATAATTGCATGTGTCCCTATGTTCAACCATGGACTAGCCCCGGTTATAAATAAAGCCAAATCCTCTTCATAAAGACCTTTGAGGGATATTGATCGATTGCAATTTAGCCATATTACAATGAGTGAATTTTATAATTGCCATTTAGTGCTTTATTGGATGGTGGCATTGCTAGGGACATGGTATTTTATTTGATGGATGAATATTTATTTCGTGTGATCTTCAAGTGATTTTTAGATTAAGTTTTTGTGGTGTACATTTGTTGCACTATTTTATTTATTTAAATATTTATTAATCACTCTCTTGTTTTGTCGTAGTGTCTATGAAGCCGACGAAGCCCGGAGTGTTGCGAAGGCGAAAAGCTTGGAGCACAAGCTGGTGAGACCATTATACAAGTCATTTTTAGAGATAGATTTAGCTTAATTAAATAGACTAATTATTTGTAATAATTGTTGTAATAATTTTCCCTATTTACAACAGTTCTAGATCTAGGTCTTGTGAGTGTAAAGAAGGCCATTGATTATTCCTTTATTGTGTGGTTGTGTTGAGAGTGGTTCTCAACTTAACTGGTGATTTAGGTCAAGGCACCGTGATTTAAATAGACATTTATTAGGTCATTTTTACCTTGTCTATAATCATAACATAGGACATACATCCTATCTCATAAGTTTCACTTAACCGTTGTTAGGGGAATCAATGGGACAAATGTAAGCTACGCTCTATTTAGTCAAAATTAATATAAATTCTTCATTGCTAATAGAACTCTTGTTAGGTGTGCCTTTTCATCTTCTTGCATCATATAGATTAGATTTTACAAATTCAGTCTATAGTCCAGGTGGAGAGTGCTTGGAATTAATGCAAGTATTCCTGATAGACTACATGCATCATTGATTTTTCTTGCATTCCGTTTTCCGTTGTCGCCCTCAATTTTTGCCAACCTAAGGATAAAGTAAAAAGGGATAGTATGTTCATCATATATTTTTGGGGTCACCTTAATAAACGACAACCAAACTCTTAAATTTGGAACTGAATTATGCAAGTTGACTTTAAATAACTTGAATAAATGCTACCACGTATTACTGGCAATGACACCTTCATTAAATACATGTACTTACCTCCAGGAAGAGTGGGTACAGACGGATCCCTATAGAGCCCAAATACCTAAACTTCCACCTATGTCTCCAGGTCTGACTTTTGCGGATTTTGGGAGCTACAAGTGGTTGCTTTAGACCTTAGAAATACGTTTTGGCTGTCTACACTTATAATTTCCTATTGGGGTTTGATATTAAACCTAGCAACACAAGAAGATCACTCCATTGTTTGAGGGCTTATAAGACTTCAACTGGGTGTAGTAGGAAACTCCTCATGTGCTTGTTAAAGATTGTTCTATAACCAATTAAAGCTTCAAAGATAAACAAGGTCAAACTCTTACGTCCTTCACGTGTTTAGTTCGTGAAAATATTTAAGGGTTTTCCTTATGTTTGATAAGTGTGACTTGATTCCAAAAATTCATGTTCAACGTAGTACTAGGTTTCTTTTGAATCTATCTTGCTAATTTTCTGTACTCTCTTGAAATCAACAATGGATAGTTTGTCGAAAATTTGTTCAGATTTTACAAACTTATCATTGAACTGTCCAAACATCACATCTTCCAAGGTCCAACCACCTTCTTCTCCTGAACCATCTTGGATATGAAATAACCCTTGTTTTAATTCCCGCTTAGGGAGCAGTTGGCATCCCGACCAATCCCTTTCTCTCTTCTCTTCTCAACAATGAAGATCATTGCCTTGGTGAGATCGAATTGATTTAAATGTCTTCGTCATGATCTCACTTGAACCATCTTTATCATGAAGGTTTATAAAATTCATCAAAGATGCCTCCAAAAAGACAAAAGGAGGAGGACAAAGAGAGTGAAGATCCTTTACATATGGTCTTATCTAGGTTAGCAGCCTTAGAGTAGAATGCAGATTTATTGAGAGCCCAGATTGGCTGGCTAAACATACGGGTGGATGCACCTATGGATGCATCGTATAAACATGGATGGTATAAGATGACAAATTGGTTGAGTCAAGTAGAACCTAAAGTGGAATATGAATTAAAGTCATAAAATTAAATATGTTGTCAAGCTTCAATGGGAATGTACATGAAGAAACTTACGCATTCCTAAGAGACTTTGTGTTAGTTTGTACTAACGTTAAACACCCTAGGGTTATCCAAGACTACATTAGACTCAAAGCTTTACCTTTTGCCCTAAAAGATAAGGCAGACTATTAGATGAACATGGGGGTAGTTGTAATTACCTATACACATTTCAAGGGCCTTTTCATAAAGAAGTTCTACCCTTTAAGTAGAAATATTTTGATGCATTCTTGCATCATGAGTTTCTCTCAATTACCAAATGAACCCTTTTGTGATACATTGGAGAGATTCAAGTATGTATTGAAATAGAGTCCTTGTCATGGAATAGAGCCTACCGTCCTTGTTCAGTTAGTATTCAATGTTATCAACTCCGAGGTGCATGGTTTAGTCAGTGCTACATGTCGAGGCAGCTACACTTCAGGTGGCGTGGACACCATCGGGAAGGCATTCGAGAAAATGGCCACGACAAGTAGAGCTCAAACTGCAAGAAAAAATCATACAGAGACCACCATCATATTCTCATTTCAAGGGGGAAGAAGGCAGATGATCTTTCTGAGGAATTGATTCCCGACACGAGAATCATTACTGATAAATTGATAGTTGTAGAGATGATCGATAAGAGAATGGATGAATTGGACAACCACTTTTCCAGGTTGTCGAAGCAAATGATAGAGTTGATAGATAGGTTATCTTAGATAAAGATACATGTCGTGACTACATCAATTGCTTCTGTTTATCTAGCACATCATCTACATGAACAACCGATGCCAGAGCTACTACAGATGTGGGGTAGAGGACTAGACCCTTACTCACTCTTATTAGCAGCAGACACCATCAACATAGATAGTAATAGAGGAGCCTTACCATGTATGGGAGGTGATCGGTGTCTAGTACGAACATAACCCTATTAGGAAAGGAGGTTCAGGGGACTGTCCACTTTACCAATGTCTCCATACATTTTAAAACACATCATTCACATCTACACCTCTTCGAGTACAACAGAGCTCTATAGCTTAGCATGTCCAACTACTAAGTTAGAAACAGATGTACATCTGTCACAAGACGTACCAATAGGGCCAGCAGGACTTACGTGTTCAGCATCCCCTACAGCAACAACAATACCAGGGCCATCAGGGTCAATCTTCATGTTTTCCTTTTTCTTATTCACAGAAGTTACCATTGTTAGGATCCCCTAATTTTCAGCGACAGATTCTTGAGGAGTTGCAGTCTTAAAGGATCAAGAAACATTATTTATGGGTTGATAACAATCGCTTATCCCGTTACATGATGAGTAATCGGGTAGCATTTACATAAATTCCTGCCCAGGTTCATGCTAATCCAAACAACCTGTACCAACCTCAACAACAACACAAGTATGGTCCGGTATATTACTCAGACCCTCATAGATCTGAGCATGAGATTCTTCCGTTTGATTGTGTTAACCATATGTTACACAGGAGCAGAAGGACCACTGTGGTACTCGACTGGGCAAGGGACATGGATGGGGTTGTTTCTGAGGCTCTACATGAGCAGAGTTCATAAAATGAGGTGTACATGCATCAACAACAACCTCTTTATCTAAAGAGGAGAATCCGTGATAGAGAAAGAAGGAGTATGATAACCCGCAAGCAGCATGGAGCAGATTTAGAGTCTACAGGAGAATGTACTAGTAGCATACATTCCCCAACCTATAGTAGATGATTCTATTTTTATTTCCATGTTACTAGTAAAAGATTCATGTATGTAAAAGATTAAGGTTATCTTGCATCAAACATAGTGTGCTCCTGAATATCTCTTCTTCTTTATCAATTTGTTCTGTATGGCGTAGGTTGTAGACTTTGTAAATATACGCTTCTCTATGCATGATATCTTCTTCCTACATGTGGTACATCTATTCTTCAACTACTGGTTGAGCATAGGAAAGTTATCCAAGGCATGATGGAGTGGAATCCTCAAGATGATGTGTATTTTAGTAATCTCTCTATCTCAGGATTAACATCATTCTTTTTGGTCTTTTTCTTTCCTTCAATACAAAGCATTGTGAAAAGGAAGAAAACTTAGGAAAAACAAAATTTTCTTCATTTTTACTCATATCACAAAAGGAATCGGGATGTGCATCGGGAGTCTCAGAAGTATGTACAAAACTCTCGAATACATAAAATGAGACAAAATCATCACTAGTGTATGTATAGCATGGTGTGTTATCAGCATTTGAGTCGCCTATATACATATCAATAGTCTTTGCATTGCTCCCCGGAATGGCATCATCGTGGACATCATGCTGTTCCTCCTCATGGTGGTCCACCTCCTCAACATCAGAATGCATGTCAACCTCATTATGGATTGGCTCTCTTCATCATGTTTCCTATCCTCCTCTAGATCAGGTTCTCGTGGATATCTAACACTCCTGAGATGAATAAAGCTAGTTAAAAGATCAGGAAAAGTGACCATACCAGTAGTGGTGTGTACCTAATCTGAATGCTGCCTCTTGTTGTTCCTATTCTTATGCGGCTGAGCTGGAAGAGTGATCTTGGGTGCGGCTAACTCATTTAGAAAATTGTTAACCCGCTCCAACTCAGTCCCATGTGTTATTTGAAGTGTGCTCAATATATCGATGATCTGATTTAGTGCTAAGGACTCTGCAAGTATCTCTGTCTCAGTATGTTGTCCCTAGCTCTCTACTCTCTCCTACCTAGGAGTGTGTTATGACTGTGGAGTATAAGGTTGAGGAGATCTCTGTGGTGTACTAAAAGACTGATGTTGCTAGTGATAATAAGCATGTAGATGTGTAGCAGGAGACTGATAAGAATGTGGTATCTGATAAGCATGATGGTGAGACTGATGCTGCGTGTATGGGTGTCAGTGCTAGAAATGTGGAGATGGACCTTCATGCTTTATATGAAACTATTGCAGTTGCGGGTGTATGCTCTAAGGTCTATTATGTGTGGGTGATTGATACTAAATAAGAGCATACCATATTCCGTTGATCTCAAGAGTGGAGTGATGATCAACACCATCAACTACAACGCCCATGATCTGACTCTGATTGGCATTGGACAAATCCTCTTGTCAGTCTAACTGTGGAGGCTCAATGGGATATACCGGCTAGCTCAGAACATACTAAATCTGATGGGTGGGAGGAGTAGGTAAAGATCTCCGTATAGGCTAAAAAGTAGAAGAAGAGCACGACTGCCAATAAAGATGCTGCAAATCGCTCACCTTCTTCGTTAAATCATGCAATTGATGTGGAAATGATGAGAGTTTCTCAAACTCTTGTAGCAACTGTAATTCTTGAACTTGCTTTTAAATCGTGGCAGCAATGTAAGCTTCTTACTAATGAATCCAATGTTTGTTTGTGAAACAAAATCTGAAACAAGTGACACCTTTTGATGATCTCGCTGGTGTGGTTGTTGCCCCATCTAGAGTTCCCGAGTAGAATCAACAACATGTGAATTCTCCACCATCCCCTCAAAGAAGGACCAAACAGACTCTACATCCCTATTCAGATAGATACTACAACATGCGGTGCTCACTAGACCCTGAACATCTGCTAGAGTTCTTCGAAAAAATTATGCACTACCAATTTTAATGGGATCTAATGATGAGGGCATATCTTAGTCAAATCCTCGAATCGTTCCCATTCCTCATGGAACTACTCATGTGGAAGCTATGTAAAGTTGGAGATCCAAGTCCTCACCATATTTGTCTGTCCTAGAAGAAAATATTTGAGCAGGAAAGTGGACATCAGACGCCCCATGTAGAAATCTCCCTCCCCAAATGATTCAACTAGTGGAGCACCTTATATACTAAGATGAAAGGGGAAGGCCTTGAGATGTATAACCTCCTGTGTAACTCATGTACACCATAGAACTTCAGAATCAATGAAACAAAGGACAACTGCAACTCTTATGAACCTTGATTCAGCGTCAACTGAATCCAGTATTGTAGCATCCTAGCTCTAGGGTCATTCTGATCTCTTAATGTCATGAGAACCAGGGCAGATGGTGGGGGGTTTGCCTCCTTCTCTCAGCGTAGTTATCACAGCTATCAACACGTCTTGGACTCTACATTAATATGTAATCCGTGCACTCATCTACTAAGGTGTGTCTAGAATCCCTGCTCTGATATAAGTAGCTAGATCAGGTCTCTCATATGACTGTCTCTCCTCAACTTCTATATCCTCAACTAGTGCCTTCCCTCTAACCATGATGTCCATTGAATCCTTTGGAAAGGAAAAAGCATTGAATCTTTGGAAAGGAAAAAGCCTCATAAGCTCTCATGGAAAACTCTACAGAAGAAATAGATGAAAAAAATGAGGCGTAGGTCTTCCTTGGCTATAGTCCTTGTAGGTGAGGGAATCTAGGTCTCACTCACCTCGTGACTAAGAGGGACCAACTCAGGAAGAGGTTCATCTCGAGTATGTGAAGATGCACGTAAGATTGTGGAATGTTGAAAGATCACAAAGTCTGAACATAAAATCCTTCTAGATGTCATCCTTGACGTCAAAAGAATATGGGAGTGAATATGATGTCAAATTAAGAATGCGAGTGTGAAGGTGTATAAGATAGTGAAGACACATACCTCACAAATAAACACAATGCAAACCCCCAATTCACTAACTTCTCATGGTTTAGACCATAAGAGACCAGTCTTTTATCTTTTCAAATTTATGTTTGGTGATCAAGCAGTTGTAATAAACAGACTCACATGTGGTGTCACCATGTCTCCCAATGTACGTCCTCACAATCACCCAAATAGTGGTACCAACTACTCGGGTTGCTGGGTTATATCAACCCAAAGGGATCTGTGAGGCGGAGCACACAAAAAAACTTTTTATGGTCGGAGGCAAGTGCTTGCAGTTCCAGCCATGTACTGAAGAGTGGTACACATGTACTTTAGGCACAAGTCATGAGATTTTTGGCTCTAATCCTTATGGTTACATCCTCACCCACTCTGTCTGGAGTTATGTAACTGCAACAATGAGGGGTTCGCTATCCCAATATAATTTAAGTCCAGTTTTTTATTTATTTTTAAAATGTATCTCACGCACGGAGGAATCATAGAATATTGTGGATAACAATGATTAATGCAAAGAAAGAAGGTGTACCCATCTCCAGCACTCTACATGTAAGATGATCCATGCAAAAAAGTTAAACCTAGAATAATGCATGAAAAATTTGTAAAAACTGTATCCTAAATCAATAGTTATAGTGAAAGAACAGACTAATTTTCAAAAATCAGTTATTTACGACTAAGAGTAGATTAAGGTAGTGGGATCTACTGTACTCATCTAATCAATCACGTATACCACCCTAGTTTTTCATGAAATCACTTGAAATGAAAAAATATCAAAAAATAAAAAACCACGGTGAGGTCCCCCAAGGGTACCGGCACTTGGCAAAATAATTCCCAATAAGAAGAAGTCAAAAGACCAGTTTACAAGTTGTGATGGCCTAAGTAGACCCGTTTCTACAAAAAAAATAAAAATGGGTAAGTGCCCTTTCTCTCTCTCAAAAATAAAAAAATGGGCAAAGGTCCTGACTCTCAAAATAAAATATAAAAATCTGAGTATATGAAAAAAAAATCAAAATTGACTGTCTACCTCAGCTCACACTGTTCCTTTGAAACTGGACAATAAAATATAAGCTGGTCTCTACAATCACAGCTGAATCGACTTCCTAGAAAGAAGACTACTCGTACAAGCCCTGTAACTTGGGTTAGCACAAACATAAATAAAGAAAAAAATCAAACACAAAATTCAAGTAGCAACCACTGAAACAAATATGATATATCAAACAAAATTCAACAATTTGGGAGAGAGAAAGAGAGATAGAGAAATGATCATCTATTTCCTAAAATTGTTGTTCACTATTTTATTTGTCCATGAAAGTGATCCTGGGTCAAACTCAAGGAGAAAGAAAATCACGCTCGGATTATTTCAATTTAAGAAAATAATTTTTGTGATTTTTTGTCTCTTCTTTTCTTCGGCGAGAATCTCTTTTTGGTTGATTTTATTTTTTGTTATTTTTATTTTTCAAATTTTATTTAGTTTTCAAAGTGATATTTTTCAAGCAATTTATCTACAATAAAGTTTTCAAAGTGATATTTTTCAAGCAATTTATCTACAATAAAGTATGTAAAGATAATAGAGACTTTGGTGATACTATATAGCAGTTGATTCACTCGAGCAATGAGCTCGAGAAAGAACTCAAAAATAAACCAAAATGGATCGAAAAAATGAAGAATAAAATCCCAATAGAAATGTGATAAAACTCTTTGAAATACGTTTTAAATAAAATGTAGAAAAAATACCATGCTAAAATAATGTCCAAAGGTCCACAAGTGTCTAAGGTAGTCCAAGTAGCAATGTAAAAAAATACAAAAAAATGAGCCTTTTATTCAATTAGGACCAGTCACGGACCTTACTGAAAGAAAGGAATATGGAACCTTACACCTAAGTTGGCACATGGGGACCTAAATGTAAATAAGAAAAGTTCTGGAGTCAGAAATAGAATCATGAGCATTATGGGGTATATTCTACAAATTTCACATCTGTTTGTGATTCTACAGACATGATTGGATAGTGTCTTTAGATCTAGACTGCCCAAGGTTGACACCCATCGGTCGCATGTAGCTCGAGTTCTTGAGTTGTGTTCTTCCCCAAAGCGGCGGGCAGTGATGCTTTTCTTTGATTCTGGCCAAGCTCGAGTGATAAGGCAGCCATGGTGTTGCCTTCTAGGGGCCATAATGGGGTGCTTCCCACTTCGATCTCTCCTGTAATGTAGGTCGACAAAGATGCGACAACTATTGCCCTGAAGAATGGTGTCAACTAGGGTTTAGGATACTGAAATGAAGATGATGCTCCTCTTTGGAATCAATCAGCAAGAATGTGCTCCAGATGCTAGTCTTGAAAGTGAATGATCTTCAAAGCATGTGAATACCTTCAAGTGAGATGATGCTGCACGATTTCGTAAGGAAATCGACAATGAATTGAATGTTCTTGCAAGTTCAAGTATGATTCCAGGTAAATGAATGTTAGAACAAAAGTGGAAATGAATTTAAATCGAATTGGGAGATGATAGTGAATGTTGATTGAAATTGAGTGATTAAGGTTGCTAATTACATGATTAAGATGGCTAATGGAGGCATGATGTTCGAGAAATGCAAATATGAAATGTATGTTCACCTACGAGTATAGGGTATAGGACTATACAGTGATTGCTCGACAGCTAGTGAATCGGAGTGCAACGACCGCGATTGGTGAGGATGGGAGGTGACCAAACACCTTGGAATGCTCCTCCGACTATCAACCTTCCACTCGGAATGACGACCGGACCCTATCACGACCAGAGAAGGGTGGAGCACGGCTGTGGAAATCTGGTGTCGGCCATGTTGTTTTCCGGTAAGGGAGAATTATTTGAACTGAACAATCTTTGGATATTTATATAGTGGAATCAACAGAGGATTGGAGTGAATCCAATGGCGTACATGTATCTAGGTTGTTAAGTCCATAGATTGTATGGTTTAGAACAAAGAATGGGTGTGAAATGTGTGCATAGTATTAAGCAAAGTGAACCGATCAGAACAAAAGCTTCAACTGAATCTTGGGTGGAAGAAGATGGCTTGAAGTGTTGACACGTGCTAGTACCTCATAGGTGAGAATGCGTATACAGAATATAAAATATATATTAAATAATAATTGCCCTTATTTTAAATGAGTATAGAAATAAAAAATGTAGATAATAACAAAATTAAGGTATAATTTATTTTTATAAATGTTATATATTTTTATGAATTATAAATATGATATTATTAAAAATATACAGTATACTTAATAAATACGTATTATATTATTAATTAAATAATTTAATAGATTTTATACATTTTATGTTTTACTAACTAATTTAATAACAAATATGATTTGTATGAATATTTATATATTTTAATAAATTAGTATTAAAATATAAATAAATATAGATGTATCTTACATAGTTCAATTTCATATATAAATTAAATTTTCTTAATTATTTAAAATATTAAATAAGGTTTTTAATTTCTGAAAGAATTTTTAGATAAAATACAAGATAAAGAAATTATTTGAAATTATAAAATCAGTGATACTATAAATAGTGCATTCAGGATAAAATGCCCTAGAAAACCTGTTGTCAATTGGTCTCAAAACTGACTTTTTACAAACGGAATCCGATTTTAGTGAAACCACTTCATTAGTTAGAGAAGTGTGTATAGTAAAATAGGAGTTGGTATGAAGAAGTTATGAGATTCGGATGTTGTGAAATTAATAATTTGAATGTTGTATTTCTTGGCATATATACATGTTGGATTTTTTTATTATTTTTTATATTTTTATATACATTTTTAGGTATACATGGGAGAAGAGTTTGGTGAAATATATGTACAAATGAATTAATTAAAAATCATTGAAGTTTTGATAAATAATGGTTAAATGGAATTAATGTTCTATGTAAAATGTTAATTCTTTTTTTGTTGTTTTCTTCCTTGTCTCCCCTACGTTATTGTTTGTCGACCAGTCCATGTTGACATCGTCTGGGTGTTAGGTTATATAAATATATGTTCTAGTTATATTTTGTTTAGTCCAGTTGTACAATATATACCTAATTACAGTCCGTCCCTTTTTATTTTCTTTCTTTTTATTCATTTATTTATTTACATCTTTTAGTGCATAAAATTGCATTTTTACTTATGAATGTTTTTTTATAAGAACTAATATTTAATGCATTTTTACATGTATTAGTTAAGAGTTTTAAGACAAAATACACAAGAAACGTTAATGAATCTTTGATTCATCAAGAATCTTGTTTCTGAAAATAAAGGTAAGTATGTTTCAATTTATGATTCAATTTTATCTTCTACTTGTTCAATCCCTTTTCCTCATGCTTTAACAATAGGAAAGCACAATGTTAAAAAGATTCAAAAAGGTATCCTTAAATGGCACATTTTTGTAAATATAACATCATGGTGAAAGTGCCATTTGATGAGTATGTGGCAACTAATCCTGCTTTCTTGAAAAACTTCAAAGTATGTTGTACAACTAATAGGGTTAGCGGAAAGAACCCGAAGAGTTACGTCGAGACACATGTTCTATCACTTGCCACAACTTTTGTCCTAAAGATCTAACAGGCACTGATGAATCCTCATTTCATCATCTTTATTCTTTCATTTTTTCCATAAATCCCTAGCTAAATTTATGTATATATCATTAATTTGTCAAAATAAACACTATGTAAGTGATGCAAAATATTGTATAAAATATAATATATTAAATCCATTTAATTCCAAAATAAAAGAATAACGGAAAAAAGAAAAAGAAATGAAATACATGTATTGAAAGACTCTAGACCCTGAGGCTCGGTGATCATGATGACTTGGTCGATAAGGAATAAAGTACGTGGAGATAGGGCAGAGTAATTGTATAGAAAATACACAAAAACCCTAACTTGTAATTCATAAATAACTACATTTTAGGACCTATTTTAAATTTTTACACCTCAAATAACAAAATTCTCAACATGAATATAGTACATAAAAATACAAAGAAAAATACAAAACAGATTTCCCTGAAAAATCATGCAAAGTGTGCCATGGACTTACAAAATAAAAAGTCACAAAGAAAACTTTGCAGACTTGTATCTTCTCCATACTATATAAAAATTGTCCAAATTTATCTTTATTATTCATAAATTAGATAATATATTTAATGAAGGTTGTTTCATTCAATTTTTAGTTAAGATGCAAAAATTAAGTCTTGGGCCCTCACTATGCATTATACATGTATATAAAATTAAATACATTTATTCTTTATAATATATAATTTCTTTTATTTTATAAATTGTAAATAATGTTAAAAAAATATGTAAATAATTTAAATTAAAAAAATCATTGAAAATATATGAAAAGTGACCGAGTATCTAAGGAGTCATCTTGTGGTCCACATAATGCGGGACATATCAGTCGTTGTTGTGACAACTCACAAAGATCCTTGGTCAAATTAAACAATCAACCTACAATAAATAAATAAACCAATAAAATCAAGTGTGGATCAAAATTTATTATAAATCCGACAAAGAAATATGTGTAGCAGACAAGTATGGTAGGGTGTCGAATATAGGAAACAAGGGACGTTGCAGGTATATTATCTATAACAAAATAATATAAGAGTGTATGTATGTATATGTATGCACAATATTTACTATATGTTTCTATTTGTTTTTATTATGTTTTTCTTTTTTAAAAAATTAATTCTGTTAATTTTAAGTGCATTAATTATCAGTTATGCCCCTCCCTTTTTGGGAATATTAGTTTTGCCCCTGACTTCTTGCCATTCTATCACTTTTGCCCCTCGCATTAGTTGATGTCCATCCTAATGCAAACTGACGTTATCTTTAGGGACACATCAGAAATAAAACTTAAAAATATCAGTTGAAAAGTCCATTATCTCCCTCCCCATTCTCTTCATCCTCTCCAGCCTCCTGCTCCTCCAAAACCTTCTCCCCTCACCCCCGCACCTCCCCCTCCGCTCGGAGATCCTCCTCCTGGCCTCAAGGCCCCTTTTTCTCCCACAACCTCCTTCTCTGCCCCCAGCTACTCCCACAGCCCCCATACCTCTCCCTCCGCCCGGAGCTCCTCCTCTCTCCCCCGCACCTCCCCTCTGCCTCCACACCTCCCTCTCCACCCCAGCTACTCTCGCTGCCCCTGCACCTCCCCCTCTACCTAGAGTTCCTCCTCCCGCCCCTCGCCTCCCCTATGCCTCGACACCTCCCTCTCCACCCCCAGCTAGTACCGTCGTCCCTCACCTCCCCCTGCAATCCAAGCTCTTCCCCATGCACTTCCCTCTCCACCTCCGTACCACCCTCTCTGCCCCAGTACCTCCCCCCCCGCCCCTAGCTCCTCCCATCGCCCCTCCACCTCCCCCTCCACCTCAAACTCCTCAACCTGTACCTCCCCTCTTCCCCCAACACCTCCCCTCCACTGCCCTACCTCCCTATTCGCCCCGGCTCCTCCCATCACCACCGTACATCCCCTTCCACCTTGAGCTTCTCCCCTCATCTCCCTCTCCATGGAAGTCCAGCACGTGCACCTTGCGCTTGCCTACGAACGCCCACGCAAGGGAACAATCTGGGTGTATAATAGGAGCTTTGTAATGGGGAGTACACATGATGCGAGGGATCATATGTGCTCCTTCAAGCCTTTGCCTACAATGCGCACGAGGAGGAGGAGCAAGGGTCAGAGGAGGAAGGGGGCGGATGAGGAAAGGGAGGGGAGGATGAGGTTGTGGGCCGAAACATGGACCATTCAACATTCGCTTAGTTAAGATAAATTTTTGATTAATTGATTCATGAAAGTTCACCAAAAAATCCAATAAAATTCACTATTTTATCCGTAATGAGTCATATTTCAGTGAAAATGCAAAATTTTTAATGATTTGATGGATGCATGAAGGTGTAATTAAGAGAGAGAAATTACGAAGAGAAAGGAAGAAGAACAAATGGATGAAGAAGAAGTCTGAAAAATTATACCCCTCTTAACGGTACCATGGTTTTAAAAAAATCATGGTTAAGTCAACTCATTGACGGTTATACTAATGAGGGGAACAAGCGATAGAATGACAAGAAGTCAAGGGTGTAACTGATATTCCCAAAAAGGGAGGGTGTAACTAATATTGGAATATCTCAGAGGGGTACAAATGATAAAAACCCTATGTAATATGTATATACGAGAATATATAAGGTTATAATGTAATATACATAATATAAATATTATATAGTAGTATATATAAAATAAATATTCAAAAATCATAAAATATGCAAAATAACAGTCATTTTTATTTTTTTAAAGGTTTCAAAATATATTTTGGATATTTATAATAATATAGACTATATATATAATAATAAATATGCATATTTATGTAATACATGGTATTATAATTATAAATAGGGTAAATTATAATTTGGGTCCCCATCTATGTGTTTAATTCCATAATGGATCCCAATCTTTAAATTGTAACGATTCATGTCCCAGGACCGTTTAGGAAACATAAATTTTGGAGTTTATGACAAATATGCCCATGTTAGGAAGGGAATGGGGGTTGTGTTCCAATTTTAAACAAGGGCATATTCGTTATCATCCCCAAAAAGTTCTTTATGTTAATGTGTCTAGGACCCGAATCATTACAATTTAAAGATGGGGACCCATTCTGGGGTTGGACCCATAGATGGGGACCGAAATTGTAATTTACCCTTATAAATATAGCAAAATATAATCAAAAAAAGAAAAATAAAATATTTTAGTGAAAAGGGAAGCTGTTCTGTGTAACAACTATGTTGGTTGTTACAGGAGTAGTTTCCCCTATTTTTTATTAAGTTTCAAATTTTTTTCACGTATATTCATCTATATATCCCTCCTACATGTCATTCGAATTTCTTGAGAAACAGAGACTCCTAAGCCCTTCATCTAGACTGGGTAAATTTTAACGGTTTGAATTTTGCTGTAATCGACCTGTTCTAGATGGAGGGCTTAGGAGTCTCTGTTTCTCACGAAATTTGAAAGACATGTAGGAGGGATATGTAGATGAATATACATGAAAAAAATTAAAAAAAATAAAAAAATGGGGGAAACTGCTCCGTGTAATAGCCAACTTGGCTGTTACACAGAACAACCTCCCCAGCCTCAATATTTTATTATTTTTTCAAATAATCTTCTATTTTGAGAGTTTTTTGGTAATATTTGTTATTTTTTGTAGTTTTCAAATAAAAAAATCCAAAATAGGGACTTTTTAAGTAAACCGAATTGATTTATTTGTTAACAATAGAAAATGAGTATAAAATTTCTCTAAAATTATTTTAAAAAATATATATATATATATAACTAGAAAACTTTTTTTGGATTTTAGAAAATATTTTATATATTTTTTGGATTAGCAAGGGTTTGTTATTTTTTCGAGTTTCTTTTGATATTTTTTTTGAATTTTAGTGTAAGGTGATAAAATAAGATAATAAAAAGTAGACATTTTTTTGGATTTTTAAAAGATTTTTTAAACATTTTTTGTAATTATTAACAAAAATAGAGAATATAATAGCTCTTATTGATTTTTAATAAATAGAAAATGCAAGGTAAATAAAAAATGCACTAGGAACAAGAATCCAGTCAATTACTTACATCTATTTTAGCACATTTTTTGGAGCACGTGAGCTATTTTTAAAAAATAGAAGTGCAAAAATAAAAATAAATGAAGCTGAAAAGGGCATATCTACAAATAAAATAAGCTCCAGGGGTCACATGCAAAATAACTAGAAAGTTCGAATAGAAACTTTATTTTTTAAAATTAAATACAAAATACAAAACCTGATGGGGTTTACTTGCAAAGTGTTCACTCACGTGGGGGTCTACTTGAGGTGACCTAGTACTTGACTAAACTGCAATATTAAATAGATCCAGAGGCCTACATGCAATTTTGTCCATAAACTTTTGAATTTAAACAAATATTTACAATACTACTTTATAAACAAAAAAAGTACAGAGGGGTCGTTGCATATTTTGCAACTTAAACCACTTTAATCTGTCTGCTCTATACACGCCACATGGATGATTAGGCGTTCCTATTTGTGTACACTTCGAGATGAATGAACGACCCATATTAGATACGGGTCGTGTTCTTGATCTGATGGAAGGGAGGTGCTATGCAAGAACTCCGGATGAACTGAGCTCCCACACGCTTCAATCTAATAGTTCTCCTTGCTCAAACGACAGATCTTGGCATTGAGAGGCCCAATAGCTTGCTGGGACTCCTCCACATGTGCAGGTGGCTTCAGATGAGGTTAATCAGGTACGGTGGAGGATCTGGAGGGTCTTCGCATTCCAGGTGACTTAGGTATTCCATGTATGATCTCCAACTCTAGAGGGCTTGTCAGTGGGTAAGACCTACACCAAAATGTTCGAGGGCTCGAGGGATATAACTTCCACCCTTGGATGAATCTTAAATACACATGTATGAGGTCGCAACGAGCCACCAGCAATGAGAGGCAAAGTAAGACTCGATTTGTTGAATCTACATGGATTCATGTTGGATATTGGAGGGAAATGATAAGGAATGTGAGTTGGAATCGAATGATGTGGAAATCGAGAGAGGGGAACAATCGGATCACAATTATTAGACCGGGAGCTCAAGCCCCAGGTGATTTGGGGCTTTTCTAAATGGAACGTACTAATGCGATTAAAACAAAAATTGAAGGCTATAAACGAAACCAGAGCTAAAAAATTATCTAAGGACGAACATATAGGGCCTTGAAATTATTCCAAGGACCGAAGAAGCTAAACCAAATGGCGGAGCTCCTCTAATGATGAAGTGGATTCTCTCCTCCAATGCTCCTCCTCGTTGCAGCTCCTTCCAATCAGATGTTGTCACGTAGGGAAAGGGAATGTGCTGTAACTGAGGGTCTAAGAGCTCCAGAAGAGCTGTCAAAGTTTGAAGAATTGATAAGGAGGTAGTTAAATATGTTGGATGAGGGGGTTAGTTGCGAGGAGGATCTTGATCGGTTCGAGGGAGATCAGGCGCACCTCAAGATCTGATGAGAATCACGGAGGTCAGGAGCTCAGAAGATGTTGAACGTGCAAGGCGATTCGATCATTAGGGTACCTAAGAAAATTACAAGGAGTGAGGGACTTGAGGTTTCAAGCAAGTTAGAGGAGGTTGAGATGGTAAGTTGACCGAGGTCAACAAAGGAAGGATCTTGGATGGTCCACATGGACAAATCAGAAAATTCCAAGGTCGAAATGATTTATTAATTGATAAAAAATAACAAATGATTTTAGTATCTTTTTCATAAAATATGAAATTATTCGTAATTTTCTATAGTATTTTATTCATATTTTTATTTAATTTTTCGAGGCCTTTGTTATAAGTTAATATTTACATGTAAAATATAGGTAAAAATATCTGTGTTTTGACATTTTTAGCTTTTTGCATTACATTTTTTATTATAATCTACAGTTATTTTATATATTTTTTGTTTATTTAATTACACATTTAGGTATTTTATTATATTGTTCTGAATTTATGTTTACACTTAATTAATTATGGCATTTTATTATATATGTATATATAGCTATACTTCATCGATGTATTAAAGTAATTGATTTATTTCGATTTTATTTGAATGGATTTATTTTATTTTAACTATGTACATGTGTTTTAAATAATATATATAAATTTAAAATAAATGAATTTGAAAAATATAAAGGATAAATAAATTGAATAATATATATATATATATGTATATTGCACAATGAGGGCCCAAAACGTAAATTTTGCATCTTAACTCCAAATTGAATGAAACCATATTCATTAAATATCTTATTTTATTTTATATACAATTAAAGTGAGTTTGGTCAATTTTGATATAGTATGGACAGGGTACAAGCATGCAAATTTTTTATTTTAGCTTTTTATTCCGTGTGCATTGTTTTCCTATGATATAAATTTCGTATTTTTATTTGTATTTTATGTATAATATTCATGTTGATGGTTTTATTATTTAAGTTGTAAAAATAATAAAATAAATTATATCCCAAATATCAATTATTGAAGAATTAAAAATTAGGGTATTCTGTGGTTTTCTGTACAGTTCTTCTGCCTTATCTCCCCCATCTTTATTGCTTGTCGACCATGTCATCATAATGTCATGGTCTCAAGGTATAAGGTAATTAAATACCTATGGTAACTCATTTTTTTCTTTTCTCCATTTATTCTTTTATTTTGGAATTAAATACATCAAATATTCAACATTTTGTACACTTTATAGAATGTTTATTTTAACAAATTAATGATATATACATGCATTTAGCTAGGAATTTAAGGCCAAAATGAAAGAATAAAGGTGATGAAATGGAGAGTCATCATCCTCCTATACTTGTCTTTGCTAGTCCCTAGCAAATACATATTCATATAAGTGCAGAAAAGAAAATAAAGAAAAGAAAAAGAAAGAACTTGGATTGATTTTAACTTTTAAACTTGTCTTCATAATAACAAAGTTTGGAGCTTTGGCAGACCATTGGGTTTTATAGTTTGGTTGAAACCTTATTGGGAACCAAACTTGAAACACAAAAACCTCTAAGATCCACAAGACTCTGCCCAAGCCTCCTCAAAAGCCAGGTTAGAACAAGTCGATGTCATGTGCAGTCGCTTATGACAATAGTCTATTGTGTACAATGTTAGTGATATACAACTCCTCTCGTTTAAGCGGTAAAAGTCAGACTTCTCCAACATGGTGACCCTTATTCCCTACTCTAGTAACTCTTTCCTCTAGAAGTGGGGTATTCCCTTCGAAGTTAAAGTACAACCATCTCAAGAAGAGGAGGTGGAGAAGATAATGGACAATAGCCAGTGTAGCTACCTATCCTAGGATGTCTGATCAATGAAGCCAAGTCACCTGATTGTAGGCTTACATGTATCTTTGACTATAAACTTCAATCTTGCTTATTGACTAAATACATACATTGACATGAATTGATTTTTCTTTTATTTTTTCCCGTATACCATTTTGGAGTTTTTGATTTTTGAATTTTTTATACCATATACAACAACATTTACATATGAACTTTTTCCTCCCGAGCCAGCAGACTATCCATCTTTTGAAGCATTATTGCAGCCCACAACATCCTATAATTAGACCTCATGGCTATTGGATTTGGGTCGTGCACAAATGTCCACTGAATCATTACTTCGTATGTTTCCATTTGCTTGTGTCCCATGTCGTCAAATCCAACCCTCGACCACTTCAACTGAGTTGAGCAAAGTGCAAGCTGCAAATGTGCAAGTTAGGTCACTGTGGACAAGAGTTATGCGTGTGTTTTGAAATATTCTACATAGGCAGTCAAGACGACACTGAACTAAGTGTTATGGTCTCGAAGAATTAAGCCTAGAAGACCTGAAGAGCCTCAATTCTGGTTCCCCTATGGTTCTTGTGATTAAGTGGATTGAGGTCCAACCAAGCTATAATCTTCAGATTTCATTTAGATTTGTTCATTTTTAATTATCAATCTGAGGAATTCAAATCTATGCAATGCAAATAAGACTATTTTTAGGAGAAAATTTTGTATATTTAATTTTTTAAGGAATTTTGGAAAAGTTTTGCAAATTTTTATGCATGTTTTTGAAAACATTTTGCAATTTTTTATGTGTTATTTGTTTTGCAAATTTTTATTGACTTTTTTAAAATGCAAAAGAGTTAGTACATGCACTTTGTGTGGTTATTTACACGGGAGTGCATCTTATTCTTAAAAAGAATTACGTGAAAGAATGTATACTTGGTATCTACAGGTTTTGTATAGAATTTGTAAAGCATTTTTATTTGCTGGATTTACGTACATTCTTCTCAAAATAATTTGAGTGGAACTTGATGGTTATGGATAGAACCTTAAGTATATCACTAAAGTATGAAGATCGCATAATATTTGATCAGGAGGGACTAGTCGCACTAGTTACTTGGTGCAACGGAATTAAAAACTTCTAAAGCGATGAAACCACATGATCCAAGAACACTTCTCGGATCACTTCTTCTAAACAACAAAGAAGATGTAGGAATACAACTTGAAGCATGGTTGTGATGAAACCCAATTTCATCATCTTAATTTCCAATTATTAACCCCCTTGCTTATTTTTGTGTGAATAAAACCCAGTTAATGTCCTGTAATTATCAGAGTCCTCAATAAATTAAGAAAACCACAAAAAATAACAAAATTAAAATCTGTGGTATTTTTAGCCTTAAAAATACCCTCCAAAATATTTCGAGCCTTCATTTGATCTCATCTCCAGTTTTGACCAACATGAAACTTGTAGATCTCACCAAGATCTACAACTTTTATGTTTTGAGTTTTCTCAAATTCGGCCATCTTGACCTTGAAAAATCATTTTTTCTCTCTGAATAATGTGATTGTGCCACGTGGCCCGTTCTGGGTGAGCCACGTGGCCCGCCTCCCTTGTCCTATCCGCTCCTGTCCTCGGCCGTTGGATATCCTCCTCTGATCCAACGGCTCAGCTATCTTCACGCGCGGTCATTTTCCCAGCCATCAGATCTCCTCAGGCCTTGATCACTACCGTCCGTGGGCGCCTTAATCTCCTAGCGCCACGTGTTGCCTTTTGCGCCCTTCGATCACATCCCGGCCTTTCCATCACAGCCACCTCTTTCTATCGCGTGCCTCAGCCACCCGATCGAAGCCCTGATTTAATCTCGATCGTCCTTTAGCGTCGCTCTTATATTACGCCACGTGTCGCTCCGCAGCCCTCCGATCACGTCGGCTTGGATTTAATCTCGATCGTCCTTCAGCGCCCAAATGTCCGCTGTTGGATCTCCAAATCCAACGGCCAGAGGCCTTCGTCAACCTCACAATGCCCCTTCTTCCCGACGATCTCCACCTCGCACATGCACCTGCCCCTTCCTATTTCCCCCACCGTTCCCGACGACTCCATTACTCTCTAACTACCCCACGATCGAGCCCACTCAACCACGGTCCTCACGAGGTGTCCATTAATCCACGAAGACCTCCCCTGTCACCTCACTTTCTCCTTGAACTCCACGATGTCACCAGCTGAACCTGCCACCTCCTCACTTCAAATACGCCCTCCTCTCCACCTTAAACCACCGTCCACTTGTACGTGGGTGACCTCCCAGCAAGCCACCGCCCCCCGGTAACAGCGAGGGGAAGGCGAGGAGCGCAAAGACAAAGGTCTACTCCGGTGACGACCCCTGGCCATGGTAGTCCAGGCCCGCAGAGCTCCACCTCCGCCAAGCTGCTCCCCGTAGCCGAGGGAGTTCAGCGATGACCCCGAGGTCCTCCGATGACCTCGAGCACAGGCCCCACACTGCCCAACCTCCGATAAGTCTCTGTCTTCTTCCCTTGAATTTTTCTTTTAATTCTTGCAATTATCTCGGCCTTTACAACCCCTCTCTCGCTCCATTGATGGCTCCTAGAGCTCCGCCAAGCACTCACCATTCACGTGCCACCCTCCGTTCATCTTTCCCATCCTACGCAGCCCCAGACCACCTCCGTCCATCTCCTCCTCCCTCGCGGCGGAGGAGCTTCGAGATCCCGCCTTCTTCACCCCACCTGAGCTCTCACTCCACTCACGCACACACTCCACCTTGCTTCGGCTATGATACTAACTACGTAAGTCCTCGAAGCTCTCATCGATCGGAGCTTCATCAGAGCCCACTTTGTCACAGCTGCCCTCGACTTCAGAGCTCTGATGGCCTGAGCCAAGACGCCAGACATCTTCCCCGAGCTCCCTGCTTCATCGACCACCTTTTATGGAGCTTTGGGGAGGTCCAAGTCGACCTAGAACGATAGGCGGAGGAGAGCCCCCGTCGCCGGAGACCCGAACGCTCCGCAGCCCTCCGATCACGTCAGCTTGGATTTAATCTCGATCGTCCTTCAGCGCCCAAACGTCTGCCGTTGGATCTCCAAATCCAACGGCTAGAGGCCTTCGTCAACCTCACGATGCCCCTTCTTCCCCACGATCTCCATCTCGCACGTGCGCCTGCCCCTTCCTATTTCCCCCACCGTTCCCGACGACTCCATCACTCTCAAACTACCCCACGACCGATCCCACTCACCACGGTCCTCGTGAGGTGTCCATTAATCCATGAGGACCTCCCCTATCACCCCACTTTCTCATTGAACTCCACGATGTCACCAGCTGAACCTGCCACCTCCTCACTTCAAATACGCCCTCCTCTCCACCTGAAACCGCTGTCCACCTGTACGTGGGTGACCTCCCAGCAAGCCACCGCCCCCCGGCGACAGCGAGGGGGTGGCGAGGAGCGCAAAGAAGAAGGTCTACTCCAGTGACGACACCTGGCCACGGTAGGCCAGGCCCGCGGAGCTCCGCCTCCGCCAAGCTGCTCCTCGTAGCCAGGGGAGTTCAGCGATGACCCCGAGGTCCTCCGATGACCTCGAGCACAGGCCCCGCTCCGCCTCCGACCAGGTAAGTCATTCCGATCCCTTTTGTCTTTTTCTTTCATTTTCTCATAATTATGTAGGTTGCTTCACCCCTGTTCCTCCGTCACTGATCACCTCCCGAGCTCCGCCACGCTCCCCCCTTTCACGCGCCGCCTTCGACAGCACCCTTCTCATTCTTCCACACCTTAACCACCTCCGACCTATCTCCTCCGCCTTCCACGGCGGAGGAGCTTCGAGCTCCCGCCTTCTTCACCTCCCCGAGCTCACATTCCACTCACACACGCACTTCTTTTTCGCTTCGGGTACATATTAATGCTGCAGGTCGATAACCTCCTCAATGGCCGGAGAGCTCACCGAACCCTACTTCGTCACCGTCGTCCTCAACTTCAGCACTCCGATGGCCTGAGCCAAGATCCCAGACACCTCCCCAGAGCTCCGAGGTTCCTCGACGATCATTAATGGAGCTTCGGGGAGGTCGCTTGCAGCCGAGGGTGAGCGGCGGAGCTGGAGCTCCTTCGCCGGAGCTCGGTTTCTGCCGCCAACCACAGAAGGAGATGGAGGAGCAGTGACCGTTGGATGCTCCTCACCGGTGTTCATCCAACGGTCACAATTCAGCCACGTTGCCAGAAAGGAGCCACCTCCAGATGCCGTCGGATATTCGAAAATCGGACGGTGCACAATTACCCACGTGGCGATGCTAGAGCCTCCCCGAGCCTAGCGTCCGAGCCTCCAAGCTTGGATGTTCCTGAGCCTTCACGAGCCTGCATCGAGTCCGAACAAGGTTCCGAGCCTGGCCGAAGCACCGCGAACCTCTGCCGAGCCTCATCCGTCCCCCGAGCATGGATCGCACATGCCTGGCACGTGCGTTTCTGGGTAAATTACGCAGAGGCCCACCAAGTTTCTTCAATTTGCAGAAAGGTACTCGTCACGTGCAGACTTAGTGCGTAGGGGGTTATTTACATTAAAACCCTCACGGGTTTTATTATTTGCAGAAAGGCCCCTACGTGTGTGGAACTTTTATAGGGAAGGCCTTAGAACTTATTTTATTTTCATTTTAGTCCTTCCCAGGGACCTTTTTGTAATTATCTTTTTATGTTTTATTGCACTTATGCCCCTGGTTTCTTTCATGCATATCTAGAGCCTCGTAACTCCGATTTAGATGATTTCAGTGGCATTTTGAAGCTTGCTTGATGTTCTTTTTAATGGCATATTAAATTTCTTATTTTGGACATCTAAATTTTTATGTATTGTTTTGTTAGACATGTGTCCCATATGCCTTGTCCAACTTTCAAATCAAGTAGGTCTTCTTAATTAAACCTGAAATTGATGCATGTTAACATTGCTCATCATTCTGACCTAGGGCATGTTATTTGCTTGCATTTCATGGCATTTACTTGCATAATAAAATAAAAATAAAAAAATGCATGTTTTGTTCTTTAATGCATTGTTGCCTTGTCTTACTTCATGCATGCCTTGACCTATTTTGCATGTAACTCAACACTTAATTAGATAGATAAAAATCCGAATAATTCGAGAAAGGCTCATGTCCCTGAGTTCGACCTTGGTTTCTTGCCAATTAAATAAAAATAAATACGACCATCTCGTTCTTATTTGACATATCAATCAGATGGTCTTTTGATGACCCGAATTGGCCCGACTGCGATGACTATTCCAAGTGCTAATCCAACACTCTTAAAGGGCCAATTTTGCAATTCATCAAATGGCGCCATTGCCGGGGACACGGCTCATTTCTTATATTTTCTGGATTTTTTGTTTATTTAATTAAGTGTATCTTTTATATAGGTTAACTTGTTCATTTATGTTGCATTCCAAAATTTTCTTCTCTATCGATCTCTAACCATTGTTTTTGTGGCAGGGCCCTTGATGGTTCAAGGAGGCGAGGAGCAGGACGCTTCTCGCTACGAGGAGCCGCAAAACATAAGTGGAGCAAATAGGGAAGAAAGAAAAAAATTGTGCCTCACATTTTATTTTTGCTTGTCATGTAATAATTCGTCTTTTACAGCGGTCTTCGATCGAAGGCTCGCGGTTGTAATCGAACGATCGTGGTTGTGTGGGGATCGCCCCCACTTGAGTGTCGACCAAGGACCAGGCACGCGAGTCTTCGAGCTTAGTTAATTTTTGTATTTTTGTGTGCTTGCTCATAGGTAGGACACACCTCAATTCAAGACGCACGTAGCATCGCTTCACTTAGTCAAATTAAAAGAAAATTTTCCCCGCTAATAGAAGCATGTTAGGTGCGGCTTTCTGATGACTTGCATACATGAGTTTTTGTTTTCAAAACGGCCCAAAATTTTTACGTATTTTTGCCAAGTCACTACATGATTTCTCGCTTAGCCTAGATCGCAGTTTTATCGAATATGCGGCTTTTCTCGATTTCTCTTTCCTTGCTTGATCACCAAGGTTAATGGAAAATGGGAATGAACGGTAGACGATGATTGCTTGATTTTGTGCTAACCTTAATTCAGTGACGCCATTAAATAATAACTAGGACTGTTAATTGCAAGTCAACAAAAAAATGGGAGTAAAATTTTGTTTTGGGAGAGCAACACCCTCGCGTACGCATCGATTTTCAATTCACATTCTTCTCCACGTAAAAATCTAATGTTTTATGACCAATAAAACAGACAAGATAATAAACCAACTTCGGTTGGCTTCATGAGTGAGTTGGTGAACCTGAGAGTCTTGCTTGCTTTATTGAGCCATGATTGCTTCGATACATTCCCCAAAACCTTAGTCACTCCATCCATCTCCGTAGATTCAGTCACTCACTTGTAAATCCATTCCTCTTCTTCGTTCAACTTGGGTCCCTCCAAACATCAATTTCCATCTTTATACTTAGGCTAATCTCAGCCTATGTATAGGGGGGACCCGAGTCCCCGTGATTTTCTCTACTCTCCTTTCCTTGCCTTTATACTTAGGTTATTTCTAACCTAAGAATAGGGGGAGTCCCTCTTAGCTCCCGTATATTCCTATATATTTAAATGGATCTATGTACTTATAACATCTAGTGCTATGAGGACATAGCAAAGTTTAAGTATAGGGGGGTATACCGTATATACCGTATACTTACTTTAGCTATAATCTGAAAAATTTAAAAAATTTTAAAACTTTTTGGCTAGAGTAAAATTCTTTGGACTAAGAGGACTCAAATGATTTTCATGGCTTTTCGATATTATGTTACGCTATTTTTATAAAAATATTTTCGAAAATGGTATTTTTCTTTGTTTTGAAATTTTTTTTGAAAATGTTTTGAAAACATTTTATTTGTGTGACATGGTTTTGAAAATTTCTTCTATCTCTTTTCAAGGAAAGTTGAGTCTAACTTGTGTTTTAACCTTTATTAAAATCCATAAAAATGAGAAAACCCAAAACCCTTCAAGAGTCATTAGTGACTACTAAACCCAATTAAGGAAGCCGCATTCAGTGAGGGTTCGCCCTTAGCAGATTGGATGATTTTGAGGACATCGCGTAAGGCCCCGTCCTCAAGCAATGGGCTTCAGCCTGTACTTACATCCATACTGGCTGAATCGCAGATACTCAATTGAGTTTAGGCAGTTCTAATATCTCTTGATGTTCAAAAAAAAATCTTGTTTTTGAATGAAGAAGTTGGATTAATCCTCTACACTTACACTTCCACCCAGGATCTGAAATGATAAAGGAGACTTAGCTTTTTTTTAGGTCTTTGAGATTTTAGGTTAACCAGCCTTAGCCATCAGGGTCATAGACTTAATCATCCACATTCCCCTAGGTTTCTAGATTTGCATGCTATATTCCATGCTTAGTCTCAGACAAAAAAGAATATGATCAACACATCACATGCACGACTGTGGTTTTTGATGAGATGAGTTGATTTTTCACTTGAGGAATTAGGAGGAGGAACTCAAGTTTGGATTTGATCTAATGATGCTCGAGGATGGGATAAAATCTTTGGAGGCTTCATGAAACCTGAGTGTCAGCAATATTAGCCAGTATGAGAACTTGGTTCTTATACTAATCTCTTGATGTTGACCTAAGTGCCAGGGTGTGAAATAAATAAAAAATGTTGATCAGTGTGCGCCAACTCTTGGTAAAAGCAGTGGAGATAGCCAAAAATTATTCAAGTCAATTAAATTCCAAAGAAAAGCTCTCATTCCACAAAGTCAAATATCAAAGAGCTTCCACCAAAGGCGAGCACTCCCAAACTTTGCAAAGTGTCCACTTGGACCACCGCTATTAGGACCAGGAGTCGGGCTTGCACCAAAAAAGGGCTCTGCATCGTAAATGCTACAAGTTTGGGTGTCGAAGGTACGATAGGTACTCAAAAGAGACACACCCCGGTGTACTCCCAGGAAAACAAGTGCAGACGGCTCCAACTTCTCTTGACGGACGCATTGATCAACACCAAAAAAATGTGTTGCGTAAAGGCACTAGAGAGAATCCTTGTTCCAATGAGAGGGAGAGAAGAAATGACACAAACCCACACCCTCCATTACTGGCCTGCCATCTACATTTTCTAAGTATGACAACTAAAGAGATGGTGGACTGGATGCAATATTTGATTTATTCCCTAGTGTTGAGGATTGGGTCCTTAGGATATTTTCTCGTACCAAGACTTTGGGTGATGATTTGACTCTACTCTCAGAATCGCAGTCAACACTAAAATGTCATATCCTTTAGATTATATGTACATCAGAGAGAGTTTGGAGAAGTAGAGGAATTGGATGCCTCTTGATTAAGGCTGGGTTGAACTCTAAAATTTTGGACCTCTAAAGTTGAGTCAACCTGATTGGATTCGATCCTGTACTCACATGCACAAGGGGGTTAATCGAACTTAGTCATTCTCTTTGATGCTTGAGGAAGAGCATAGTTTAAGTATAGGGGGTGATGAAACACAATTTCATCATATTAATTTCCAATTATAAACCCCCTTGCTTAGTTTTGTGTCAATAAAACCCAGTTAATGTCCTGTAATTGCCAGAGTCCTCAATAAATTAAAAAAAATCACAAAAAAATAACAAAATTAAAATCTGTGGTATTTTTAGCCTTAAAAATACCCTCCAAAATATTTCGAGCCTTCATTTCATCTCATCTCCAGTTTTGGCCAACAAGAAACTTGTAGATCTCATCAAGATATACAACTTTCATGTTTTGAGTTTTCTCAAATTCGGCCATCTTGACCCTCAAAAATCATTTTTTCTCTCTGAATAATGTGATTGGGCCACGTGGCCCGTTCTGGCTGAGCCACGTGGCCCGCCTCCCTTATCCTATCCGCCCCTGTCCTCGGCCATTGGATATCCTCCTCTGATCCAACGACTCAACTATCTCCACGCGCGCTCATTTTCCCAGCCATCAGATCTCCTCAGGCCTTGATCACTACCGTCCGTCGGCGCCTTAATCTCCTTGCACCATGTGTCGCCTTTTGCGCCCTTCGATCACATCCCGGCCTTTCCATCACAGCCGCCTCTTTCTATCGCGCGCCTCAGCCACCCGATTGAAGCCTTGAATTAATCTCGATCGTCCTTTAGCGCCGCTCTTATATTACGCCATGTGGCCGCTCTACAGCCCTCCAATCACGTCAGCATGGATTTAATATCGATCGTCCTTCAGCGCCCAAACGTCCGCCGTTGGATCTCCAAATCCAACGGCCAGAGGCCTTCGTCAACCTTACGATGCCCCTTCTTCCCCACGATCTCCACCTCACACATGCGCCTACCCCTTCCTATTTCCCCCACCGTTCTCGACGACTCCATCACTCTCTAACTACCCCACGATCGAGCCCACTCAACCATGGTCCTCGCGAGGTGTCCATTAATCCACGAAGACCTTCCCTGTCACCCCACTTTCTCCTTGAACTCCACGATGTCACCAGCTGAACCCGCCACCTCCTCACTTCAAATACGCCCTCCTCTCCACCTGAAACCGCCATCCCCCAGTACATGGGTGACCTCCCAGGAAGCCACCGCCCCCGGTGACAGCGAGGGGGCGGCGAGGAGCACAAAGACGGAGGTCTACTCCGGTGACGACCCCTGGACATGGTAGGCCAGGCCTGCGGAGCTCCGCCTCCGCCAAGCTGCTCCCCGTAGCCGGGGGAGTTCAGCGATGACCCCGAGGTCCTCCGATGACCTCGAGCACAGGCCCCACTCCGCCTCCGACCAGGTAAGTCCTTCCGATCCCTTTTGTCTTTTTCTTTCATTTTCTCGTAATTATGTAGGTTGCTTCACCCCTGTTCCTCCGTCACTGATTGCCTCCCGAGCTCCTCCACGCTCCCCCCTTTCACGCGCCGCCTCCGACAACACCCTTCTCATTCTTCCACACCTTAACCACCTCCGACCCATCTCCTCCGCCTTCCACGGCGGAGGAGCTTCGAGCTCCCACCTTCTTAACCTCCCTGAGCTCACATTCCACTCACGCATGCACTTCTTTTTCTTGTCGGCTACACATTAACGCTGCAGGTCGATAACCTCCTCAATGGCCGGAGAGCTCGCCGGACCCAACTTCGTCACCGTCGTCCTCAACTTCAGCACTCTGATGGCCTGAGCCAAGAAGCCAGACACCTCCCCCGAGCTCCGAGCTTCCTCGACATTTATTAATGGAGCTTCGTGGAGGTCGCCAGCAGCCGAGGGTGAGCGGCAGAGCTGGAGCTCCTTCGCCGGAGCTCGATTTCCGCCGCCAGTGACCGTTGGATGCTACTCACCAGTGGTCATCCAACGGTCACGATTCATCCACGTTGCCAGCAAGGAGCCATCTCCAGATGCTGTCGGATCTTTGAAGATCGGACGATGTACACTCATCCACATGACGATGCCAGGGCCTTCCCGAGCCTAGCATCCTAGCCTCCAGGCTTGGATGTCCCTGAGCCTTCACGAGCCTGCACCGAGCCCGAACAAGGTTCCGAGCCTGGCCGAAGCACCGCGAACCTCTGCCGATCCTCATCCGCCCCCCGAGCCTGGATCGCACATGCCTGGCACGTGTGTTTCTGGGTAAATTATGCAGAGGCCCACCAAGTTTCTTCAATTTGCAGAAAGGTCCTCGTCACATGCAGACCTAGTACGTAGGGGGTTATTTACATTGAAACCCTCGCGGGTTTTAATATTTGCAGAAAGGCCCCTACGCGTGTGGAACTTTTACAGGGAAGGCCTCAGAACTTATTTTAGTTTCATTAGTCCTTCCCAGGGACCTTTTTGTAATTATCTTTTTATGTTTTATTGCACTTATGCCCCTGGTTTCTATCATGCATATCTAGAGCCTTGTAACTCCGATTTAGATGATTTTAGTGGCATTTTGAAGCTTGCTTGATGTTCTTTTTAATGGCATATTAAATTTCTTATTTTGGACATCTAAATTTTTATATATTATTTTGTTAGCCATGTGTCACGTATGCCTTGTCCACCTTTCAAATCAGGTAGGTCTTCTTAATTAAACCTGAAATTGATGCATGTTAACGTTGCTCAACATTCTAACCTAGGGCATGTTATTTGCTTGCATTTCATGGCATTTACTTGCATAATAAAATAAAAATAAAAAAATGCATGTTTTATTCTTTAATGCATTGTTGCCTTGTTTCACTTCATGCATGCCTTGACTTATTTCGCCTGTAACTCAACACATAATTAGATAGATAAAAATCCAAATAATTTCGAGAAAGGCTCGTGTCCCTAAGTTCGACCTTGGTTTCTTGCCAAGTAAAATAAAAATAAATACGACCATCTCATTCTTATTTGACATATCAATCAGATGGTCTTTTGATGACCCGAATTAGCCCGACTGCGATGACTATTCCAAGTGCTAATCCAGCACTCTTAAACGGTCGATTTGCAATGCATCAGGTTGCCATAGTAGTGTCTAAACTAAGAGACCTCCTATCTCAAGTCTGATCTGACGGAGGAGACACTAGAGAGTGCGTTGATGAAACACATCATTCTCGCAATCCAATATGTTGATCCCAGCGAAGGATGTCTTGATTTTGTCACACAAAATCGGAGGTCTTCTTTATGTAACGGAGGAAAAATGGAAGACGGAGATCTACGAGTAGTCAAAGAGACAGCACAACGGTGTAGCGACTATGGCGATTCTCTATTGGTCAAAAAGTGGTCGGCCACACACACACGCACACACACACACACACACACATATATATATATATATATGAGAGAGAGAGAGAGATGGGGTGTGTAGTATGATGAGAACGAGAAAGATTTTGTGAATTATATGTTGTAAAAGAAGATCTAGGTTTCCCACTTCTTTTATAATATTTTGGCAGTAGTAGAGATTGATTTGTGTTTCTTTCAATGACCATGCATTTTTGTAAAAACGTAGCAATAAATAATTTAATTAAATTAAAATTATGTTCAATAATTATCAAAATATATTAATTTAATAAAATCATCAAGTAAGAAACGAATAGGAAAGTGGCAAAGCTCCTTTCTGATGAGGATTGGACGACGACACTTGAATTAGGACTCAAGGGTGGTCGTCTACCCTCCTCACAAGGAAAGTGCTTTCCTTTTTCAATTATGTGAGATATGGTATCTCACAAAATCCTTCAATATTTATAACAACTTTTGTTGTAAATTATTTCACAAAAATATTTCCAAATTATATTATGACAATTTCAATCATGCCATTAGAAAATTATAAATCATATTCACACCCAAAATAAAATGTAAATTACATTTCATTTAATTGTCCAATGTAATCCAATTCACATCATCATTTAAATTGTAAAAGTTATTTACAAATAGCTCTCTCTTATATATTATATATCAAATTCATCATATATATGATTAATATGGATAGTACAATCCACATTGTTAATATCTATAATAATTAAATCACATTTAATTATCTTGAATCTTCTTTCTTATGCATCTGAATAATATGAATCACATTCACATTATTCATGATAATTAAATCAACTTTAATTATTCTTTTCTCAATGCTTGGATACACATTTATCAATGGAATTAATCTTTATGTCTTTCAAGAATAATGCGCTTTCACCACAGGTACTTGGAGATACAGATAGGGTGATCGTACGTTCCACGTATAGTGATGTGGATATTGAGATAAAATCTCAAATCCAGGTCTCGAGGACCTCCCATTGATGTTCGTATAAATCAAAGCAGTAAATCTAAACTTCTCATTGCATATGAATCACATTCATATCACGGTCTAACATTTGGACCAAGATTAAATTACATGTCTCCTAAGAAGAGTCACTAAAATCCAGAGATGTTTCATAACTCCCTCGGTATGGAAGCGTCATGGTTATACAATCATTTATGATCACATCACCATCAGGTATTCCTAATACAAGTACATCCTGAATACCAGAAGACGTAGAATGAACCCGAAGTTTTAGATCTTGTTTTAGACTGCCTCCTTTAGGGTTTTATCATTAAGTTTCTCATTAGGTCATTGGGAGTTGTTATCGATCATTTGCTTTCCAAAATCATATATCATACCTACAAATTCTTGTCATGCTTCCAAAGCAAGATGACCATGCATGGAATTTGGTTTATCCCTATTCCTCATGAGTGAGCTCATGTCTTTCGATTCACAAGTGAACCTGTATGATCCCTTTGAGAGATCGCATTACTCATATGTCCTTGTATGCACACCATCTCGTCGGTGTATAGACCTTGGTTAGGCCATTAACCTATTGGTCTGCCAAATGTACATACTCATACATATAGAATTATATTTGTCTCTGGTTAGAGGATGGATGCCGATATCATGATTGCATACAACATAGGTCTTTGTTATCTCGATCTCGTTAAGTCAACTCTTTGACCTAACTTATA
Organism: Ottelia alismoides; assembly: GCA_037367405.1. Taxonomy (NCBI): domain Eukaryota; kingdom Viridiplantae; phylum Streptophyta; class Magnoliopsida; order Alismatales; family Hydrocharitaceae; genus Ottelia; species Ottelia alismoides. The sequence continues at coordinate 90,541 of JAZKJV010001773.1, forward strand.
TGACATCTACGAATCTCTATTCCTATGCAGAGGACACACATCAAGTGGTCCGTCATATATCAACCTATAGAGAAAAATTTCCATCTCTGTCTCAGGATGGAGATCATCTCTTAATAATCACTTGATGGTGCTTGATGAGTCCTCAATCTAACTCCTTAGATATTCATCCAAGCAATAACCTCTATGATTCAACAATCGAATTAACAGATGTATGGTCATTAAGATGGTCATGGTGCATAACCCTTCTAACACCCCGTAATTTTCGGATTTTTCTGAAATTTTAAAACCTATTCAATATTATACTCAAAAGAAGCGTCTCGTCGCAAGCTTTCCAACGAGCCCAAAAACGCGAAATTCTGAGTCCGGATGTGGGAGATATGCCTGTTTTGGTGAAGAGGGGTCATGATTTTTAGGGGATTAATGGTTACGGGATTAGATAAGTTAAGTACGAATTAAGGCTATTTTGGGGTTTCTACCCTTTATCTCCCCTCATTCCTACTCCTTTTCCAAACCCTAATCCATCCTTTCTTCCTCCCCAAGTCATTCTCTTATCTCTTTTTCTATCTCCTTCTTCAGAGAATCAAGGAGAGAACGGTGTCACCATCGTTATCAAAAACTCTCGAAGTCTCGTAGACTCGCGACAAGAAGAAGATGAGGAGGGCCATCGCAAGGGAAAAGCAACCCTCTCATCGGATTCGTGATCGGTCGATCGAGCACGTGGATCAAAGACGTGCACGAGTATAGGTAACAGATCTTAACATTCTCCTATTTATTTCGCGTATCTTGCGATGATGGAGTTTGTTATTTGGGGTTTGATGATTTGATTTTGATCCTACCCCGGGATCGTCCTTTTGCTGTTGGTCTACCATGATATATCCGTTGATATACTCTTATTTTGTTAACATTATTTATGTGTGGAATGTCTTTCGAGATTAACATCAAGGCACTCCCTCCAAAATTTGTTAATATTGTGCTGTGAAAAAATCGTGCAAGAAACATTGATGGGATCTTTTAAATTTTATATGGGTTTTTATCATACCTTTGGGGTATTGCATGGATAATCAACTATTTGAAAAGCACTTGCTGTTAGAAATATTATCTAAGAGAGTTATAGTAATAATATGGTCACGCACATCAATGTTTGTGGTTACTAGAATTAGATGATTGTGCAACTAACTTTGAATTTGAATAAGTCTTGTTAGGGGTATATGGACTAAACAACAAAAATGGTTGGTGACTTTATAATTTCCCATTGTAAATGGGCAACGATATTACTATTGACTTCAGCTACAATTGTATGGTTTGGTCTAGACTCGAGAATATCATTGGAAGTAGTGATATTATTTTTACATCTGGCAGTTTATAATTGAATGCATTATAAGGTGATTGGTATGGTTATTGTATTTTTACCAAAAACGATGGTGACTTATGGGTGTTGCCTTTCAATGCATGAAATAATTGTCAAGTATGGCCGTTAACTATGCTATAGAATTGATGGACGTAAATGCCAATAGATTTGACATTTCCATATAAATCTTTTGGTCTACCCTTTCATGCCTTTTAAGTCAATTTGTGTAAATATCTTTCTCTCGTTAATGGTCAATGTTAATAGTGGAAATTTCTTTCTTGAGATTAATTATTGGGCAACAAATCTGGAAGAGTTGTATTGATAGTATGAAATCATGATGGGAAGTCTATAATTAGGCATGGGCCTACATCAAGTGTTAATCAGAGGCCAGGTTATATAATTGAAAGTATGCCTTGAGATTTGATATAGTCGGGATGTGTTGACAACACTTATGAATAGTTACGAAGTTGATATGAGGTCGTGCACAAGATTGAAGAATATATTTTTTTCTTAAGGTTTCCCGAGTAACTTGTAAGATATAATCCTCCTTGTATTAGTTATTTATGGAAAGTAAGTGGACCAATTTTTGGTATAATACGATTTTAGGATATATCTTTGTGTATGGGATGAACATCAACGTATACTATATTTTAAGATAGATGGGCAAATACTTTTGAATAATCCATGACGTGCTACGAGATTTCAATATGAGGATCCTACCCTTAAATGGTTGGTTAATTAGTTAATGTGAGTCATTTGTATATATATAAAACTGCAAGGTGGGAGCACACCCTTGTAGTCCGGTTGAGCCAACAGTGAGTCACCCCCACTTGAGGTGCATCACAGAGTGGGGTGCTGGTAGGTACTCTGGTGGAATTGAGTTGGATGCACGTGTACATCGCACTTACGGATCCGTTTTGTTGCACTTTTTAGGGAGCGAGCAAGACTCCTCCGGCAGACTCGATTGACAGGGTTGAGACTCATTGGACATATATGCCCGTCTCGAGTGTCAGAGTACTATCAACTAGACTAGCTGAAGGATCACGTTTGCGCACAGGTTTTGGGTTGTACTTTAAATGAAGTGTTGCAGACTTCATTTCTAGTGTAATCTTTCTCCTTTGACGGGCGAATCCGGGATAAGTAAATGAAATTAAGGATTAAGATATGTCAAGGAATTAATTTTTGGTTACGTAAAAGTTAAAGGCCTAAATTATATATGATTGTATATTACTAGATGCTTTTATATTGTTCTCCATTAAACTTGTTTAGTTACTGCATTTGCATTACCTACCTATATTCTTTTGATTTAATTTGTTTTATCTTTACTGAGTCAGTTGACTCATGAGTTACATTCTTTGGAAATCCAACAGGAAGTGTCGAACAAGAGACGGAGGCTCCCATTTTCGGTGGTGCATCTGTAGGACATTGTTGAGGTTGAGGCTTAGTTCTATAGTTGCTTTATCTCCCTTTGTTTCGTCTAATTATGATGTAATAAAGAGACCTTAAAGACTTATTGCTATCCGTATGTGGACCTTGTTATCAGTAGAAACTTAGATTTTTCTTTCCCTATCTTGTATAAATGGTATATCATGCATGTTGTTTATGATTGTTGTTGGGTAATATTGAGAATGGGAGTTGAGATGCGCTATCGTCGAAGCGGGGCGTTACAACCCTAATTATATCAAGGGACCTTATAGTGCATTCATTGATTTAATATCATACATTGAGTGGAATAAATAAATATCTTTTATTGATATATCAAACATTCCAATAACATTTATTTTAGGAATGGTTTGCCTCGGGCTCACATGGCTCACAATCTCCCACTAGCCATCGGAACCATTCAGGTACAATCCTTAAACCCATACTCAATACATGTGGGTCAAAAACCTTATGTGTTAATGGTTTGGTAAGTAGATCAACAACGTTGTCGGCAGAGGGCACCTTGGTGATGACGATGTCACATCTCTTTTGTATCTCCTGAATGATGTGGTATTTTCTTTCCATGTGCTTGCTCTTCTGATGCTACCTGGCTTCCTTCGCCTGAGCTATGGCTCTCGTGTTATCGTAGAGTAGCAGGATGGGACTATCAAAGGAAACTACGCCAAGATAGTGGATGAACTTGTGCAACCATACTGCCTCCTTTATGACATCCGATGCGACAATGTATTCAGCTTCTGTTGTTCAATCGGTCGTAGTGTTCTACTTCTTGCTTCTCCAGCTCATAACACCACCATTCAATAGGAACGCAAACCCTGATGTCGACTTTCAATCATCAATATCAAATTGGAAGTTAGAATATGTGTATCCTACCTTGTTTGACACTTGCACAGGGCACCCAATATACCCCCCAATCCCGGCGGTGGCAGCAGTTGAAGCAAGAAATCCTGACTTATCCTGGATTCCGAGCGAGGAAAAAAGTGTGTGAGTCATCTTGAGACTTGGAGATCACCATCTCCATAGACCAAAATGTAATCTTGCATCCATCTAAGATACTCGAAGATGTTCTTCACTGCATTCCAATGTTGTTCTCCATAGCAAGATTGGTAATGTCTTACCACTCCCACTACACGACAGATATCTGGCCTTGTGCACATCATGGCAGATATTAAGCTTCCTACAACTGATGCGTAAGGGCATCCAACTATGTCTTTCTTATCCTCATACTTTGAGGAGCCATCCCTTTAGATAGGTGGATACCATGTCTCAGGGGAAGTAAGCCTTTCTTGGAGTTCTTGATATGGAAATGCTCCAACTTCTTCTTATTGTATCCATGCTATGACTATCCCAAAATCATTGTTTCTATTTCTGAACAACTTCATACCCAAGATATAAGAGGCTTCCCTAAGATCTTTCATCTCGAAGGTATGGGATGACCAAATCTTAACATTGGTCATCATCCATATATCATTCCCAATGATAAGGATGCCATCTACATCACGCATGATTAATAGAATGGCACTCCCTTTTACACACACAGTTTATCAGGATTCGGAAGAAAATCATCTCTTTATGGTTTCATTGAATCTGATGTTCTAGCTACGAGAAGCTTGTTTAAGACCATAGATGGATTTCTACAGCTTTCATACTTTTCCTTCCTCGTTTATGAAGCCCTGGGGCTACTCCATATACATATCCTCCTTGAGGTATATATTGAGGAAACTCATCTTGATACCCATATGCTAGATGTCATAGTCAAGATATGTAGGTATAGCTAGCAGTGCCCTAATGGACTTAGCATATCCATAGGAGAGAATGTCTCATCATAGTTGATGCCTTATTTCTATGTGTATCCCTTGGCTACGAGCCATGCCTTGAAGTTCTCTACCTTCCCATCAGGTCCCCTTTTTTCTCTTGATCATTCATTTACATGCAATGGGTTTTACCCCTCAAGGTGGATCCTCTAGGGTCCATACACCATTTTATGCATGCAATATTTCTCAAACTTCATTGTTAGCATCCATCTATCCATGTCATGATTCGTGAGTGCCTCATCAAATAAAACTAGATCGTAGTCAGTTTTACCTGACACATGGAATCGTACCTTTTAGGTGGTTCAACCACTCTAGATCTCCTTCGAAGAGGTATGGGTGTTACATCTTCATTTACATCTTCAGTTTCTGGATTAAGAAGTTCAGTATCCTCTTGGGATGCAATGGGTTCCCTCTCTTCATTGTTATCCTGACTCTTAGGGAAGTCAGTGATGAAGTGCTAAATGCTTAGATTTAAATCGATTCGTTGTAGCATGAGCACTTAGCTTCTCATACAAAACCGAGAAAAATCTCAGTGACAAGATTCTCAGCTTTAATTTTTAAACTGGGAAGTCCAATGTCAAACATAAGTATGCGTGAAATTTGTTAATTAATTTTATTTTAAGTATCAAATATTTTACGTAGTGATTTCTAGGACCTAGTGATGAGCGGATGCAAAATGACAACAAGATAGATTTTTAACACATTTTTAATGCAATTATATTTAATGCAAACAACAATGCAAAATCAACATGAATATGATAATCACAATATGATTATACGTACAAAGATAACTAGGATTAAGTACAAAAGTATCCTGAATTTATTGAATATTAATTAAGGCAAAAATAAGGAAAAAATGTGATAAGTCTCAAAACCTACTAAATATTAGTTAAACTTTTAATTTCATATTGATGCTTAATAATTTCAACCAATGATTAAATCATTTAATTACATAATAATAATAATTAAAAATAACTGACATTTGACCATTAAAATCAAAGCGAATAACAGGTTCAATTGCTCACAAAAAGTGCATTTTCACTCACAAAAAGTGCACTGTCAAAGATGTTAAAAGATATAAACAAGCACTTAATACAAAGAATAATTCTTGCATTATTTGAAATCAAAATTAGCGACAAATCTCTCCACAAGATATACATCAAACAAGCTTTCAAACGAGACCAAAATCACATTGATTGTTTTTATAAATAAAAAGATATTAAATAATTAATCTAGGGGCATGAATGTAAGAAATACTCCAAGTTTTTTATTACGAGTCAGGATAAAAAGGGACAAAACGCAAATAAAATAACCCACAGGGGTTTTTATGCTATTTTTATATAGGCGGGAGGACTTATCTACAATATCAGGAAACTAGAGGACGACCGCTGCAATTTTTTCCAATCACGTATGCTGAACACATGACTCGTCTAGGACTGGGTGATGAGGTTTGGTCCACGTGGCCTGATCCTGTGTTGAGGATCGGATGCAAATCGTTGCTTTGGGATAGTTGCGTGGTTTATTTATAACAATTGGATCTTGCCAAAATTGGGGAGATTGGCGGTTGCTGCTTCTACATGTTCATCCGCTCCTCTACACGAGACAGAGCTAGAGGTTGTGCTCCTGTGAGGTAGAGCACGCTCCTGCGTGCTCGTCTTCACTACCTGAGGTTTGACGACCTTCCTGAATGCTTTACAAGATTAGGGATGAGCAGAAGATGATGAGGGGAGCTTGAATGGAAGGTTGAAGATAAAGTAATTGCGCTTGAATCTTAATCTGAATAACAAAGCTTGAAGCTTCATAGTTATCGCTTGAAGTTCTTGGACAAGGAACTAAGCTCGAGCAACCATGGATTAGGTTGTAGCTTGGTGTAAGAACCAAGGATCTCATCAGAGCTTTAGCCCTGTCGTCGCTCGACCTCAATTTCTCTCTTTGTCACCGAAGAGTCGAGATGACTCGGGAAAATTCTCATAAGGGGTGGATAGCCGGAGCATGTGGCTGGTGGGTGCTATTTGAAGGTGGGGAAAAGTTTGAATTTGATGTCTCTGGGCGATGGTTTCAACCACTGCCCTCAATTGGGTGGTTAGGGTTAGGGTGAGAACGGAGGTTGGTAGGAGTTAGGGTTGTATGACAGAGATTGGTGTAAGTTTTGAGGGGTGATGGCGTATGGTTATTGTCGTAGTTGGGAGAAGTTGCAATGGAATGAAGGGTCACGTCTTTTGGTAGAGGTGGCTAGAGGTTGAAGAGATAGGAGAGCCATTGGATTTGGGGATCCAACATATGTGAGAGAGCTGTTGGTGAACGGATGAGATGACATCAACTGATCTGATCCAACGAAGGAGAGAGTGGCACGGATGAAAGGTTGTGGTTTGAACTTGAGATCATAAAGGCTGAGAAAAGAGATCCTATGGACAGCAAAGATCACATCTAATCAGAAGGATCCAAATACAACAATTAAAGGCGTTGGGTATTGAATAGCCGGTCATGTGGCGCAATCTGAAGGTGCCACATGGCCTTATCAGAATTGAAGAAATGAGATAAATCAAAGAATATTATAAATAAAATAGTTAGGAATTGAATATGGAAAAATGGTGAACATAAAAGTTGTAGATCTTGATGAGATCTACAACTTTCTTGTAGAAATCAAAGAGATCATAGGTCATTTATAGATAGTTAGATATTAATACTAATAAAAACAATATAGAACAATTTCTTTTGATTTTTCTTTTATTTTTCTATTTTTATTTTGTTTTATGTTATTTTATTTGTAAACAATTTTATTATAATTTTATGTGATTTTTAATAAGAAATTAATACATAAAATATTACACCATAATAGGGTTATATTAATATATATATATATATATATTAAATAGTATTAGTTATCTACAACACATAAATTAGTAATTAGTGTTATTAGTCAATGAATCTGTGTGATTAACATAAGTAAGAGAGAAAAATAAATTAAATTAAGCTGATAAATCTGGGATTTATCAACCCCTATACTTAAGCTAAGATCGTCCTCGAGCTAGTAAATAAAGAATTTGTTAAAGAGTTAGTTTAATTAATGAGATCCCTGACAAGTGTAAGTGAAAATACATGGCAATATTTTTACCTAGAACACATAGTTTTAGGAATCCTAAAACTCTAAGTTGATCCACGTATGAACTAGAAGGAATTCAACTCCTCTGATTGTCAGACTCTCAATGTATTTATACATATAAGAAGTATGACTTAGTGTAGATTGCACCATAAGAGTAGAGTCAGAGTGTCACTAAAAATTCCAATCTTAGAAGCTCTCCTAAGGATCCAACTCTCAACTCTAGGGAACAAATCTGGTCTTCCTTTAATCCATCATCTCTTTAGCTTGTCATACTTTGAAGGGATAAATGAAAGGCCATATTTAGGAAGATATAAGATTGTGTACTTATTTTCTCTTCCTCTCATTGGAACAAGGTTCTCTCAAGTGCCAAAACTCTACACAATTTCATTTTTATTTAGTCAATCAGTGTGACTGTCAAAGAGATCGAGTCGGGTATACTTGTTTTTATGGGAGCACACCGGGATGCTTCTTTTTAAGGTATCTAATATACCTACATCCAGACTTGTAACGCTAATGATGCAAAGCCCTTTTTATGGTACTAGCCTGACTCATAAAAAGTCTATTTATTTGGTCCAAATGGATACTTAAAGGTTGGGAGCACTCCCCAAGAAATACAACTCATATGATGATGTCTTTGTAATGTGATGAGTTTTTCTTCATCTCTTTATCATTTATTATTTTGAGGGAACTTACCTTCTTTTTGGCTAGCTCCACGGATTTTACCAAGGATTGGCACACGCTGATCAACTTATTAATTAACATCATCACACCCAGACACTTTAGGTCAAAATCAAAAGATAGCATGAGAACATCTACCATACCGGCTAAGATGCTGACACTCAGGTGTTAACAAAAAAGGAAGGTGCATTTTCTGAAAGTTTGGAAATCTCTGCACTACAAATCTCACAAAATTCCATAATGAAAGGACCTACCCATTATGATTTAAGCTCCCCAAGGGAAATCTTTATCTTTGCATTAAACAACCATACCTTCTGTCAAGGGACAATGTTCTTTCATCTAATATGTGCAACATGCCACTTCCTAACTTTGTCCTTATAGATGATATTGTTGTCATATGCTCAGTTGTGGATTTCCACGAGTTCATTTAGGTCAAGGTCTCTAAACAATTTCCTTAAGTGACAGCTGTAGTTTATCTTCTTTATTGCCCATTCATATTTGTGCACTAACTCATCGGGAAAATGGCATGGCTTTGCATAAATCATCCTAAAAGGTGAAGTGCCTAGAGGTGTCTTTGAGTTCGTTCTGTAAGCCCATAGAACTTGGTCAAACAACTGAGACCAGTTCTTCCTAACTGGATGCACTAACTTATGAAGAATGCTCTTCCCCTTCCTATTTGAAACCTCTCCCATGTCATTTGATTGTGGGTAGTAAGGAGTAGTAATTATGTGCTCAAATATATAGTCCTTTGCTAGAGATTTCATCATTCCATTCACAAAGTGGCTACCTCCAACAGATATCAACACTTTAGATACTCCGAACCATGAGATAATGTGATCTTTAATAAACTTGCAAACAATCTTACCATCTGTGTTTCAGGTAGGGATAGCTTCCACCCATTTTGACAAATACTCAACCCCTAACAATGTATATTCAAAACCATGGATATTAAGAAAGGGACCCATGAAATCAATGCTCAATCATCAAAAACATCACTAGTTGCTTGGGCATGTCATCTCTAGAACCAGCAACCCCTCCCATTCTATGACAAATAGGGCACGACTGTACAAAATCAGCAACATCTCTAAACAAGGTCGGCCAAAAGAAACCACGCTGTAATACCTTGTGAGCGGTTCTTTTTCCGGAATGGTATCCTCTTGCTTCAAGTGAATGATAGTATGTGAGAACACTTAGGTATTCCTCCTTAGGAATGCACAACCTCTAGACATAATCTAGTCCTTCAAAGAAAAGGAATGAGTCCTCTCGGTGGTATTTCCTCGAATCTAACTTGAGTATGTCTATACTGCTCCTAGTCCAAGCAAGGCGAACATGCTTGGAGACAAGGTAGTTAACCATGTTGGCATACTATGGGAGTGAGTCCACAGCATAAATGGACTCATGGAAAAGTCTCTCGAACAAGCTCAGAATCAGGGGAATCCTTTAATTCAATCCTTGAAAGATGATCACCCACTACATTCTTAACCATAGGTTTGTCCTTAATTTCCAAATAAAATTCTTGGAATAACAATATCCATCGAAGAAGACTCGCCTTAGCATCCTTTTCTATGATATACCTAATGGCTAAATAATCGCTATATACTGTCACTTTAGAGATAAAATCACATACTTGAACTTCTCTAACGCCAAAAATACTGCAAGCATTTCTTTCTCGAACACTGTATAATTTCTTTGTGTTGGATCCAATACTCAAAGAGAAGAGACCAGTTAAGAGCATGCGTAATTGATGAATCGCAGATTTACTTCTTAAGGAGTTTAAAAGCCTCAAGACAATTGTGATCTACAAAGAACTCTGTGTCCTTTCCTAAGAGCTCGGTCAAGGGTCAAGCGATCTTAATCTTATATAAAATACAACATGCCCCAGAAATGAGCTCACTGGCTTGATGTTGGTTGGTGATTCAAGTTTCTTAATCACGTCCACCATGGCAGGGTCCCCTTCTTGGAAATTACGTGCCTCAATACAATACCCTCCTTAAACAAAAAAATGTCTTTTTTCCCAAGAGAGTACCAAATTCACTTCCATATACCTCTAAAGTACATAGTCCAAGTGCGCCAAACAAGAATCAAATAAATCACCATAGACCGAGAAATCATCCATGAAGACCTCTGGAAATTCCCCAACCATTTCGGCAAACACGACAATCATGCATGTGTAAAATGTACTTGGTGCATTACACAACCCAAAAGGCACGTGCCTGAATGTCTATGTGTCTAAGGGACATGTAAAAGTTGTATTTTCCTGATCCTCAAGGACGATGGATACTTGATTGTAGCCAGAGTACCCATCAAGAAAATAGAAGAACTCTTTCCCCGCTAGTCTCTCCAAAATCTGATCAATAAAAGGTAGGGGAAAGTTATCTTTCTTGGTTGCGGTATTTTTTTCCCCTTGTAATCCTCAAGGACGATGTAGGTACTCATTTCGCAATCTCATCTCCCTCCTCAATGTTGACCATACGAATTCTTGACTTTTTCAAGATATAATATAAAGGTTCCACCCATTTGGAGACAAGGATTGGGTAAATAAAACCTGATCCACACTATTTCTCTATTTCTTTCTTAACTACATCCCAAAGATTTCAATTAAGTCTCCTCTGGAATTCACTGAAAGGTCTTAGAATATCCTCAATGAAAATGTGGTGTGAACAGAGTACAAGGTTTATTCCCATGAGATCCGACACCGTCCATCCTATAGCCATACGATTCTTCTCCAATACTTCTAACAACCTAGCTTCCATCTCTACAGTCAACTTAGAAGTAATGATGATAGGAAACTTATTCTTTGAACCTGTAAGGAAGGAATACTTGAGTGTAGGGGGTAGTGGCTTCAACTCTGGCAAAGATGAATCATAAGGTACATGAAGTTGAACTACCACTAAATCTGAATCTGTGTTGTGAAGTGAATATGAATCATCTGTAATGTTGTCTACCAACATTGAAGAATAATGAGTCCAATCGCCAAATAAAGTCGGTAACTCAGTGAAAGCCGCATCCGACTCATCATATAATTCCCTTGATCATTCTAAAGGAGGAGGAACTGACAATTCCAAAGAGACTTATAAGTCATCAAGAGAGTAGCATGATGCATAACTCGAGAACAGTGGCAATGTATCTGTAACTGCTTTGTGTATAATGTATTCTTTAGATGAGAGTATTTCATTCTATATTGTTGGGTTTTGTGCCCAAATCCCAACTTTGTTAATCACATCACAGTTTACCTCTTAAGGGAAAGAGAATCTGTGCTGGATTCTGAATCAGGTCACTGCCATTTCATTTGCTTCATCTATAATTTCACTTCTCGGCTTGGAGAACGGAAATTCATCATCCATGTCTGATAATCTAATGAAGCTCCAACGATCCTAAGAAAGGGCCGCTCAAGGATAATTTGTGAATATCTCCAATGATTGGGGATATTTATATCAAGGATGGTAAAATCAACTTTGTAATCGTGTCCCTCAATCGAGATGGTGACATTCTTAACCTCACCCTTAGCCTTTTTCATTGACTTATTCACAAACTGAAGTAAAGCTTTAGATTTATGTAAAGGTCCCAACTTCAGATTCTCATACAAGGCAAAGGGTAATAGGTTGAACGAAGAGCCATTATGTAGGAGAGTGTGTGCAAACACTATGTCATCAATATGACTCACAACATAATGTGCATCTAAATCTCTCTTCTTCTGTGGCAAATTTTAATTCCTTAGACAAAATGTTGTGGCAACCGATAAAATATGGGTCTTGACTTAGTTGTTCGGTTTTTTTCGTGCTAACTCTGCTTAGTGTGCATCTTACCTTCAAGTATTTTTGGAATGAAGGATGACGGGCCAAATATCTGTCAAATGGCATTTTGACCATTATATTATCTCTACAAAACCGTGCCATTTCGTGATCATCTTTATGAAACTTATTAATGATGCACTTTCCTGCCGTAAGAGCCTGGGGGAAAGGGATAGGCAAAGAAAGCCATGAAGACTCAGACTCATAAATAGAAACATGTTCTTTATTTAAAGAAACTGTGTTTTCCCCAGATGAATCTTTAACAATTGGAATAACAACGAAATTATCTACTATATGATTAGGAATGCCTGCTGAATGAGCATTCTCCTTATCCGAAGTTGTAAGGTCTTTTCTAGTTTTTGGATCTAATGTGTGATACTCCATTCTTTTTCTTCTCCTTGATTTCTGATAACCAGGGTTTTGTGGAGCGATAAAATGTTAGTGTCGATGTAGAGAATTGCTCCGAAACAAAACCCTGATTGATCAAACAAAATTCAATAAAACATGAGAGAGAGAGAGAATGAAGGGAAGAAGAATAAGTCAGCTCTCTCATATTTTATCTATACTTCAATTTTTATCCAGGTAAGTGTGCCTGGGTCGAACTAAGGAAGGAAAAATAACCATATCATGGTTTTTGGGATAAGGAGGTTTTTTATTGTGTTTTTTATTTCTTCTCGAAAAATGCAAGAAATCGAAGGAAACTCTTTTTATTTGTTTTTAATTTCGAAAATTTTATTTTATTTTTTTTCTCTTTTACATTTTTATTTAACTTTCAATGTGATATATTTTTTGCAAAATAGATTTATCTATAATATAGTAGGTAACAAGTATAGTAGATATATAGTACTATACAGTTGACAAAGATGCTCGAGCGACGAGCTCGAGAAGAAACCAAATCAAAATCAAAACAGATGTGAAATTCGACAAATCAAAACTCAATGATAACTCGATGAAAATTACACAAAAAATGCAAAGAAACCATGCTAGGGTAGTTGTGTATCCACCTTAGAAAAATCAACACAAATTAATGTCTAAAATAGGTCCAAATGTAACATATAATTCAGGGGTAGAAATGCAAGAAATAAAATAAAAGTTCTATGCAAGCTCATCCTTGTTTAGGGACTAAAATGCAAAGAAAATAAAAGTAATTACATTTAGGTCCCTGTGCGACGACCTAAATGCTATTTATGGGAACTCTAGAGGCAGATCTGAATTTTCTGAATTTACGGGGGATAATAATGCAAATTCTCTACTATTTCATGCAAGCAGTCTGGGTTAAAAGATTTTGCGCGATCCTAGCCATCGGATCTGGACATGTGGTGAAAGATTGTGCTTCGTGTTCTTCCCCAAACAGATGGTGGCGACGATACTTCTTTTGTATCCGATGATCTCCGGTGATGACAATCAAAGGAAAGCTCCTACAAGGCCAGGAGGGGATCTCATATCACCTTCGAGCTCACCTTCGGTGAGGGGAAAGTTGTGGGAAATGGAAAACACATGGTAAAGGCAATGGTTAGGTTTGACAATCCTAGTTGATTATGTTGTGAATTTATGGTGAAGTGAAATATTCATAAAATTGGAATGCTTCTCCAGTACTTGTGACTCCTGCAAGGGGATATTGATGTGCTCGATCACAATGGAATCAACCAAAAAATAGATAAATTGCATGTGACATGCATTTCTAGGAATGAAAATGTTAGAAAGAAATGGTGTGATTTGGTTTTATTTGGGATGAGTTTTTAATGGGGTTGTTGATTATGATTCCAAGATGGTATTTAAAAGCATCTAACTATGCGATTAATTGGACTAATAAAGCATGAATAACAAAGTAATAAAGGGGATGAAGATTGTCACCTAGGATTGAAGGATGTAGAATACTTCTGATCTTTACTCGACGGTGCGATAAACCAATGCTCGACGCGGTTGTTCTGGCTGCGATACAAGGCAACCAAGCCTTGGAACTTCTCCTCTGACGTCCCACTTCCACGTGAGGTGGCTACGAGGTCCTGCCACGACTGGAGGTGGCGACACACAGTGGAGGAAGCTGGGTCAAGGGCCAGTTTGTTTTAGAAAATGGAAAAGTTAGTTGGTTCACGCCAACTTTGGAGAAATCTATAGGAAGATTGATGGAAGTTGGAGATGAAATCGAGGGTAGGTGTGAATCTTGGATGTTAGAAGTGTAGATTTGAGGGAGGGCTTAGATCGAATGAAGAGGTTAGGATGGACGCAAGGTAATTAGGTAAAGATGGGTCGAGAGAACAGAACTACAACTGCTAGTTCTTAGGGAATAAATAGTAAATGACATAATTTTAAATAGGTAAAAAAACGAAAAATATAGATAATTAATTTATCTAAATTATGGAATAATTAGTTTTCATAAATTATTGATAATTTGTGAAATATAAATATTATATTAATAAATAGGTATATAATGTACTAAATAAATATTTATTTTATTTTTAACTTAATAAATTAATAAATAATACATGGCTTTTATATTTTCAAAATTATTAGAATAATGAATTGAATATATGTAATTTTTTGTGGATTTTATTAAATTAATTTAATTATATTAATATATATGTGTATAAATTACACAATTCAATTTTGTTTATAAATTAGTGTTTCTGATTTATTTAAAATAATAAATAATGTCAGAAAATTCTGAAATAAATAATGGCTAAAATACAAGATTATGAAAATAATTAAAAATTATTAAAACTATAAATAATGTGTTCTAGATAAAATAAATAGCCCAAAATCCTAGTTGTGATTAGGTCCCAAAACTGACAGACTCATTTAGTGAAATCATCTCCGTTAATTAGAGAATATTATTTAAATAACTTTAAAGGTGAATAGAGTGACATTAGAGTTTGTATGAGAGAGCTCTGATGTTTGGATGTTGAGAATCTGATAATTTACAAGTTAGATTTCATGGTATATATACACGATATAAAATTTGACGTATTTTTATATTTTCTCTACATTTTTAGGAATAATTAGGAAATGATATGTTGAAAATTATGTTCATATGAATTAATAAAAAATCAATGAAGATTTGATAATTATTTGATAAATAGTGAAGAGTGTATAGAGTACACACTTAATTATTTTTTTATTTTTTCTTTCCTTATTTCCCCCAACTTATTTGTTTGTTGACTAATCTATGCTGACTTGGTCTCGGGGGTTAAGTTATAAGTATATCTTTCAGCTATATTTATTTTATAAGTCATATTGTACATATATACATATTAACAATCTGCCTTCTTTTTGTTTTCTATATTTTTATTCAATTATTTCTGTACATGGTTTTGAACGCATAAAAGTGCATTTTAATTCATGAATATGATTTAGTTAAAAGATGGAAATTAATGAATATTTACATGCATTTGTTAAGGGTTTAAAGACAAAATGCAGAAAGAATTTTAATGAATTATAAATTCATCAATTTCCTCTTCGAAGACGTTGCTTTATGGTGATCCTTTTGAAGATGCCTGGTATCATCATCCTTTGAAGTCTCCTCTGAATGAGCCTCAAAGTTAGTCCTCTCCATTTACTTTACCCGATCAGGTACAACCATGGTCCGTCCGCTCATGAGAGATATATGATAAACATATTCAGACGGTAAGATCTCGTGCCCAGATTTGAGAGAATCTGAGTAGTATACATGATCAAACAAATGTTGATGTTTAGGTTTTTCCAGGCTATTGGGATTTGCATAAACTTGGGCATGAATGGATGTGGTCGGAGCACTATGTTCATCATGTAGGAGGGATAAACGGTAGAGGTCAACCCTCAAATCCTGCACTTCATTACGATAGGAACGCAACTCCTCTAGAACCTGATGCAGAAAATCCATGGTATCAGAAGATAACTATTGTTGTGGTTGTGAAGAAGAAAAGGAAGGGTGTGAAGACTGACACTGATGACCATAAGATTGTTGTTGTGGCTGGATGTGATTTTGATTATTCAGGCCTTGTTGGCCTGGCTAGGATGCTTGATGATGCTCGTACTGCTGTTGCTATCTTGGTGGCTTATAAGGAACGACTCCAGTGCTTCGTGGTGTTGGAAGAGGTGTAGGAGTAAATGATGTACTATAAATAGTTTGGGGACGCTGGTATGAGAAATGGTCCCCAGAACCCCCTATCTAGTAGGATCATGAGTATATGATACACCATTTTCTTCCCACACTTGGGAAGTCTCCTCGACGACTGTTTCCACATATAGTGGTTGTTGCTGATAAGAATTGGCCAAAGGCTGGTCCTCTACCCTTGGTTGTGGTGGCCCTAACATCAGCTGCTCCTGAACATGATGAACTTGGTAAACTGGAGAAACATATGCAGTCATGGCAGGTACCCTCATCTTGGATACCTTTTCCGAAAGCTTTGCCATCTATTTAAGAAGTCTGGATAAGTTGTTGTCCAACTCATTCATACTCCTATCGATCCTATCAACTAATGTGAGCTTATATGCAATCAAGCCCATGTCAAAAGGATCCACTATAGCCTTCATTCCATCGTTGGATTGGATTGGATTGGGGGTTTCTAACTATGCTCTACTAGCGGTTTGTGCCCTACTTGTCTCAACCATTTGTTCAAACACTTTCTAGACAGTGTCCACACCTCTTGATGTATAGCTTCCTCCACAAGCATCACTAACCAAACCCTGCACCTTAGGGTGTAAACTGTTATGTAAATATTGAACCAAGATGGTAGGCTCTAAATCGTGGCAACAACATATATGCAATAGGTCCTTGAATCTCTCCCATGAGTCATAGAAAGATTCATTGGGAAGATGTGAGAAACTTGGGATGTGTGATCACATTAAATTGGTTCTACTCAAAGAGTAGATTTTTTTTAGGAAGAGGTCCTTGAACTGCACAAAGGTAGTTACGACTACCCCTAGGTTCTTCATCTAGTAATATGCCTTATCCTTCTAGGCAAAAGGAAGGGCTTTTAGCCTAATGTAGTCTTAACTAACTCTTGGGTGTCTAAGATTAGAACATACCAACTCTAAGTCCATAAAGAATGCATATGCTTCCTCCTACACATTCCCATGAAAGTGTGGCAGCAAGCTAAGACTCATATTATACTTTGGGTTCGACTCGACTCAACAAATTAGTCATCTAACACCCAGGATTATATGTTGCATCCATTGGTGCATCTCTACCCAATTGTAATTGACCTAGTTGTGCTCGCATAAGTGTTTGATTTTGCTCGGACTCTGCCAACCAAGCTAATATTACATGCATTGGATCTTCTCGCTCTTCCTCCTCTTCATTAGCATTATGTCTTTTAGGTGGCATCTTGAATGTGTTTTGGTTACCTTCATTAAACAAAGGGTTGGAGCGAGATGTAGACGATGAAAACGAAATTAAGTCGAGCTCACCAAGGCAATGATCTCCCTCAATGAGTAATGAAGGTATATAGGAATTGTAAAGGATATAAGAAACCTTAAGGAGAGAATCATGATACTCCAGTTTGAAAAGAGGATTATTTTTCAACCGAGATGGTCCAACTAAAGAAGGAGAAGAAGGGAGCTAGACTGGTGAAGATGTGGTATTTTGGCGGTTCGACGATAAGATGACAAAATCTGAGCAAATATCCGACCAATTATCAACCTTTGAAGTTGAAAAGAAAGGAAACTTGGAGCATGCTCGTTACAAAAGAATCTACTTCAATTGGACACATGAATGTGCGGAATTACACAAACAAATATATCAATACAAACCCTTGTGAATTCACCAACTCAACGCTAAAGACTGTGCTGATTGACTTATTATCTTGTCAAATTATAATTGGTGATCTAATACAAATCTTGTCAGAGTTACGAACTGTAAGGTACCTAAATTTCCTTACAAACTATTCTGATCCCTATGACAAATTGCATCCACTCTCAACCAGTATGGAAGTAAGTCGGACCGTATAAATACGGTTACCCGTTTAGTTGAGGACCATGCCTTACATGGTGTCATCTAAACCTTCCACTCTATAAAGGAAATCTGGACCATTTACCAGCTACCCATAGATCCTCACTAAGAAGCAGCTAATCATTTTTATGGAACCAGTAGTTCATATGAAAATTCATGGCATGGCTTTATCCTAATGTGGTCCCTCTCTCACTTGATAAGTGCCTGCAAACAAATGAGGGCTTTATGCACCTGTAAAATAAGGTTGCTTTTATTCTAATTTATTTAGGTCGATTTACATCAATTCAATCCCGATTTTAAGAGTTTGAGTTATCACTAGAATTTAAGTGACCACAAACATCGCCTAACATACAACCCTGTTTCCTTTCTCCTTAAGTTGGTGAAAATTTGGGGGAAGAAAGCGGAAAACAGAATATAGTCAAAAATCAATGATGCATGCAGTCATTAGAAATACTTAAAATTCCTCCCAGCCCTTTCCATGTGGATGCAGAACATAATTTATAAATCTACCTCTATGATGGAAATCAAAAAAGCCAAAGCTAAGCAGTAGTTCTATTAGCAGTGAAGAAGTCAATTTAATTGACTAAGTAGAACATATGCTATGTGCGTTTATGAATGTCATTATATTTTTGCAATTGTGAATCTTATGAGATTTGTGTAGAGTGTCCTTAATTACGAAATAGATCAAGCATGAATGACCTACGATCTTTCTATTTGGTGTAAAGCTTGAATTTGAAATGTCACTTATGTTGAGAACCACTCTTGGCACAACCACACATAAGAATAAATATAGTAAAAAAGGCCTTTGTTTACAAGTGCGAGATCTCAATCGAGAAGTGTTGTAAATAGGAAAATTAATTAAAACATAGCGGAATAAATTTTAATTAAGCTAATTAATCTCTCTACTAAATTAATTATCTCATGGGCTCTCCAGCATGTTGCTCCAAGCTTCTTGCCTCTGCGATCCTTTAGAATTTGTTGACATCAGGGCCTACCACAAAGCAATATAAATCTATTAGGAAATTTTGAGAGATTGAAATACTTAATTAAAAAGACACCACAAATACAAAACAATAACAAATCAAACAAGACCAAAAATAATTAAGCCTAAAAATTAGTAAATAAATATTTACTCCTAATAATAATCTCAAAATGTGTCATGTTCCCAGCAAAGGCGCTATCTGATGAAGCACTAAATGCTTAGATTAAAATCTATCCGTTGTAGCATGGTCACTTAGCTTCTCGTAAAGAACCGAGAAAAATCTCTGGGATGAGTTTCTCGTCTTTCATTTTTGACCAGGGAAGTCCATGGTCGAACACAAGGATGTGAGAAATTTGTTAATTAAGTTCAAGTATCAAATATTTTACGTAGCAATTTCTAGTACTTATAGATGAGAGGATGCAAAATCATAACAAGATAGATTTCCAACATATTTTTTATGCAATTAAATTAAATGCAAACGATAATGCACAATCAACACGAGTATGACAATCACAATATGATTAGACACACAAAGATAACTAGGATTAAGCACAAAAGTATACTGAATTGATTTAATATTAATTAAAGCACAAATCAGGCAAAAATGTGATGTAAGTCTCAAACATGAGTTAAACTTTTAATTTCACTTTAATGCTTACTAATTTCAACCAACGAATAAATCATTAATGTCCAAATGATAATAATTAAAAATAACTAACAATTGGTCATTAAAATAAAAGTGACTGACAGGTTCAATTGCTCACAAAAAGTATATTTTCACACATAAAAAGTGCATTTTCAATGATGCTAAAAGATATAAATCAGCACTTAATACAAAGAATAATTCTTGCGTGATATCGAAACTAAAATTAGAGACAAATCATTCCTTAGGATAGAGCATCAAACAAGCTTTCAAATGAGACCAAATCCACATTGATTGGATTTATAAATAGAAAGGTATCCAATAACTAATATAGGGGCATGAATGTAAGAAAAACTCCAAGTTTTTATTACGAGTCAAGACAAACAGGGACTAAAATGCAAATAAAATAACTAGCAGCGATTTTAATGCAATTTTTACACAGGCGTGAGGACTAATCTACAGTATCAGGAAATTATAGGACAACCATTGTAATTTTCCAATCATGTGCACATATTACGTGACTCGTCTAGGATCGGGTGCTGAGGTTCGGTCCATCTGGCCTAATCATGTGCTTCGTTCAAGGCTCGGACGCTGGTTCGGATCTGGAGGTTCGGATACAAATCGTTGCTTTGGGCGTGTGACGTGGTTGATTATAGCTATTGGATCTTGCACAAATTGGGGAGATCGATGGTTGCTTCTTCTCCTTGTTCTTCCACTCCTCCGCGCGGGGCAGAGCTAGAGCTTGTGCTCCGGCGAGGTAGATCACGCTCCTCCATGCTCCTCTTCACCGCCTGAAGGTATGATGCCCTTCCTTAAGGCTTCGCGAGATCAAGGATGAGAAGAAGATGACCAGAGGAGTTGGAATGGAAGGATGAAGATGAAGTAATTGCGGTTGAATCTTAAGCCAAATAACAAAGCTTGAAGCTTCGTAGTCGTCGCTTGAAGTTCCTAGCCAAGGAACTAAGCTCAAACAACCATGGATTAGGTTGTAGCTTGTTATAAGAACCAAGGATTTCACCAGAGCTTTAGCCATGTCGTTACTTGATCTCAATCTCAATCTGTCACCGAAGAGTCAAGATGGTTCGGAGAAATTCTCATAAGGGGCAGATATCTGGAGCAAGTGGCTGGTGTGTGCTATTTAAAGGTGGGTAAAAGTTGGAAGCTGATGTCTCTAGGCAGTGGTGTCAACCACCACCCTTGACTCGGTGGTTAGGGTTAAGGTGAGAACGAAGGTTGGCGGGAGCAAGTGATGAATGGAGAAGAGATTGGTTGAGGTTTTGAGGTGAGATGGTGTGTATGGAGATTGGCGTAATTGGGAGAAGTTGCAATGGGATGAAGGGTCGCATCTTTTGGTAGAGGTGGCAGGATGTTGAACAGATAGGAGAGCTGTTGGATTTGGGGATCCAACAGTTATGAGAGAGGTGATGGCGAACGGATGAGATCATATAACTTGATATGATCCAACAAAGGAGAGAGTAGCGCGGATGAAAGGTTGTGATTTGATCTTGAGATCAGATCAAAGGGATAAGAAAAGAGGGCTAACGGACGGCGGAGATCACACCTGATCAGAAAGATCCATTGGCCACAATTAAATGTGCTGGCTATTGAAAAGTCGGGCCACGTGGTGCAATCTGAAGGTGCTACGTGGCCCAATCAGAATTGAAGAAATGAGATAAATCAAAGAAAATTGGAAATAATAAAGTTAGGAATTGAATAAAGACAAATGGTGAACATGAAAGTTGTAGATCTCAATGAGGTCTACAACCTTCATGCAGAAGTCAAAGAGATCAGAGGTCATTTGTACATAGTTAAAAATTAAATACTAATAAAAACAATATAGAAGCTTTTCTTATGATTTTCCTTTAATTTTATTTGTATTTTTATTTATTTTATGTTATTTTATTTATAAACAATTTTAATCTAATTCTCATGTAATATTTGATAAGAAATAAATATATAAAATATTACATCATAATAGGGTTATATTAATATATATTAAATTGTCTTAATTATTTATAAAACAGAAATTAGTAATTAATGTTATTATTCAATGAATTTTTGTGATCAACTTAAGCAAGAGTGATAAATTTATTAAATTAAGCTCATAAATCTGGGATTTATCATACCCATATACTTAAGCTAAGCTCATCATTGAGCTATTAATAAAGAATTTATTAAATATTAGTTTAATTAATGATATCCTTGATAAATGTAAGTGAAAATAGAAGGATAGATTTTTACCTCGAACACATGGTTTTTGGAATCCTAAAACTCTAAGTTGATCCAAGTATTAACTATATGGAATACAACTCCTCTAATTGTCAAACTCTCAATGCATACATAAATATAAGAAGTCTGACTGTGTAGACTGCACCATGAGAGTAGAGTCAAAGTGTCACCAAAAAATCCAATCATAGAAGCTCTCCTAAGCATCCAACCATCAACTCTAGGGAACAAATATGGCCTTGCTTTAATCCAATGTCTCTTTAGTTTTTCAGACTTTGAAGGGATAAATGAAAGGCCAGATTATGGAAGATATAGGATTGTGTACTTATTTTCTCTTCCTCTCATTGAAACAAGGCTCTCTCAAGTGCCAAAACACAACACAATTTCATTTTTATTTATCCAATCGGTGTGTCTGTCAAAGAGATTGAGTCGTGTATACTTGTTTTTATGGGAGTACACCAGGATGCTTCTTTTTAAGGTATCTAATATACCTGCATCCAGACTTGTAACGCTAAAGATGCAGATCCCTTTTTGTGGTACTTGCCCGACTTATAAAAGCTTATTGATTTGGTCCAAATGGATACTTAAAGGTTGGGAGCGCTCGCCATGAATCCAAAACATATGATGTATCTTGGTAATGTAATAAGCTTTTCTTGTTCTCTTTTCATCATTTTTTTGAGGGAACTTCCCTTCTTTTTGGCTAGCGCCACTGCTTTTATCAAGGATGGGTGCACACTAATCAACTTATTAATTAAAGCCATCACACCCTGGCTCTTTAGGTCAAAATCAAAAGATAGCATGAGAACATGTCCCATACTTGCTGAGATTCTGACAATCAGGTTTCATGAAGCCATCATTAATTTTAACGAAGATATCTCATGTCTCAAGTCCGACGTGATGGAGGAGACATTTGCGAGCGCATTTATGAGATACAAACTTATAGCAATTCAAGGTGAAGATCCGCGCTGGAACTCCTAATTTCATCGCGCGAAATCAAACGTCTTCTTCACGAACAAGAAGGGGCATGTACAATGAGAATTAGAGATAGAGAGACTTTCAAATTGTCGTGAAAGAAGAGCTAGGGTTGTCTCTTCTTTTGTAGTATTTTTGGAGTGCATGGATCACAATCCATGTGAAACACAAAATAAATATTTGAGATTGATTTGCGTTTCTTTTCAATGACCATGATGTTGTTGTAAAAACACAAAAAACAAATAATTAAGTTAAATCAAATTAAATATATATATATATATAATATCAATATAATTTAATTTGATTAAATCAATGATTGTTCAAAGGATAAGAAAGGTGGCAACCCACCTTCCACATATGGTGGTGATGACCACTTGTCCATGTCAAGGTGGTCGTCCACCATTCACATATGGAAGGTGGTTGCCCTTCCAATTACTTTAGATTAATTAATCTCACGTAATCCCTTAATTTTTTACAAAAACATTTGTTGTAAATTAATTAACGAAAATAATTCCAAATTAAATTTACGAATATTGCAATCACACCATCAAATAAATGTCAATCATATTCACAACCCAAAATAAAATGTATATTATATTTCCACTTAATTTCCAATGTGAATCCAATTCACATCAACAATTAATTGGAAGACACTATTTACACCAAGCACACTCTAATATATTATAAATCACATTAATATCAATATAGAAATAATATGGATATCACTATCCACTTTATTCATATCCCTGATAATTGAATCACATTTAATTGTCTTGGATCATCATTCTCATGTATTTAAATAATATGAATCATATTCATATTATTCATGATAATTAAATCATATTTAATTATCCATATCTCAATGCTTGGATATAATTTAATAATGGAATTATTCTTGAACTTTTTAAGAATAATGTGCTTTCTCCACTTATACTAGGAGTTAAGGATATGGTGAGTTATGTTCAACGTATAGAGAGTTAAATATTGAGATCACAACTCAAATCTAGATCTCGAGGACCTCTCACAGATGCTTCATTACATCTAGACCATAAATCTAATCTTCTCATTTCATCTGAATCTCATTCAGATCAATGTCCAAAATTTAGACCATGATCAGATCATTTAATTGATAAGTAGAGTCACTAAAATCCATAAATGTTTCATCACTCCCTAGGAATGGATGCATTGTGGTTATACAATCATTGATGATCACATTATCCTCAGGTATTCCTAACATGTGTACATCCTACATACTGGATGACCTATAATAAACCCAAAGATATAGATCAATTTGCAATGTCATCTTTTGGGTTTTATCATTAAGTTTCTCATTCGGTCCTTCGAAGTTGGTGTCGATCATATGATTTGCAGAAGAATATATCATACCTACAAATTATTATCATGCTTCCAAAGAGGGACGACCATGCGTGGAATTTGATCGGATGCAATACCTCATGAGTGAGCTCATGTCTTCCGATTCACAAGTGAATCTGTATGATCCCTTGGAGAGATTGTATTGCTCATATGCCCTTATATGTACACCATCTCGCCGAAGTATAGACCTTGATTAGGTCATCAACCTATCGGTCTGCCAAAGTACAAACTTAGACATATAGCAATACATTGTCTCCAGTCAGAGGATGCATGCTTATGTCATGATAGTATATGATATAGTACTTGGTTATCTCAATCTCATTATGTCAACTCTTTGACCTAACTAGTCAGCCACCTCCGAATCTCTATTCCAATGCAGAGGACCTGCATCTAGAGGTCAGTCATATATTAGACAAAAGAGAATGGATTGTCATCTCGTGCTCATGTTGGAGATCATATTTAAATAATCATTTGATGGTGCTTGATGAGTCCTCAGTCTATCTCTTTTGATATTCATTCAATCACCAACCTTTATGATTCAATAATTGAATCAACAGTTGTATGATCATCAAGATGGCCATGGTACATAACCCTATTTGTACTAAGGGACTTTATAGTGCATTCATTTATTTAATCTTAGAGAGTGAGTGAAATAAAACAATAATGTTTATTGATATATTAAACATTACAATAACATTTATTGTAGGAATGGTTCATCTCAGGCTTACATTGCTAACAATCTCCTACTAGCCCTCATAACCATTCAAGTAGATACTTAAACCCACACACATTACATGTTTATTGAAAACATTTTTTGTCAAAGGTTTGGTAAGCAGATCAACAATGTTATCTATAGAATCTTTGGTGACGACGATGTCACCGTGCTTTTGAATCTCCTGAATGATGTGGTATTTCTTTTCCACATGCTTTCTCTTTTGATGCCATCTGGATTCCTTCGCATGAGCTATGGCTCATGTGTTATCATAGAGTAGCAGGATGGGAGTATCCGAGGAAACTATGCCAAGCTCCTTGATGAACTTATGCACCCACACCGCCTCCTTTGCAGCATCCGGTGCCGAAATGTATTCATCTTCTATTGTTGAGTTAGTTATAGTGTCTTCCTTCTTGCTTCTCCATCTCATAACACCACTGTTCAACAAGAACACAAATCCTGATGTCGTCTCTCGATCATCAATATCAGACTGTGAAGTCAGAATCTGTGTATCCCAAGAATTGGACATCGCCATCTCCATAGACCAAGATGTAATCTTGCACCCATTTTATATACTTGAAGATGTTCTTCATTGCATTCCAGTGTTGCTCACCACGATAGGATTGGTAATGTCTTATACTCCCACTGCATGGCAGATTTCTAGCCTTGTGCACATCATAGCATACATTAAGCGTCCTACAATTGATGCGTACATGCATCCAGCCATGGATTTCTTTTCCTCTACACTTTGAGGATTCCCTTTAGATAGGTGGATACCATGTCTTAAGGGAAGTAAGCATTTCTTTGCGTTCTCCAGATGGAAATGCTCCAAGATTTTCTTAATGTACCCTTGTTGTAGAAATCACAAGATCTGCTTTTCTCGATTTCTGAATAGCTTTAGACCTAACATATAAGAGGCTTCTCCAAGATCTTTCATCTTAAAGGTATGAGATAAAAAAACTTGACAATGTTTATCATCCATCTATCATTCTCAATGACAATAATGTCATCTACATAAAGCAGATAAACACAATGGCGCTCCCACTAAGTTTTTTGTAGACACTTGACTCATCGGGATTCTATAAATAGTCATAACTCTTTATGGTTTCATCAAATATGATGTTCCAGCTATGATAAACTCGTTTAAGAGCAGAGATGGATTTCTTTAGCTTGCATACTTTGCCCTCCTCGGTTATGAAGCCCTAGGGCCGCTCCATATAGATATCCTCCTCGAGGTATCCATTGAGGAAAGCCATCTTGATGTCCATCTGCTTGATGTCATAGTCAAGATATGCAGCAATAACAAGCAGTTCCCTGATGGACTTAAGCATAGCCAAATGATAGAATGTCTCATCTTAATCAAGGCCTTCTCTCTGTATGTAGCCCTTGTCTACGAGTCGTTCTTTGAAAGTTTCTACTTTCCCATAAGGTCCCCTTTTTCTCTTGAAGATCCATTGAAAACCAATGACTTTTACCCCTCTAAGTTGATCATCTAGGGTCTATACACCATTCTTATGCATGGAGTCAATTTATGACTTCATTGCTAACATCTATCTGTCCATGTCATGATAGACGAGTGCTTCACCAAATGAAGCTGGATCGTTATCATTTTCATCTAACACATGGAATCCGTACCTTCTGATGGTCCGACCACCCTCGAACTCCTTCAATGAGGTACAGGTGTTACATGTTCATTTACTTCTTCAGTTTCTGATTCAATAAGCTAAATATCCTCGTGGGATTCAATGAGTTCCCTACTTCATCTTTGTCTTGACTCTCAAGGAAGTCATCCTTCAGAAATTGTACATCTTTGGAGACTCAAACTCTTGAGTCTCATGGTCGTAAAGTTGGTATAAAATACCATCCTTAACATACCTAGTGAAGTAGCACTCATGAGTGTGACATTCTATCTTACTTGCATCCACGTTCATCGCATGGACCAAACAACCCGAAATCAATAAGTGGTTAATACTAGGTTTGGTTCCCTACCAAAGATCATGAGGAGTCTTAGTTACAGTCTTGATAGGAGTCTTATTGAGGATATATATTGTAGAATCTACTACATATCCCCAGAAACTAAGTGATAAATGTGATTTACTCATCATGGAATGGACCATGTCCATGATGGTCCTATTGCATCTTTCAGCAACACCATTAAGTGAGGGTTTCTAGGAGGAGTGAGATTGGAGACAATTCCATTCTCTTCAAGGTATTCCTTTAATTAATCTGAGAGTTAATCGCCACTTCATTCATATCAAATTCGTTTAATCTTCCTATCAGTTTAATTCTCAACCAAGACCTAGAACTCTTTGAACTTTTCAAAAGTTTCAGATTTATGACATTGTAGGAAGATAAACCTGTGTTGCGAATGGTCATAAATAAATGTAAAATAATATCAATATCCATTTGAAGTCGTGATATGGAATGAACCACATATATCGGTATATATTAGGTCAAGAATAACCTTGCATCGAGTAGCCTTGGCATGAAAAGGTGTCCTAGTCATTTTACCTCGAATACAATGTTCACAGGTAGGTAAAGATTGGACCGGTAGAAAATCTAATTGATCCTATCAACCGATAAAATACCAAGCCTCTGATGCCAAATCATATTAATATGATTTTCGTCCTCCCTAAATCTATTAAGGTTTTTATTAGTGGTAGTAACATTCATGATATTCTCACTAATGTACAATTCATAGAGTCCATCAGAAGTTAGAACACTATATGCATTATATTTATCATAATGACTTATGATAATATAGTAAAGAGTAGAAATGAATATCCACTTCTAACTAATTTAGATACAGGTATTAAGTTTTTTATGACATCTGGAATATAAAGACATTCTTTAAGTATTAGGACTCTTCCACTTGATAATGAGAGTATGTAGATCCCAACTGCGACTGCTGCAACGGTTGCATCCGATCCCATCTGGATGACTTCTCCCCTTCATCAAGACTTAGTTTCCTGTAATATATGCAACAAATTGCATATATGAACAGAAGCACCTGAATCAATGACCCAACTACCTTCTCGTCTTACGTGAAAATCAGTTTCAATTATGAAAGTATAATCCATACCAGATGGTGCTTTAACTTTATCAGCTGACATCAGGTAATCTGGGAAGTTACTCTTCCAGTGCCCTGGATTCTTGCAGTGATGACCCACATCAGTACTCATTGATGTCATTAGTGCGTAAGCAGTAGAAGATGAGCCAACACTTTGACTCTTCTTATTTTCTTTTGGGTTGGGTCCTTCCGAGATCCTTGCTTCCAAATGTGCTTCCCTTTGACCTATGTAACCATTGCACTGCTAGAGGGATTATCTTTCTTCATTACATCTTCTACAGACTTTAATGAACCCAATAACTCAGCATTAGACCTATTCACCTTGTTCAAGTGGAATGAAACCACAAAGTTATTGAAATACTTAGGGAGCGATAGCAGAATGAAGTCAAATTGCATATCTACGTCCATGTTAGGCCCTGAGTGTTTCTAGTTTCAAGGGGTACCCAAACATTTTGAGTACGTGCTCACGAGCCAAACTTCCTTCCTACATCCTGCAGTGAAGAAGCTCTTTCATAGCATTATAATGTTGAGTTTAGTTGACATCACCAAACATCTCCTTGAGATTCAACATTATATCCCAGCAGGTCTCCATTTTCCTATGTTGATTTTGAAGCACATTGGAGAGAGATCCCATAATATAACATCTGGTCAATATATGACCTTCATCATATTTTTCATTGTATTTGGTATCTTCTAGTCTCTTAGGGTTTTTATGCTTGTCCCTGAATTAACATAAGATACGCGCTCCATAGATAGGAAAAGATCCAAATTACAGATCTTATCTGTGTATTTTGGTCTGGTCAATTGGTTGACCTCTAAAAACCTACTGAGTGGCGTCATGGAGTTCATTGTCTGAAATTAAGAATGCACTATATTAGAATATATATAAATAATTATATATTCAATATTAAATCTTTGATTAAGGATTTTTAGTAAAATTAGGCTTGCCATTTCAACTTTGAAAGTTCACTCCCTTAATCACTTTCAAAGTAAGAGATATACCTACCGATGTATCTCAATCAAGAACTGGATCTCCTTTTTACATGTGTTACATCTTAATAATAAGTGAACCTATAAACTCGGATAATAAGAAGCATGAACACATTCCACCTTGCAAGTCCAACTTGTATTTCACAATTCAGTCTATAATACCGAGGCCCACCACCCCTATGGTGATGTTGACCCATCGTTACTTGAACCAACAGTCAACAAGATTAGAATAAGCTATGCACAATCCAATACCGCCCCAATAATATTAGAACCCAATATTGGGGTCTCTACGCATACGACCTTACTCCATAGAGAAGTAAAGAGCCCAATCTAGATGTGCTTGTATGAAATAGTTGTCACTTCGGACAGGCATCTCCTATATACAATCCATGACGACAAAACCCTTCGCCTTTACGAGAGACCATGGCTGTCACTTACGTCATTCTCCACCGCATATTCAAATTTTAATAAATTATTTTGAATCATATTCATGTAGTTAATTATTCCATGGGAAATATAACTCTATTCATAGTAGTGTGTTTTTAATTGGATATAATTAATTTAATTGCACAAAACCGATTACCAATCCAATTTAATAAACCAACAAATAAATTGTTGATTGCTACTTGAAAGGATGGTATACTCTCAAATTACAAATTATTCGAATTTTAATAATTAGAAAAATATATCATGATGTCCTCAAGCATTATCCTTTCCTTTCCCTCTATCATGGCCAGTACATAGGATGTGGGATGGACCATACACGCAGCAACCTGCTACCCCATCGATCCCCAACTAGACACCTTGTTCGACTTAAGTCAGGATAATGCAATTTGATCATTTTGTATTTGAGATGATAATCAGTCTTTCAACTTAAGTTATACCATATAATTATTATCAAAACCTTTTTGATTAATATTATAAGGAGATTTGCTAAACAAATCCACAATCTTATTCAAGAAACAAAGTTTTGCATGAAGAGATTGTCCTACAATTATTGTAAGATAAACTAGGGTTTTAATGAAGCATCCATTCAATGGCCTATGATGATTAATCATTTATTTTCATAATTATTACGCATCATATTTAATCAAGTAAAATTCCCATTTTTCATTGATTTATAAAAACATTAAGTAAAGAGGTTTGATGATCTAATCATCCTTCAACCCATCTCCGGTAAATTTGGAATATCTACGGCAAACAGAGTCGAAATCACACGAAATAAATTCAAATGATTTACTGGTTTGATTCTCTACTTAATCCATGCATTTATTTTATGTTTTATGAGGGAAAGTAGTAAGCAAAATTAATTTTGTTACATATCTGTGAATACATGCAAAACAATTTTCCATAGCGAGAACCATTCAAATCATTTTCATGCACTTTTGTTGCAAATTAAAGATTACTATTTTTGGAACATATGTAGATATTCTAAATACATTTTATTAACCAAAAAACACGTACAAACAATGCAAAAACAATAGGCTTCTATTTCTCCAAAAATCGATTCGAATCTTGCATCCAATGCAAAAAAAGTTTCTCGCGCATCCAAAACATGTACCATGATCATTTAGGGTTTTTCGATCATCTCCAAGATCTCGACTGAGGATCTGATACCACTTGAAGGATATGGAAATATCATTAAGTGCATCACGAAAGTGTGATGATCTCATCGTATGTGATCAGAGCGACTAGTCACACAAGTTGCTTGATGCAGTGGAATTTAAAAAATTTAAAATGTTGAAACCACATGATCCAAGAATATTTCGCATATCATTTCATAAAACCAAAAGCAAGAAGCTGGTTTACCTCTTGAAGCGTGGTTGCAATCATAGTCTCTAAGCGAGAAGACCTCATGTCTCAAGTCCGACCCGACGAAGGACGCTTGCGAGCGTGTTGATGAGATGCAGACTTCTCGCAATCCAAGGTGAAGATCCATGATCAATCTCTAAGTGCATGTATTAAAATCGATCTGTTGTAGCACAAGCACTTCGCTTCTCATACAGAACAGAGAAGGAATCTCAGTGATGAGGTTGTCGGCTTTAATTTAAATCCTTAGAAGTCATGGGTCGAACACAAGGGTGCAAGCAATTTGTTAATTAAATTTAAGTATAAAATATTTTACATAGTAATTTCAAGGACTTGATGATGAGAAAATGCACAAAACACAACAAGATATATTTTTAACACATATTTTTATGTGATTAAAATAAATGCATACAATGATGCACAAGAAATACAAATAGAAATACCATACTTAAAGGCACATAACAGATAACTTGGAATAATAATCAAAGTACCTCGAATTTATTTGATATTATTTAAGATATTAATTAGGAAAAATGTGGTATAAGCCTAAGATTCTACTTAACATAAGTTAAGCCTTCACTTTGAATCCTAATGCCAACAGTGATCCATTAAAACATTTAATGACCTAATAGTGATTAAAAATAATTAACAATGGATCGTTAAAAAGCAAAATGACTCATAGATTCAATTGATCACTCAAAGTACATTTTCAATAATGTTGAAAGATGTAAATGAGCAGTCAAAACAATTAATAATTATTGTGTAATTTTTAAAACAAAATTATCAATCAACCATGCCAAGAGATAGAACATCAAGCTTTAGAACAGAACCAAGATCACATTGATTAGATTTAAGGATAAAAAGATATTCAATAATGAAACTAGGGGTAACAAAACATCGAAGTTTTATTACAATTCAGGACTAAAAAGGACTTAATGTAAATAATACAATCTGTAGGGGTCCATATGAAATTTATGCACAGTACGAAAGGACTTATATGCAAATAGAAAGAACTGTAGGTACTCCGCTACAAAATCTCCAAAGACCAGGCACGGGATGTGAGGTTTGGTCCACGTGGCGAAATTTGCAGCTCTAGACTAGGTTCGGTCAACCAAGCCTGGGGTTTAAACTAGTGGCTTGTCAGAAGATGTGGCGGAATTTGGACCCTAAGATCTTGCCCAAAATGAGCAGATCCAAAGGCATCTGCTACCAGAGTTCCTCTGCTTCTTACGGCTCATGCGACGGTGGAGCTTCTGCTCAGGCGACCCTCGTTCTACACCATCATGCTTTCCCGCGTAGCATGCAAGTTGATAAAGATTCTTATACACCATGAATGAATGGTAATGCAAAGTAGAAGCCCTGTAGGTGGCTCAGGCATTAATTCGATGGTAGCTCATCGGAGTTAAAAGTATAATGATTTCTCTGACCGAGCTACGATTATTGAAGACCTATGAGTGTTAGTTACGAAACCCCTCCTATTGTGAAACTAATAGATGCGAATGAGGGGAAGTAGTGGGCCATTTAAGAGTGGAGGAACAAGCCCTCATCGGTCTCCATGTCGAAGTTACATAGAGAAGGATCAAAGCGATAACACAAAATAAAGAAGCAATTATGGTCGACTGGACGCACGCATGAATGAATAGGAGTATATGAATAATGACAACAAATTCATTGATAAAATAATAATCGAAATAAGGTTAATTAAAACAACGAAAATGTAGAGAACCATAGGTTAAATATCTTACTATGAGTTGAAAAAAACCTTAAGATTGATTTGAAGGATGAATCTTAAGCCAAAATGCAATCGAAAATCCCTGGTCTTTGTTTCAAGAACACGGTTGTTGCTCGGAGCTTAGGGAGACCTTTGTTGGAGGTCCGCGACAAGAGATTGCTTGAGGATTATGCCAGCGAATGAGCTCTGTCTTTTCTCTCTCTAATTGTAGCCTCTCTATCATAGAGATTGGGGAAAGCTCGGAGGTGTCACAAGGAGTGGTGAGATAACCAGCGAAGATGGTTGGTGAAAGGGTATTTGAATAATAGATGGTGGAGGTTACAGGGGGTTTTGATGGAGGTTTCAACCTCCTGAAATTGATGATTATGTTAGGTTTGAAGAGATTAGGGGGGTTAGCATGAAGAAGGAATGATAGATAAAGAATTTAGCAAGGACAGTTTGCAGAGAAGTTTGTTGGAGGAGTTGGAGAAATGAGGAGATATTAGGTAGTTTGGACAAGGAGGCAACTGGCCGGAGGTTGAAGAGAAGGCAAATACTGTTGGATCTTTTGATCCAACGGTTGTGGTGCAGGCGCAGACTAGTAGTCAATATGCATCTGATCAAGAAACGATCAGACGTCTTAGATGTAGACAGGTGGCAACAAAGAAAGGGGCCACATGGCGCGATCTGATGGTGCCACGTGGCCCAATCATATTTGAAGAAATTTAATAAATCATAATTAATTAGGAAAGAATTAGTTAGTGGGTGAATTAGAAAAAGTGGTAAGCATGAAAGTTGTAGATATCAATGAGATCTGCAACTTTCATGTAGAAGTCAAAGAGATTAGATGTCAGCCATACATAGATAAAGAATATACATTAATAAAAACCACATAAAACAATTTTCTTTAATTTTTTTTATTTTATGGGTTTTTGTTTTATTTTATGTTATTTTATATACAATATTAATCTAACTTTTATTTGATTTTTAATGGGAAATAAATACATAAAATATTACACCATGATAATATATAATAATTAGTGACAATTATTTACAACACAGAAATTAATAGTTAGTGCTAATTAGTCAATGAATCTTGTGATTAATTTACGGAAGAGAGATAAATATAATCAATTAAGCTTATAAATCTGGTATTTGTCACCCCTATATACTTAAGATAAGCTCATCCTCGAGCTAATAAAGAAAGAATTTGTTAGAGAGTTAGTTTAATTAGTGAGATCCCTAACATGTGCAAGTGAAATTACAAGGCTTGATTTGACCTAGAACACTAAGTTTTAACAATCCTAAAACTCTAAGTTGATCCAATTATTTATCAAAAGGAATTCAACTCCTCTAATTGTCAGATTCTAAATGTATACATATAGATAAGAAGTATGACTTAGTGTAGACTTCTTCATGACAGTAGAATCAAAACATCACCAAATATTCCAATCTCATAAGTTCTCCTAAGGACCCAACCCTCCCTCAACACTAGGGAATATATCTATTCTTGCTTCAATCCACAATCTCTTTAGTTTGTCAGACTTCAAAAAGATAGATGGAAGGCCAGATAGTAGAGGTTGTAGGATTGTGTTCTTATTTTCTCTTCTTGTCATTGGAACAGGGTTCTCTCAAGTGTCAATACTCAACACAATTTTCATTTTGATTTTTGTCAATCAATGTGTCCGTCAAGAGAAGTTGGAGTCGTCTGCACTTGTTTTCCTGGTACACCGAGGTGTGCTTTTTCTGAGTATCTAATATACCTTCTACACCCTGACTTGTAGCATTTACGATGTAGAGCCCTTTTTGGGTGCTTTCCCGACTCCTATTCCTACTAGCAGTGGTCCAAGTGGACACTTTGAAAATGGTTGGGAGAGCTTGCCTTTGGTGAATGCTCTTCGATATTTGACTTTGTATGGTGAGAGATTTTATTTCAGTACTTCTTTCTTATCTTTTCATGTTTTTGTCTAGCCCCATTTCTTTTACCGAAAGATTGGCACACACTGATAACCTTTTTAATTAATGTCATCACACCCTTCCAGTTTAGGTCAAAGTCAAGAGATACCATGAGAACATGTCCCATACTAGTTAATATGCTGACACTCAGGTTTTCGTGAAGCTGTCTTTAAGTTTATCCCATCCTTGAGTATCATATAGATCAATCCAAACTCAAACTTCCAATCCAAGTCTGCTCAATGATATCTTGACTCATCGAAATCAAGGATGCAGTCATGCATGTGATGTGAAAGTCAAATTCTTTTAAGGTGATTAAGCGTGGCAAATAACATGCATATCTTCGAAGTAGGAGAGTGTGAATTTTTAAGTCTAAGACCATAATGATTAATACAAGATAACTCTAGGTCTAGGGATTCCTAAAACCAAGTATTAAAGATCTTCTCAAGCCTTGAGTGCATAGTGAAAGTGTCAGAGAATAACACTAATTAATAAGTTAGCTAGTTAGTTATTTTACAAGAGAATTAAGGAATTATGAGATTTATTGAGATGAAGACAACATACCAGGTATCTTTGACAAAATATCACAAGGGAACAATACGAAGAATATTCTAAAATACAAAACACAACACTATAAAATCACAGGCCGCCTTATGTTTCGAATGCTTCTTCTTAATGAGAATACTTAGAAGTCTGAGAACTAAAGATTTTCATCAACTTGAAATTTCAACCGTCTAGAATGATGCCATTCTTTCAAAAGTGATATCCATATTTACAAGGAAAGCCTAAAAAATCTTCATGATTATGGGAAGATGAATCAAACCTTTAAATCATGTAACATATTTTTGGGTTTTCCTTAGAATAGAAAAACTAGACATTGAAGGGTAACCTCACTTACAAGATTGGTGAGATTCCACAGACTGGACATCCTTAAGAAATGGTAAAGGTATTTACATATATAATTCTTCTATTAATAAACCATCCTCTTCAATTGGCATCACTCTTTTCAATGAACTCTTTATCAACTTGATCTTCCAAAATATAGATTTGAAATCCAGACTTTCCTCCATTAGTAACTCTGAAAGAGTCATAAGGAAAAACACCCTTATAAAGTGAAAAGAAGAAATGATTCAGTGAACCGTCATGACCTCTGAGAACCTTAAAACTCAAAAGGAAACTAAAGAGAAACAACAAGATTTATTTTCTGATTATTATTGAATAGATTTAATTAGTACACCCTTAATTTTGAAAAGAATTTTTGAAAACTTTTTGCAAACAATGTCACATATGTATAGAGATTTTCCAAACATTTTAGAAATATTTTCAAAACAAGTAAATCCATTTTTCAAGCATTAGTAAATCATTTTTCCAATCAATGCTACATAATAATGTAGGTTTTCAAAATATTTTACAAATGAATTTCCAAACATGTCAAATCGTATTTTTGCAAACCATTTAAAACATTTTTGAAAACCATGTCAAATATGTACATAATTTTCAAAAACTATTTTCAAAATATTTTATATAAAACTCATTTCAAAATTATAATACGATATCCATAACCCCAGGAATTTGAAAAAAGTTCAGAATTACGAGATATGGCTACATTATATATGTAATATATACGGCAGACTGCCTATACATAGCTGTTGCTATGTCCTCATACCATAAAGTGATATGACACTATAGCTCAACTAAGCATAAAATAATCTACAAGAGCTGAGTCGAGACTAGGACAAATGTAAGAATGAGTCATAATGAATATACAAAAACGGTTTCCCCTATACTTAGGTTTTGAAAGACCTAAGTAAAGATATAAAGATAAATTCATAGTTAAAACCATAGCCAACAAAAAGAGATGAGGAAAAATCCCCCCCTATACTTAGGTTGAGAGAAGCCTAACTGTAGATGGAGTAAATAAGAAGTAAATTGAAAAAACAGAATGAATGTTCTAGAAATAAATTTTTTGATTTGAATATGTCATGATAATCATGGCTTACGTAATAAAAAATAAACTGGCTCAATAGGCATGAAATTAATAAGCTCTATGGGAGTTAACCTTTCCTTAGATTCTATAAAATGCTTAAGTAACTCCCCATTAACCAAAAAGAAATGTGCATTCTCTAAAAGCTCTGAAATCTCTACACTACAAATCTCATGCACTTTTGTTACAATATAAGACTCATCCTCTTTGATTTTAATTACCTATGGAAAATCCTTAACTTTGCGTTAAACAACCATATCTTCTGTTTAGGGACAAAGTTCTTGCATCTAATATGCATATCATGCCACTTTTTAACTTTGTCCTTATAGATCATGCTATTGTCATATGCTCGGTTTCAGATTTCCACTAGTTCATTTAGGTTGAGGTCTCTACATAACTTCCCTAAGTGACAACTCCAATTTATCTTCTTTATTACCCATTCATATTTGTGTACTAACTCAACGGGCAAATGACATGGCTTTCCATAAATCATCCTGAAAGGTGAAGTACCCAGGGTTGTTTTGTAGGTTGTTCTGTAAGCGCACAGAACTTAGTCCAACAACTGAGACCAGTTCTTCCTATCAGGTCAGACTAATTTTTGAAGAATGCTCTTCACCTCTCTATTTGAAACCTCTGCCATGTTGTTTGATTGAGGGTGGTAAGGACTAGTTATTCTATGCTCAAATCCATAGTCCTTTGATAAAGATTTCATCATTCCATTCACAAAATGGCTACCTCCATTTGATATCAATGCTTTAGGTACCCCAAACCATGAAGTAATATGATCCTTAATAAACTTGCAAACAATACTGCCATCTGCGGTTCAGGTTGGGATAGCCTCCACCCATCCAGAAAAGTAATCAACCACTAACAAGATATATTCAAAACCTTGACTATTAGGAAAGAGACCCATAAAATCTATGCCCCAAGCATCAAAACCATCACAAAAAATAACAATATGCATGGGAATCTCATCTCTTGATCCAACAGTCCCTCCCATACTTTGGCAAACAAGCACGATTGTACAAAATCTGCAACACATGTAAACAAGCTCGACCAGAAGAAACCACATTGTAACACCTTGTGAGCAATTCTTTTTCTAGAATGATGTCATCCAGCTTCAAATGAACGCCAATACTCGAGGATAATCCAATATTCCTCCTGAGGAATACATCTTCTCCAGATACAACCAGTCCTTCAAAGAAATATAACGGATCCTCTCAAAGGTATTTCCATGAATCCAATTTGAGTCGGTCTATATTGCTCCTAGTCCATCCATGGGCAACTTGCTTGGAGACAAGGAAGTTGACCATGTTGGCATACCATGGGAGTGAGTCAATAACACAAATAGACTCATCTGGAAAGGTCTCTCGAATATGTTCA
Organism: Ottelia alismoides; assembly: GCA_037367405.1. Classification (NCBI taxonomy): domain Eukaryota; kingdom Viridiplantae; phylum Streptophyta; class Magnoliopsida; order Alismatales; family Hydrocharitaceae; genus Ottelia; species Ottelia alismoides. Next base: position 128,453 of record JAZKJV010001773.1, read on the forward strand.
TTATCAGGGGAATCCTTTATTTCAATCCCTGGAAGATGATCAACCACTACATTTTTAACTCTAGGTTTGTCCTTAATTTTCAAATCAAATTTCAGGAGTAACAAGATCCATCTAAGAAGGTATGCATTTGCACTTCTTTTCCATAAGATATCTAATGGCCAAATGATCAATATATACTGTCACTTTTGAACCTAAAATCACAGACCTGAACTTCTCTAAAGCCCAAACTAATGCTAGTATTTCTTTTTTAGTCACTGTATAATTTATTTGAGTTGGATCCAATACTTTGCTTGCGTAGTTTATAGCAAATGGAATCTGATCTCACCGCTACCCCAAAATGGTTCCTACAGCAAAATTTGAAGCATTAGTCATGATCTCAAAGTGAAGACACCAGTCTGGAGCTTGTAGAATCAGCAAGTCGCAAATCTTCATCTTAAGGAGTTCAAAGGCCTCGCGACACTTGTGGTCTATAAAGAACTCGATGTCTATTCCTAAGAGCTCGATCAGGGGTCGGACAATTTTAGAAAAATCCTGAATAAATCCTTTATAGAATCCAACATGCCCTAGAGATGACCTCACTGACTTAATGTTAGTCGGTGGATCAAGTTTCTTGATCATGTCCACCTTGGTAGGGTCATCCTCCATTCCCTTCTTGGAGATGACGTGCCCTAAGACAATACCCTCCTTAATCATGAAATGACTTTTTTCCAGGAGAGTACCAGATTCACCTCATTACACCATTTAAACACTCAATACAAGTGTGGTAAACAAGAATCAAATGAATCACCGTGGATCGAGAAATTGTCCATGAAAACCTCGAGGAAATCCCCAACCATTTCGACAAATACGATAATGATGCATATCTGAAATGTACCTGGAGTGTTACACATCCCAAAAGGCATGCGTCTGAATGCGTATGTTCCGAAAGGACATGTAAAGTGATCTTTTCCTGGTCTTCAGGAGCGATGGCTACTTTATTGTAGCCAGAGTACCCGTCAAGAAAACATAAGAACTCATTCCCCACTAATCTCTCCAAAAATTGATCAATAAAACATAGGGGAAAGTGATCTTTATTGTTCTTGACATCCAGGAGTCTGTAATTGACAAAGACACGCCATGACGTAGGTACTTGTGTCACAATCTCAACTCCTTCCTCATTGGTGACCATATGAATACCCGACTTCTTCGGGACAACATGTAAAAAGTGCCACCCATTTTAATTCAGAGATTGGTTCAATAAAACCAACTTTACACAACATCTTTATTTCTTTTAACTACTTCCTGAAGATTTGGATTGTCTCATCTGAATTTCATGGGAAGGTTTGCCATTATCCTCAATAAAAATGTGCTGTGAACAGAGTGTGAGAATTGTACCCACGAGATCCCATACAGTTCATCCTATAGCCTTACGGTTTATCTCTAACTCTTCTAATAACCTAGTTTCCTACTCTACAGTAAATCTAGAATTAAAGATGATAGTAAACTTATTCTTTGGTCCCATAAGGAAGGAGTAATTGAGGGTAAGAGGTAGTGGCTTCAACTCTGTTAAAAATAAGTCATCAAGTACATCAGGCTGAATTATCACTGAATCTTAATATGTGTTGTGTAGTGGAGATGAATCAACTCTAATGTTGTCCACCAACTAAATAGAAGAATAGGAAGTCATATCACCAAAGATACATGGCAATTCTGCCAAAGTCACGTCCGACTCATTATCTAATTCTCTTGACTGTTTCGAATGAACGGGAAATGACAAGTCCAAAGGAACTTCTATGTCGTCAAGGGAATAGGGGGATGCATAACTCAAGAACCTTGGAAATATATCTATAACTGCTCCATGTACATTGTCCTCTCCGGAGGAGAACATCTCACTTTCTATTGTTGGGTTTTGAGCCAAGATTCCAATTGTGCTAACTATATCACAGTCTGCCTCTAAGAGTGAAGTGAAATCGGTAGTAGATTTGGAATCAGATTGTTGCCATTTTGTGTGCTTCGCCAATACTTCCACCTCTCCGCTTGGAGAACAAAAGTTCATCATCCCTGTCTAATAATCAATGAAGCTCCAGTGGTCCTAAGGAAGGGTCGTCCAAGAATAATCTATGAATCTCTCCAATGATGAGAAATATACATATCAAGAGCAGTAAATCCACTTTGTAGGCTTGTCCCTTAATCGAAATAATGACATTCTTGACCATACTCTTAGCCTTTTTCATTGATTTATCCCAAAATTGAAGTAACATTCTAGATTTATGTAAAGTCTCAACTTAAATTTCTAATATGAGTCAAAGGGTATTAAATTTATTGAAGAACCATTATCTAAAAGAGTGCGTGCAAATGCTATGTCATCAATATGACTCACTACATAATGTGCACCTAAATCTCTCTTCTTTTGTGGCAATTTTTAGTTCTTGAGACAAAATGATGTGGTAATCGATAAAACTTCGATCTTTATGTAGTTGTTCGGTTTCTTCCTACTAACTCTACTAGGTGTACATCTCACCTTCAAATATTTTTGGAATGCAGGATGATTGGCTACATATTCATCAAAAGGCATTTTGACCATGATATTATCTCTATAGAATCGTGCCATTTTCAAGATCATCTTTCAGAATCTTGTTAATGATGCGCTTTCCAACCGTAAAAGCACAGGGGAAAGAGATAGGCAAGGAATGATGTGAAGACTCAGAATCATAAATAGTAATATGCTCTTTATTTAAAGAAACTGAGTTTTTCACAGATGAATCGTTAACAATTTGAATAAGTACTGAATTAGCTACTATAGGATTGGGAATGCCTACTGAATGTGCATTCTCCTCATCCAAAGGTACAAGGTCCTTCGTAGATTCTGAATCTGATGTGTGCTGCTCCATTCTTGATCTTCTCCTTGATTCCCTCTTTAAAGATGTTGCTTTTTGGTGATCGTTTTGAAGATGCCTGGTGTCATCATCCTCTGAAGTCCCCTCAGATTGAGCCTTAGAGTCAATTCTCTCCATTTACTTTGTCTGATCAAGTACGACCATGGTCTGTCCACTCATGAGAGACATATGGTTAACATAATCAAAAGGAAAGATCTCGTGCCCAGTTTTGAGAGAATCTGAGTAGTATAACTGATATAACATAGGCGGTTGTTGTGGTTTGTTCAGGCTATTTGGATTAGCCCCAAACCTGGGCAGGAATCGATGTAGTAGGAGCACTACGCTCATCATGTAGGTAGGATAAATGATTTAGATCAACCCTCAAACTTCGTTCCGGTAGGAATGCAACTCCTCTAAAATCTGATGCTGAAAATCCCTAGAAGATGATTGTTGTGGATGTGAAGAATAAAAGGAAGGGCGTGAAGACTGGACCTGATGACCATACAACTATTGTTGTGGCTGGGTACGATGATGAGTATTTAGGCCCCTGCTGGCTTGAATGGTATGCCTGCTGATGTCCATATTATTGCTGCTGCCTTGGTGCCTGATAAGGAATGGCTCCAGAGCACTGTAGTGGTGGATGATATGTAGGAGTAAATGATGTGTTATAGATAGTCTGAGGATGCTTATATGAGATGTGATCCCCATAAACCCCTATTTAGTGTGGTCATGTGTGTACCAAACACCATTTACTTCCCACACTTATGAAGGCTCCTCAACGTATGTTTCCATAGATGGTGGCTGCTGCTAACAAGGATGGGCCAAAGGCTGGTCCTCTACCCATTGTTGTGGTGGCCCTGATATCTCTTGCGCCTGAATATGATGAACACGATAAACTTGAGCAACAGATGCAGTCACGACAGGTACGCTCATATTGGATACCTTTTGAGAAAGCTCTGCCATCTATTTTGGCAGTTTGGATAAGTTGCTGTCCAAAACATTCATATGCCTATCGATCCACTCAACTACTATGAGTTTATCTTGTATGAGGCAATGTCAAAAGGATCCATTGTAGCCTTCATTCCCCTGCTGAATGGGAATTAATTGGTGTTTTCTAACTAATCTCTACTAGCAGTTTGTGCCCTACTAGTTTTGACCATTCTTTCGAACACTTTCTAGACAGTGTCCGCACATCTTGATGTTTGGCTGCCTACATAAGCAGCCCTAACTAGACCCTGCACCTCAAGGTGTAAACCGTTATATAAAGATTGAACCAAGATGGTAGGTTCTAAATCATCGCAAGGACATTTCTGCAAGAGATCTTTGAATCTCTCCCATGAGTCATACAAAGCTTCATTGGGAAGCTAGGAGAAACTCGTGATGCGTGAACGCATCAAATTTGTTCTACTCAAAGGGTAGAACTTCTTTGGGAATAGGTCCTTGAAATGCGTAAAAGTAGTTACAACTACCCCTGTGATCTTCTTCCAATAATCTATCTTATCCTTCAAGTCAAAAGGAGGGCTTTGAGCCTAATGTAGTCTTGATTAACCCTAGGATGTCTAAGATTAGAACATACCAACTCAAAGTCGCTATGGAATGCATATAGTTCCTTGTGCACATTCTCATGAAAATGTGGCACCAGGCTAAGGAACTGTGGCTTTAACTCATAATCAACTTCAGGTTCTGTTGGGCTCAACCAATTAGTCATATGAAACCACCAAAGGTTATATATCGCGTCCAACGATGCATCTCTACCCAACTGTAATTGATTGAGTTATGCTTACATAAGTGTTTGATTTTGTTCAGACACTGACAATCTAGCTAATACAGCTTGTAATGGTTCTTTCCGCTCTTCATTCTATCCATTGCCATTCTATCTTTTATGAGAAATCTCGAATGTGTTTTCGTTATGTTCATCAAACAAAGGATTAGAATAAGATGTAGAGGAAGAAAACAAAATTTAGTCGATCTCATCAAGGCAATGATCTTCCTCAGTGAGTAACGAATGTATATAGGAATTGCTCGGGATATAACCAACCCCAAGGAGAGAATCATGATACTCTGGTTCGAAAAGAGGATATTCTCCAACCGGGATAGTCTAGCCAAAGAAGGAGAAGAAAGGAGGTGGACTAGTTAAGAGGTAACATTTGGGTAGTTCAACGACAAGCTCACAAAATCCAAGCAAATATCTGACCAATTATCCATCTTCGATGTTCAAAAGAAATGAATTTTGGAGCACGCTCGGTACACAAAATAGTCTAGTTCTACTGGGCACTTGAATGTGTGAAATTTCACATACAAATCAATCAATACAAACCCTTGTGAATTCACCAACACAAGGCTGAAGGCTGAGATGATGGCCTTATTATCTTGACAAGTTTTAATTGGCGATCAAGTAAAAAGCTTGTCAGAGTTATGAGTTGTTAGGTACCTGATGAATCCCCATTTCATCACCATTATTTTATCATTTTGCCCTTAAAATTCCAATTTAATGCATGTAAATAGCCTCAATTTGAACAAAATAACATTCATCATTTATTGTGTTTGTTGTGTAAATGAAATAGTTTTTAATACCAAAATTATAGAATAAAGAGGAGAAAATAACAAGAATAAATACTAAAGATATTTTATGATCCTAAACCTCGAGACCAAGTCAGAATTGAGTTGGTCGACAAGGAATAAAGTAGGGGAAGATAAGGGCCAAGAACATAATAAACCATTCTTTCATTTATTATTTATTCATTTTTGAAATCTATTTTATTATTTTTTATTTATTCATCAAATAAAGAATCTTTTTACAAGAAAGTTGTACATAATAATGTAAATAAAACAACAAAATTGAGTTTGTACAAAATTGACACACAATATACATTTTATACACAAAATAAAAAGCTGAAATTCCAACTTCAAACACCCATATATTTTAAATAAAAACTCAAAACATATCAAAATCACTCTAATTGTATATAACTTTTCATGAGCTATATAATGGAGATGGTTTCATAACTTTTTGAATTACTATGTGAAAGTTAGGTTGTTGACCCTCATTGTACATTAAACCCGAATAAAATATTCAATTTATTCATTCTTTATTATTTTTGCAAATTCATATTTTTTATAATTTTGCAATTATTATTCATAGCATATGTACATATTAAAATTATAATTAAACCAAAAAGAAAAATAAGAAAAACTATGTCTATATCAATATAGAGACAAAAATACATATCTGATACCTGTATATAATTAAAAGGGGACTCCATTCTTTCATTCTTTATTCCCTTATATTTTTATATTATTGTGAATATTATTATCTTAAAAATATAATACCAAAACAAAACCAATAAAATACATTAAAATAAAATAATGTACATAAACACAAATGAAATACCTATAAATATACTTACATAATATACATATCTATTTATTTAAGTATATAAATAATATCAAAAATATATTTATACACCTAAAAAGAGGTTTTAAATATATAAATAAAAGAATAAAAATAATAAAATAAAATAGATAATATAAAAATAAAACATACCAATAATAGGTAAATATACTGATAAATAAACCATTAAAAACAAAATACTAATAAATAACATCAAAAAATAAATAAAAATCATAATAAAATACTACATAAAATTATAGACATTTTTTATTTTATACACAAAATTAATAAAATCAATCTATTTTTTAATAATTATTTTCTAATAAACCCACTATTTTGTCTCCAAGCGGGTTGACGTGGCCCAATGATGGCGCCCCCCTCTGTTGAACCCTAGTCAACTACCCCTCTAGCCTTCTGACTTGATGCGGCTTGTCACCACCCTGATTTTCCACTATTTTTCCCGCATGATCTATCGCTCAATCGCGATCGATCTCTTCACAAGAATTGATCCTCAATCATCATAGATCCACGCCTATGCCTTGTACCTCTTATACATGCGGTCGATTCTTTCTAGTTCGTCAGTCAATAAGGGTGCGACGTTGTGTCTATAAATAAAACACCTTCACCTCTATCGATTTGTTGGTCACCATTCCGAGACTTAGAACACTAAACCCTTTTCTGGAGAGGACCCTTGTGACAGGAGGCATCTTCCTGAGGTCAGGAGCGTCTCTAGGAGGAGGAGGTGCACCCCATGGCAGCTCTCCAGCCAACTCTGCTCTCTGCCATTTCCGACAGATACCGAGCTGTGTATCTTTGCTTGTTTAGATAGGTTTTGATTCCTACAGTTTATTTCTGTAATTATTGTAATGTTTAGACCATAGCTGTAGCTTAGGCACTCAAATCGTAGTTCGTTACAGCTCCGCTCCGGTGAACGGTTTCATCATACCTTGATGGTTCTCCGCCCAGACTTACGCCCCCACTTCGTCCCTCTACGTCATCTGATCATCTCACGCTCTCCACTCCCCCAAATCTCCCTCTGATTTGGTCCAACAACGCTCCAACTCCATTCACCAGAGCGATCACCATATCGAATACCCCACTTCCATCCACTGCTAATCGGGTCGAGGTACTTTTCCCTTGACCCGGGTATGCTTCTTGTGCATGTTGGAGCATCAGTGATTGACCTGGGAGCTACTTGGACACTCGCCGAAGATACTTGGGACCCCTTGGCTTCGCCATCCTCGTTGGTGAGCCATGGTGGTCTTCAGGCCATTTGACCCCCTTGCATATACAGGAGATTGCCAGGAGCCTTTTGGGGCATTTTGGAACCTTGAAGAGTGCTGGAGAGGGGAGATCTCACTGGAAGAACCTCACTCAGGCATGGGCTCTTCCCTATTCTTCGTCTGTCCTTCTCCACCGTCGGATCGAGCCCCGTTCTTCACGTATAGTAGATACTGTCGTATCAAGCCAAGCCTCTATTGTCATATCGCTCCCCGCAATTTAATATCATATGCTGATCGACGGAGTATCATCGCACAACTGAGCGTCGCCACGTGTTCAATTGAATCTTCATCGACCGTCCGATCGGGTGCATATATTAGGGTAATTTCATATTCAACCCTGCTTTTTTTGTATATTTATTAATTAGTATTGTAAATAAAAGTTCACTTGTAAATAAAATTGGAATTTTTGCATGTAAGCTCGCGTATTTACTTTATATGCATTTGGGCCCATTCCAAGTCACCTAACGTGTCGTTCCATGTGAGGTGGTGAAATTACGGGGACCCCATGCAAATTTTTGTATTTATATGTAGCTGAATAAAAGTTTGATTTTCATTGTAAATCTTTGTAAAAATTGCTGGAAGGCCCCTGGACTTTAATTTATTTACATTTGTGCCCCTATTGGGATATGTATTTTGTTGATTTTCATCTATTTATTAAAAATACATATTGTGCTCCTAAAAATCCACAAAAATAGGGATAAATGACTCATCCTAATGCTTTCACGCCACATGTACATTTAGCATTTTTGGGTATTTTAATCATTTTGTAAAAATCAAATGAGCACTATTTATTCCTTGACTATCTTAGAAATACCAAAAAAATAGAAAAATGGTTCTAAAAATTCCAATAAATAAATAAATAGTATATTTTGTGGTGTTTTAATTATAGACTAAAAATCATTAAATTGGAAAAAACAAAAAACTTAAAAATTGAAAAAACCCAAAATATTTTATAAAATTCCAAAAAAAACTTCTATTTTATAATTTTATTTATATAAATATTTATATAATTTTGGAATTTATTTAATATTGTTAAAATCCAACTCAATTTCGGCTTATTAATTAATCTAATGGGTTCTTTTGACATTAAAAATACATAAAACATATCAAAAATTCCAGAAAAGGAAGAAAAAATAACAAAATATAAAAAGTTCAAAAATATTGTATTTACTGTATTTTAACTATTTTTACATATATATAGTATATATATATACCTTATATTATATATATACACATATATACATACACATCTTATATATTTAAATGAAAAAGAAATATAAAATTTGGAAAATGTAAAAAGAAAATACAAAAATATGAATAAAAATATATAATCCAAAAACCCACAAAAAGCTATATGTATATGCATGATACATCACATGGTTGTAAATAAATTACCATAGGCTTCCTGTTTTTCTCTCCACAATTCGATCTCTACATGCTTATGCGCTATGCATTTTATGGTAGAGATAATACATTTTAACCTCACATTTTTGTTATTCATTGATTTACACATAATATGGGTTAATTGTTGATTGATCGCAGTTTAGTGAGTGGTCAACATATCGACTGTGATTTTTTCATGTGAAACCATACGACCGTTATTAGATCTCGATTATTAGAAGGTGCCATTGCTGGGGAGAAATGAGCGTATCCTACTTTTGTCATTCATATTTTTGTATAGTTATCAATTTTTGATTCATTACTGTAAGTACTTATTGAATTACTGATTTATTTTCATTCATTAATTCTTTGTCTATAGCTCAGTTTATTGAATTTGATTAATTGTGCTAATGCCATCTCTTTATGACTTTAATGCGAGGGTCTGCCATACGAGGACAACTTTTTAGCAAGCTGAGACAGTCAAGCTTGGAGGAGGTTGGTCTTCTCTCTTTGTCCAACTAGAAAGGGTATCAAGGAAGCAAAGAGAAGGATTTAGCTTAGAAATAGGTTAAATTTCATTTTTGTAATTATTAGTGAGAGAGAGATAATTTTGGTATGTAATAACTAACTTAAACTCTACTGTCCACGACGTGGTCCAATGCATGGGTGTCAGTTCTCTTGGGAGCCTCGTCGTAGTTTTCTGAGTTTTTGTCACCTTCTTTTTTTTGTTTTCCATTATTTTGACTTTTCTGCCTTATTTTTTATTTTGTGTACATGTTGCCCCTAGACATAGGTTTCTTGACTCGGTAACTAGGTCAAAACCCTAATAAGAATGCATGTTCCTATAGACCTCTACGATTAGAACTAGTCAAATTAATAATGTTAGTAATTTAAACTTCAGATCGCGTGCCAAGAGATGTCGTATATAGTGCTTGCATGACCCGTTGTGGTGAGCATCGATCGGCTTCAGAGACCTGACCTTGGTCTCATTTTTTAATAACTAACAATTGGTTCTTCATGATTAATTGCATCTACTGTTTAAGGCGTTTTTTATCGATTGCACACCTCCATTTAGAATAGGTTTAAAAATTATGTTTTGCATACCGCTTGGAGAGAGCTAGGAAGCACTTTAAGTCCTCTAACTCAGCATACATCATTAGATTCAATGGTGATATTTCCATCATTGAATCGACTTGCACAACTTTTTCGTTATCTCCATCTGATTTTGAGCATCTAGGTCTTAAATGAAAATATGCAAAAATGTTAGGCGCTTGTATGAAAGCATACACAAAAAAAGTGAAAACCCAGAAAAACTAAAACAAGGGGACTGCTAAATAAACATCGACCTTAATTAAAATATGTAATGGACTACCGTTCTCTTGGGTTGATAAAGCCCTCAATGTTTTCAGGTACCTTCGTTGGGGACCAAAACCCCTCCAATGAGCGAGGCACGACCCACTAAGGATTAGCGCCAAAAATCAAATCTATGACTGCCTTGTGTATCAACTGGATTTCTGAATTAATGGTGCTTCTATCGTACGTGACTGAGTAGGGCCTTGTCAGTGATGGTGTTTTCGCCTTGTGTGGAACATCGACATGGTCTGAAGTACTAAGCATAGGCCACGTATTCAGGGGGTGTCGGTCTCATTGGTTTGCGTCCGAGTAAGTTCTTGCACTCTCACGGGTGATTTCGTTGCAAGTGAAACCAAATTAGCAGTTTTGCCTATCGGCTTCCTCTCTCTATTTCTTTGCCTGAGTAGTGATTCGGAAAGGGTTACAAGTACCTCAAAAAGTGTAGACTACATGTTACAAAGGAGGAGGACAAGTACGGGATACTTTTCTCATAGTACTCTCTCTCCTATAGGGTTAGCATGCTAAGGACTTGTTAAAAGATATGCCTGAAAATAACAACTCGAAAACTGAAAAGATAATAAACAGTCGAGCCTTCACAGCTTCACATGGCGTGAGTTGGTGAACCCAATTTTGTATTGTGTTTCTATATAACTAGATTATGGTTCAAAGAATAAAGTCCTACGTATTTGCGCAAATTTTGTCATGTGTTTTCCTCTTAACTCACGCTCAATTCGAGTTGTTCTACTGTTTTACACTCCATTTTTCCCCTCGTTGACCACCGTATCTTTCCTCTTGCATCGATCTCCTTCTTGCTTCACGATGTCAATCATGGATGGCTTAGTCAGATCATCGCCAACACCTACATCGATTCCATTGACTCGAATTCATCAATATCTAGGCGATTCATGAGAACCCAATCCAAACTTTGCGTGTCAATCTCCAGGCTCCTCATCTTCTATCCAGCCTTCTCAACCACCCAATAAACCGGTATTACCTTTGTCCCACCTTCGCCATTGTGAATGAGAGTCAGATATAACCCACATCTTTTTCATTCACAACACTCTGGAGTTGACCCTAATTCCATATCCATTTTGCAGTTGAAGATTAAATTACAAGTGGTCTGATTGGAGATTTTTCACATTCCAGATAGAAGACACTCCTAGTCATGGATCCAACATGGAATTCATCTCTTCTGACTAATACCCCTAGATGGCTCCTCAAGGAAATGGCAAGGGTTAGCAGCCACCTTCATAGCCAGAGGAAGGACAGATTCTTGATCAGAATTAGATGAACACTCAGTTGTTGGCATCTATCCTGACCATTCAACAGCAGCTGCTAGAGCAAGCCCTAGCATAGACTGCATTTCATAATATGTTGAATGATGTCATGAACAAACCATAAAGAGTGGGACGTGGACCTCATGAGAACCCCCATGAAAAAAAGCCAGAACAAGGGAGGAAAAAAATATATCGAACGAGACTTATAACCCTAGAGACAGCTAGATGACCGAGTGCATCCTCATACCACCGGTGCACACTCACTTTGAGCTGAAGCCTCAGTTTCTTGCTCTTCTCCCTTATTTCCACGGGAACACTTGCAGAGAGCTATACATGCACCTGCAGTAATTTTCACTCATCTACCGTACTACCCACTACCGTAATGTTTTGTTGGATGTAGTGAAGATGATGCCATTCCCCTTCAGTCTACAAGACAAGGCCCTATATTGGATCAACCATCCGAGAAAGGTCATGACGACATGGGTGGAGCTGAAGTTTGCTTTCTTGAACAAGCTCTATCCTCTCTGTCAGCTCAACCAGATGCGAGTCAAAATCAGTAACTTCTCCCAGGGTGTACATGAGAGCATTCATGAAGCCTATGAGAGATTCACAGATCTGCAGGAGAAATGCCCCCTTCATGAAATTCCAAGGACCAGCTTGGTCCAACACTTCTTTAGGGGCCTGAACGTAGAAATCCAACGTCTCGTTAATGGAGCATGTGGGGGATCACATTTCAACAAGGATGAAGATGTGGTCTGACAAATTTTTGAGGAAATGGACGAAGGAGAGGCCGCCCTCTCTTCATCCAAAGCTTATATAAAGCAACCCTATATCATCCAAAAGCAAGTCCATATGGTAGTGTCTCGTGAGGCGGAGAGAGATGAGAGCTCCAAATTCAGCATCATCATAGGGTGCCATCTCTCAAAGGTTGATATCATTGAGAAGGGATCACAGGAACTTGAGAAACTCGTTGTGATCGAAAAGAGGATGCATAATCTCGACAAGCTGGAACATATCACTAAGCTGTTAGAGTTGCTGGTGGGTACCATCAGTTCGGTTCAGTCGGTGACACCATCCACCAAAGCTCCAGCTGAGAAGAAAGATGAGCCATCATTGCCACAACAACCTCACCCGAGCCACTAGACACCGGCAGTCCAGCATGTGTACTACATGCAAGCGCCCGATCATGGCCCGCCGCAACAGTAGATGGTTATCTACCAACCAGACTTCCTTCCATCATAAGATCCAGCTCCACCACCACCATTGATTCAATAGGTCAATGGTGTTTGGAGTAATGATGCACAGCTGGCACATCCTACTAGACATCCCCAGGGCTAGCAACAAGCCAACCGACACTACCACCAACCACAGGGTAGTCGTTTTTGGTAGTCCCCACAACCTCCGTCGCAGTATCACCAGCCTCCTCAGTATCCCACTGAATGGAGATAGAATCAACACTACCAACAACCTCAATACCGACAGTGACATCCATACCACCAGTATGTGGTTGCCCCACAACCACAGTACCAGAACTACCCTCCTCCCTCATACCGTCAATATCAGCTTCCTCCACAACCTCGGCACCACCAACAGTCACCGCCTCAACCTCATCACTCTCAGCATCAGTGTTATCCGCCCATTGAACCTTCTGAGGTGAATCCTGTGAACCCAACACTTGATTATTTGGCCTAGCTTTTCAAAGGCCTAGCAGATATGACAAGGAATTTAGATGACTTGACCTCCATGAAAACTACCATTCCGGCTCAGGTCGAAGCCAACCCCACAGCTGCAAGAAAAGAGAGCAGGTAGAATGTGATGTCCCGTCTATGCCTGTAGAGTTAGATGATTGTGCTATTGTTTTATCTAATGTTGTCATTCTCAAGAGCGGTAGGTCCTTGCCTCTGCCTACCACAAACAAGGAGAAGACGGAAGCTTTAGGTGAATTGTCATCTTCTGCATCAATCGTGTCAGCTACAAGGGAGGGCGAGGAAGAAGAAGAAGGAGGAGTCATTCCAACTGCCATTCGCCACCATCTCCATCACCATAAAGAACAAAAAAAATCAGAAAAAGCAAAAAGAACAAAAATATTATCGTCACCAAAGTGAAGTCGTGCCAACCATGGAGGAGCAACCAACGTAGTCGATCCTGCGCCAACCGATAAAGCAGAGGCCCCCCTTTTTGTCTGTCTACTAGTACCAGCATCTCAGCTTCCAAATTGTACTCCTTTTTGTGATCTAGATGTACATCATATCATGGACAGGGATTATGTTGTAAATAAAAATGTTTCTAATTTCAGTGATGTAGATATTACTTTTCTTGATGTAATAAAAAATCCAAAAAAATGCAAAAAGAAAAAGTGTGTTATCTGACCCTGGAGTTGTGGACATTCTTAATAACTTGATTGCTGAGATTCCATTTATAAAGGCCATGGAGTATATGCCAACTATAAAGAAAGGATTGAAAGAGTCATGTACAAGAAAGCATCGAACAACATGAAATAACAGATGTCGACGAGTTGAGAAGCACGTTCTCACCTTGGCCACAGTTGCAACTATCAACAATCTCCCATAGAAAAAGCAAGACAAAGGAGCACATCTAATCATTTGCGAGATTTTCGATCAAGTCTTCGAGCGAACCCTGCTTGATAGCGGTTCTTCCATCAACCTCCTGTCATCGTCATTACTGCAAGAATCTGGGTTGGGTCCTCTCGAGAAAACATGTATGATTCTTCAGTTTGTTGATCGATCCATCAGGCGACCTCGAGGTCTTTCAGAAGATGTTGTAGTGAATGTGCAGGACATGTAGTTTCCCGTTGACTTTGTAGTACTTGATATGGACTCACCCACACCCTCACTCCAGACTCCTATCATTCTAGGCCGACCATTCCTACGCACTTCAGAAGTCGTGGTTGACAATGGGTCAGATAAGTTCACCATCAACTCGGACAACAATAGTATTACCATAAACATGATTAGCGATTCCAAATTCGTAACTGATATGGGACATGTAGTTGCAAACTATAACTTCATTACAGAAATCAAAGATACACAACTCTCCTTGAACGATCCACGGACACAAGCAATTCTCTTTCTAGAGGAGGACATAGAAAACACAGTCGATGCAAGCTCCGAGGACATTTGGGAGAAAGAGTCAAACTTGTTGTTGCATCTTTTCGACCCCAGTGCTTCACTCTAGCTCGAACATTGTGATCCCATCATCGATCCATTCAGAACGCTATCAGAATTTCAACAGAGCACTGAGGCTGGCAACTCTACAAAAGTTTAAACAATGCATCCCACCACCAACATTGTCTCAGCAGTAACAGATAAGTTCGCTAGATCAGAACCGTTACTCAAGCCACTTGCTGCAGGCCGGAACTATGCTATCTATGCGGGTGCAGACAATAGGTATCCGATCATCATCATCAGCATGCTGACCCCAGAACAAGAATCTCGACTTCTCAAGGTTCTAGAGAAAAACCACAAGGCACTTGGTTGGCATGTCTCAAATCTCCGTGGGGTAAATCATGTGTTGTGTTCACATCACATTTACCTGGAAGAAGATGCCGAACCGTCCCGTGAATTTCAAAGAAGACTGAGTCCGAAACTGAGGGACGGAGTCATGAAGGAAATAATAAAATGGAGTGACACAAGCTTTATTTATCCAATCTCAGACTCAAAATGGGTAAGCCAACTGCACGTCGTTTCGAAAAAGTGAGGGATTACTGTTGTTACAAATGACATAGGAGAGGAGATATCTCCTCGTGTACTGATATCCTGGCATGTATGTGTCGATTACCATCGTCTTAATGCAGCAACGAAGAAGGACCACTTTCCCTTGCCATTCATTGATTGAGTTTTGGAATGACTGACTCACAAGGAGTTCTTCTGCTTTTTGGATGGGTACTACAAGTACAAACAAGAGACAATCACCCCAAAAGACCAAGAGAAGACAACCTTCACTTGCCCATTCAACACCTATGCTTCCAAGAGAATGCCCTTTGGATTGTGCAATGCCCCTGTGACATTCCAAAGATGGTAGGATGTTTTATCGGGGTGTTTATGGATGAATTATTTACCTACGGTGACCGCTTTGATTCTTGTCTGTGGCACCTGGACAGAGTACTTCAGAAGTGCCGAGAAGTCAATCTTGTATTGTCATTGGAAAAGAGCCACATCATGGTCACAGAAGGGATTGTGATGGGTCACGTGGTATCCAAACGTGGTATGGAGGTCAACCCGACAAAGGAGGATGTGATTGCCAATCTGCAGCCACCTCAAATAGTGAAGAATGTGATGTTATTCCTAGGGCATATGGGATTCTACAGAAGGTTCATCCGTGATTTCAGCCGGATTGCCCGACCTCTTACAGAATTATTATGCAAGGAGACCAAGTTTAATGTTGACCAGCAGGTTCTCCTTTGATTCAATCAGTTGAAGGAGCTATCACTCGAGCTACAGTCCAACAACCTCCAGATTGGTCTCTTCCTTTTGAGATCATGACAGATGCGTCAGATTTTATAGTTGCAGCTTCGTTAGGACAACGGAAAGATAAGGCACCCTATGCCATTCACTATGCCAGCAAAAAATTAGATGAAGCCCATAGAAATTATACTATGACAGAGAAAGAATTGCTAGTTGTGATATTCGTCATTGAGAAGTTCAAATCCTATTTGCTTGGATAAAAGGTCACCATCTTCACCGACCACTCTGCTATCTGATACTTATAGCAGAAAAAGGATGCCAAACCTAGACTGATCAGATGGATCCTTCTCCTCTAGGAATTTGATTTGGAAATCAAGGACATGTCTGGAGTCCAGAATGTGGTAGCAGACCACCTCTCCAGAATCGAGCAACAAGAGCCTCCTATGAGCAGTGTAACCATCACAAACACCTTTCTAGACGAATCAATTTTAACCATGAATTCACTCCCTTGGTATGTCGATATTGTGAACTACCTCGTATTCACTGTGGTTTCACAAGATTGGACAAAAATCAAGAAGGACAAGTTCTTGTCACTATTCATTTTTACTAAAGGGAAGACCCACTTCTATTCAGGGAAGGAGCGGATTGCATTTGGTGCAGGTGTATTCCTCAAGAGGAGCATCATAGTATCCTTGAGAATTGTCACTCGCTCGAATATGGTAGACATCACTCTGGAGACAAAATGACAACAAAAGTACTCCAGTGTGGCCTCTGGTGGCCCACACTATTTAAGGATGGATAAACATTTGTCAAAAGATGTACCGACTATCAAAGATTGAAAGGCACCCTCAGAGCGAAAGATTCAATGCCCCTAAAGATCACTCAGATAGCAATAGTATTTTATTCTTGGGGCATCGATTTCATGGGACCTTTTCCCAACAGTCAGGGATATTAGCACATCGTTCTTGCCATTTATTATGTGAGTTGCTGAGTTGAACCTATCCCTGCTCGAGCCGCAGACAACTGTACTGTTTGTCGGTTTCTGAAAGAAAACATCATCTCATGGTTTGGAATTATGAAGATACTGATATCAGGGGTAGTCACTTCATAAATATAGAGGACAAGAACCTCACGGAGGAGAACAACATGGAGCACCGTGTTGCATCTCCTTATCATCCACAGACCAATGGCATGGCAGAGTTATAAAATAGAGAAATCAAGATGATCCTTCAGATGCTTGTGATGTCGGATAGAAATAACTGGTCCCAACTCTTGGACTATATGCTATGGCCATACAGAACCGCTTACAAGTCTTCCTTGTGCATGTCGCTCTACAGTCTTGTATATGGGAAACCATGCCATCTGCATGTGGTATTAATTCACAAATCCTTATGGTCTATCAACATTTGCAATTTGGACTCACAAAGAAGTGGTCAGAAAAGAAAATATCATCTGAACAGGCTCTTAGAATTTCGAAAATATGCATATGATAACACCTTGATGTACAAGGAGAAGGTGAAACTCTGACACAACTAGCACATCAGATGAAATAACTTCGAAGATGGACAGAAAGTGTGGCTATTCGATGAAAAGTTGAAGATCTTCCCGGGTAAATTAAAAAGCAAATGGATAGGGTCATTTCATGTTCAAGAAGTGTGTGACAATGGCATCATTGCAAAATTAGAATTGTCTCCTGACGCACAATCATTTGTCGTTAACAGTCAACTCCAGAAGCCTTACCTCAAGCATGACACTTTCTTGGCCATCGTTGACTCTATCCATGTACTATGCTTTGATGACACATCCACAACAGTTACCGCATCACAAGATTAAGATAATGCAACTCATAAACTTTTCCTTTAAGTCTTTTTATCTTTTCTTCTTTTCTTCTTTCATTTCCAACTTCTCTCTATTAAAAAAATGGCTTCTGTGTATGACACCTTTCTGTTAGTCTGTTATACTTAGGACGTACTTTGTCCTAAGTATAGGGGGGTGGGCACTCCGTGTAGTTTCATTCTTTAATCCTCTCCATTTCTCCTCTTCTTCTCTATACTCAGGGATATCTAACCTTAATAATATGGGGAGACAACCTGAGTACAATCCGTTCATTCTCACCCTTTACACTCCCTGCTTTGAGTACAGTCTGTTATACTTAGGATTACTTGATCCTATGTTTAGGGGGACGATCGACTTCTCATTCAGTTATTCCTTCATTCATTATTTTTAGGCTTTTCTATACTCAATCCAAGTTATGTCTTCTCTTTTTGTCTTCGATCTATGAGGACATAGCTCAGGCTAAGTATAGGGGGGTCATATACAGTGTATATAATTAAGCCATAACTCATACTATCGTATTTTTGAAATAGTATTCGTAGATAAAATCATTCATTAAAATCTCCTAATAAGAACATGCTTATATCTCCTCAAGCTCTTTTTGTATATACTGATTAATAAATCAAGTAAAAATACTTTTGCAAAATGTTTGAAAAATCATTTGAAATCTTTTTGGATAATCATTTGAAACACTGTTTGGAAAATATTTCGTAAAAAGTGTTCAACCTTTGTAAGAAGAGTTTATTTACAAAATTTATTTGCATCGCATGAAATAAAATTGTTTGAAAAATGATTTGCAAAATGATTTTCAATTGTGTAAATGTTTGTAAAATGGTTTGAAAAATTGGTTGCAAAAATATTTTGAAAATCTATATATACTGTTTGAAAAACCATTGCAAAATGATTTTCAATTGTGTGTAAATGTCTGTAAAAATTGTTTGTAAAAACTATTCTGGACTATAGTTTGTAAAACTTTTGTAAAAGATTTTCAAATAAGTTAGAGTAGTATACACACCATATTTAAATTCTTTACACATATGTTTATAAAAGTGATCATTTACCCCTTGTAAATTCTTTAAAACCGAAGACATGTAAATATAAGATGCACCCCTAATTAAATATTTGTAGCTATTTTCTTAGACAAAATCTTTTTGTTTTCAAAAATCACAAAAACATTTGCAAAACTAACAATCCCAGAATCATTTTTCTATTTTGAACATTTATTAACAAAAGGCATTTTTGTTGCTCAAATTCTTTTTGTATGTACTGAGTAATAAATCAGGTTAAAAATCATTTTTGTAAAATAATTTGAAAAATTGTTTGATCCGTTTGGAAAACATTTTGTGAAATGTTTTCAACCTTTGGAAAATGTTTTGATTTGTAAAAATTCTTTTCTTTATGTGAAATAAAAGATTTTGAAAACTATTTGCAAATGGTTTTGAAGAGGGTTGTAAAAAATATATAGTGTGAAAAATCTATGCATACTGTTTGAAAAATCATTATAAAATTGCTTTCAAATGTTTGTAAATATTTGCAAATATTATTTTGTACTATAGTTTTCAAAATTTGTTTGCAAATAAATTTTAGGACAAATGCGTCATTATAAATAAATAAATATAAATATATATATATATTTTATTCTTTACTAATTGTACATATAAACATATGAATTCTTAAAATTATCAACTCTTGTAAATAAGAAGAAGCACGCCTGTGTGAATAGTTGTACATATTTTATTCTGGTGCCAAAATTCTTTGCAAAAATTCTTTTTATTTTCAAATTCATTGAAAAATTGCATCATTCATTGCATCACTGTAATTAGCATTTGCATAGCAGTCACATTCTTTTCCAATTGAGCTTGATGATTGAACTAGTCCCCAAAAAAGTCAAAGATTAGAGCTTTGTTGGACCTTACCGTACCTAACTACATAGGAACCTTTTGGGAACTAGGATTAAGGTACTTCAGGTCTATTCAGACTTAATTCTTTGAGACTCAAGGTTGGGTTCAAGACACCTCAACTGACTAAGTAGAATTTTTTGAGACACACGCATGACTCTTGTCGCCCGTAACCTAACTTGGACACCTGCACCATTCACTTGGATCAACTCAGTTGGAGTGATGAGGGGAAGGGATTTTCCGGTTTGAAATACACACGAGTGGAAACGTTTGTCCTTGTCTATGGAGGGAAGTACACCCCAACCCGATCCAGTAGCCATGAGTTATAAAGACAGGAGAGTGTGGGTTGCAATAATGCTTCAAAATAGGGATAGTCTTCTGGCTAAAGAGCAAAACCTCCTTATGTAAATGATGTTGTAAATATTATGTTGAAAAAAATCCAAAAAGTGGACAGGCTTGATTGAAAATAAAATGCCTGTCGGAGTATGTAAATATGTTGTATAGAAAATAAGCAAGCTTGAGCATCAAAGTTATACCATATGAGCCTGTAGTTGGATGACTTGACTACACTGGTCATACATCCTAGGATAGGTAGCTACACTGGCTATTGTCCATTCTTCTCTTCACCCCCTCCTCTTAAGTCGGATACCACTTGAACTTAGAAGGGAATACCACGCTTCTCAAGGAAAGAGTCGCTAGATTGGAGAATCATTTGGTTGTCATTCTAGAGAAGTAGTTTCTTTGTGATTTCAGTGGGGAAAGTCACCATCACTTACACTGTACAAGTTAGCTTCATAGTAATAAGGGTTTGCGTATGATGTAGGCTAGTTCTGACCTGGCTATTGACGTGGATTGGACTGAGTTCTGTGACTCTCAAAGACTGTTGTGTTTTAAATTTGGTTCCCGACCAGGTTCCATACGCATTTTTACATCAAGGTCTAAGCTGTGCTCCAAACTTTGATTTTGTAAAGACAAGTTTAATAATGAAATCAATTCCATTTATGCTTTCTTTTTCTTTTCTTATTTATTATTTGTATACTTATTGCATAAGTGATTGCTAGGGAGTAGCAAAGGCATGTATAGGGGGTGATGAATCCCCATTTCATCACCTTTATTATATCATTTTGGCCTTAAAAATGATAGCTAATGCATGTAAATAACATCAATTTGAACAAAATAGAATTCGTCATTTATTGCATTTGTTGCGTAAATAATATGGTCTTTAATGCCAAAATTATAAAATAAAGAGAAGAAAAGAAAAAGAATAAATATTGAATATATTTTATGACCCGAACCCCGAGACCAAGTCAATATTGAGTCGGTCGATAAGGAATAAAGTAGGGCGAGATAGGGATCGAGAATACAATAAAAAGTCCATTCTTTCATTTATTATTATTCATTTTTTATACCTATTTTATTCTTCATTATTTATTCATCAAATACAGAAATTTTGGACATGATAATAATGTAAATAAAACTAACTACGAATTTGAGTTTGTACAAAATTAGTACCCAGTGTACATTTATACACAAAATAAAAAGCCAAAATCCCAACTTCACAGACCCTATCATTCAAATGAAAACTCAAAACATATCAAAATCACCTCTAATTTTATATAACTTTTCATGAGATATTTAATAGAGGTGGTTTCATAATTTTTGGAATTATTGTGTGAAAGTTAGGTTTTTGACCATCATTGTACATTGTACCCGAATAAAATATTTAATTTATTCATTCTTTATTATTTTTGAAAATTCATAATTATAATTTTGTAATTATTATTCAAAGCATATGCACATATTAAAATTAAAATTAAACCAAAAAGAAAAATAAAATAAACTGTCTTTATCAATATAGAGACAAAAATATCTATGAGATACCTGTACATAAATAAAAGGGGACTCCATTCTTTCATTCTTTATTCCCTTATACTTTTATATTTTTGTGAATATTATTCTCTTAAAAATATAAGACCAAATCAAAACCCATAAAATTCATTAAAATAAACTAATGTACATAAACACAGATGAAGTAATAATCAATATACCTACATAATATACATATCTATTTATTTAAGAATACCAATAATATCATAAAAATATAATAAAAATATATTTATACACCTATAAATAAGTTAAAAATATATAAAATAAAGTAATAAAATAATAAAATAAAATACACAAAATAACAATAATACACACCAAATATAGGTAAATATACCTATAAATACACCATTAAAAACAAACTACTAATAATTAACATCAAAAAATAAAGAAAAATCAAAATAAAGTATTACATAAAATATTAAACATTTTTTTATATACAAAAATAAATAAAATCAAAATATATTTTTAATATTATTTTCTAATAAACCCACTGTTTTGTCTCCTAGTAGGCTGATGTGGCCCAATGAAGGCGCCCCGTCTATTGACCCCCGATAAGGTGCCCCTCTAGCCTTCTCACTTAATGTGGCATGTCGCCTCCCCAATTTTCTGCTATTTTTCTGGCATGATATATCGCTCAATCGCGATCGATCTCTTCATAAGAATTGATCCTCGATCATCATAGATCCACGCCATGACTTGTATCTCTTGTACATGCACCCGATTCTTTCCAGTTCATCGGTCAATAAGGGTGCCACGTTGTGTCTATAAATAAAATACCTTCGCCTCCATCGATTCTTTGGTCACCATTTCAAGACTTAGAACCCTAAACCCTGTTCTGGAGAGAACCCTTGTGACAAGAGGCATCTTCCCGAGGTCTGGAACGGCTCCAGGAGGAGAAGGTGCACCCCACGACGGTGCTCCGGACAGCAATGCTCCCTACCATTACTAGCAGGTACGAGCTTTGTATCTTTGCTTACTTTTGATAGGTTTTAATTCCTACAGCTTATTCCATGGTTATTGTTATGTTTAGATCTTAGTTGTAGCTTAGGCACTCAAATCGTAGTTTGCCGGAGCTTAGCTCCGGCGAACGGTTTCATCGTACCTCGATGGTTCTCTGCCCCGCCTTATACCCCGACTTCATCCCTCTATGTCTTCTGAACATCTCACATGCTCCACTCCCCAGATCTCCCTCTAATTTAGTCCAGCGGCGCTCCAACTCATCCATTCGCCAGTGCGAGTACCATATCGAATCCCCCGCTTACATCCACTGCTAATCGGGTCGAGGTACTTTGTCCTCGACCAAGGTATGCTTCCTGTGCTTGTTGGAGCATGAACGATTGACCTGGGAACTACCTGGACACTCGCCGGAGATACCTAGGACCCCTTAGTTTTGCCGTCCTCATTGGTTAGCCATGGTGGTCTTCAGGCCATTTTGAGCCCCCCCAGATAGAGGAGACTGCTAAGAGCCTTTCGGGGCATTTTAGAACCTTGAAGAGCGCCAGAGAGGGATCTCATTAGAAGAACATCGCTCAGGCAAGGGCTCTTCCCTATTATTCATCCGTCATTCTCCACCGTCGGATCGAGCCCCGTTCTTCACGCACAACAGCCACTTTTGGATCAAGCCAAGACTCTGTCGTCAGATTGCTCCTCGCGTTCTAATCTCATCCGTTGATCGACGAAGCGTCATCGCTCAACCGAACGTCGCCATGTGATAAAGTGAAGCTCCATCGACCATCCAATCACGCACATATATTGGGGTAATTACATATTCAACCTAATTTTTTGTATATTTATTAATTAGTATTATACATAAATGGTCATGTGTAAATAAAATTGGAAATTTTGCATGTAAGCCACTGTATTTACTTTTTTTGCATTTGGCTCCATTCCACGTCACCTCACATGTTGACCCACGTGAGGTGGTGAAATTGTAGGGAAACTCTTGCTACTTTGTATATTTATATTTAGTCCAATAAAAGTTGATTTAGGTTGTAAATTTTCATAAAAATTGTCGGAAGGCCGAGGACTTTAATTTATTTACATTTGTGCCCCTAGCAGGACATGTATTTTGTTGCTTTTTATCAATTTATTAAAAATACCTATTGTGCTCATAAAAAATAGGGATAAATGCCCCATACCTTATGCTTTCACACCACATGTTCATTTAGCATTTTTGGGCATTTTAATCATTTTCTAAAAATCAAGTGAGCACTATTTATTCCATATCTAACTTATAAAATACTTAAAAAATTATAAAAATGGTTTTAAAAATTCGAACAAAATTATATATAGTAAATTTTATCATGTTTTAATTACTACCAAAAATAAAAAAATGGAAAACTAAAGGCTTAAATATCGAAGAACCCCAAAATCTTTTATAAAAATCTAAAAAATAATATAAAAATCCAAAAATATGTTTTTTATTTTATAATTTTCTTTATATAAATATTTGGGTTTTTTTATCTATTGTGCCCCTCTAAGATATTGCAATTTCAGTTATGCCTCTTCCTTTTTTGAAATATCAGTTGTGCCCCTACATTCTTGCAAAATTCATAGTTCTGCCCTTTTGTAATATCAGTTATGCCCCTACTTTACCTTAACAAATGGGCAGAACTGTGAATTTTTCAACATGGTAGGAGGCACAACTTATATTCCAAAAGGGAGAGGCGTAACCGAAATTGCAATATCTCAGAGGTGCATAACTTATAAAAAGCAAATATTTATATATTAAAATTAATTTAGTAATTTTGGGATTTATTTATGATTTTAGAATCCAACTCAATTTGAGATTATTAATTAATATGTTATTTGGTGTCTTTTTGACTATAAAAATACATAAAAAAAGCAAAAAATCCAGAATAATAATAAAAAATTATATAAATAGAAAAATTATAAAAATATTATATTGTTTTTCTTCTATTTTGACTATTTTTAAAGATTTACATATTTATATATAGTACCTATATATACCTTATGTCATATATATACACATATATACATACATATATCTTATATACTTAAATGAAAAAGAAATAAAAAAATAGGAAAATATAAAATATGAATACAAAAATATAAATATATATATATATAATCCAAAAATACTGATAAAAAGTTGTATGTATATGCGTGAGAAATGACATGGTTGTAAATAAATAACTATAGGCTACCTATTTTGTTCTCTTCGGTTCGACCTCTACATGCTTACTCGCTATGCATTTTGTGGTAGAGATAATAAATTTTAACCTCACATTTTTGCTATTCATTGATTTACACATATTGTGGGTTAACTGTTGATTGATCACGGTTTATTAGTGGTCAACACATCGATTGCGGCTTTGCATTGTGAAACCGTACGACCCTTGTTAGATCTCGATTATCAGTACCTAAATTTCCTTATAAACTATCCTGATTCCTATGAATAGTTGCATCCATTCTCAGTCAGTATGGAAGTAAGTCAGGTCATATAAATATGGTTACTCGTTTACTTGAGGATCAAGCCTTGTGCGGTGTCCTCTAAACCTTCTAATCTACTAAGGAAATATGGACCGTTTACCGGCTACCCGTAGATCCTTACTAAGAAGCGGTTAATCTTTTATTATGGTACCAGTAGTTCATATGAAAATTTGTGGCATGGCTCTATCCTAATGTCGTCCCTCTATCACTTGATAAGTACCTGCAAACAAATGAGGGTTTTATGAACATGTAAAACAATGTTGCTTTTATTCCAATTATTTAGGTCATCTTGCATCAATTCAGTCCTAATTTTAAGAGTTTGGTTATCGCTTGAATTTACGTGACCACAAACATCGTCGAACATACAGTCCATTTTCCTTTATCCTTAAGTTGATGAAAACTGAGGGAGAAAGCGAAAAATGAAATGCAGTCGGAAATCAAAGATGCATGCAGTCGTTAGAAATACTTACAGCGCTTCCCAGCACTCTCCATGTGGATGTAGAACATAATTAGTAAATCTAGTTATATGATGCAAGTCGAGAAATCACACTTAAGCAATATCTCTATTATCGATGAGGATATCAATTTATTTGACTAAGTAGAACGCATGCTACGTGTGTCTATGAATCTCCTAAGACTTTTGCAATTGTGAATCTTATGAGATTCGTGTAGTGTGTCTTAAATTATAAGATAGATCAAGCAAAGATGACCTACGATATTTCTATCTGGCATAAAGCATTGATTTAAAATGTCACTCAAGTCGAGAACCACTCTCGACACAACCACACAAAAGAATAAATAAAGTTAAACATGCATTCTTTATATATGTGAGATCTCAATCGAGAACTGCTTTCAATGGGCAATTAATTACATTTAATGAAATAAATTTCAATTAAAGCAACTTAAACTCTCCACTACTTTAATTGTGTCATGAACTCTCCAGCAAGTAGCTTCCAAGCTTGTTGCCTCCGCAATCCTCCAAAATTGCTGGACTACATGGGCCTATCACAAAACAGTATAATATATTAGAAAATTCTAGAGAGATTTGAAAAACTTGATTAAAAAGACATCACAATGCAATATAAAAGCAATAATAGTACAAACCAAGATCAAATATAATTGCACCTAAAAATAACTAAATAAATACTTGATACATCAAATAATCACAAAATGTGTTACATTCTCGGTAACGACACCATATGATGAATCGCTAAATGCATGTATTAAAATCGATCCGTTGTAGCACGAGCACTTAGCTTCTCATACAGAACAAAGAAGGAATCTCAGTAACGAGGTTCTCAGCTTTAATTTATATCCTGGGAAGTCTAGGGATGAACGTAAGGATGCGAGCAATTTGTTAATTAAATTTAAGTATAAAATATTTTACGTAGCAATTTGAAGGACTTAATGATTAACGAATGTACAAAACACAACAACATATATTTTTAATGAATATATTTTTCCACGATTAAAATAAATACAGACAATGATGCACAAGCAATATGAATAGAAATACCATACTTAAAGGCACACAACAGATAACTTGAATTAATCATGAAAGTACCTGAATTGAATTGATTACTAATTATGGCATAAATTAGGCAAAATGTGGTATAAGTCTCAAAATCTACTCAACATAAGTTAAGCCTTCACTTTGATGCTTAATACTGATAGCAAGCAACTAAATCATTTAATGACCAAATATTGGTTAACAATAACTAAAGATATATCATTAAAAATCAAAATGACACATAGATTCAATTGATCCCTCAAAGTACATTTTCAATAATGTCGAAAGATGCAAATGAGAACTCAAAACAAAGAATAATTATTGTGTATTTTTTATACCAAAATTAACAATAAAGCATGCCAAGAGATAGAGCATCAAACAAGCTTTCAAACGAGTCCAATATCACATTGATTGGATTTAAGATAAAAAGATATTCGATAATGAATCCAAGGGTGTAAATCTAAGAAAACTACCTTGTTTTACTACAAATCAGGACTAAAAAGACTAAAATGTAAATAATACAATCCATAGGGGTCAATATGAAATTTGTGCATAGTTCGGAAGGACTTGCCTGCAAATAGAAAGAACTAAAGGACCTTCGCTGCAAAATCTTCAAAAACTAGGCTCAGGATGTGAGGTTTGGTCCACGTGGTGAGATTTGCTGCTCTGGATCAGGTTTTGTCAACTGAGCATGAGGTTTGAACTAGTGGCTTGTCAGAAGACGTGGTGGAATCGGGACCCTAGGATCTTGACCAAAATGTGCACATCCAAGGATATCTGCTACCCGAGTACCTCTCCTTCTTCTGCCTCATGCGATGGAGGAGCATGTGCTCAAGCGACCCTTGTTCTACATCGTTCTGCTTTCCCGCATAGCTTACAAATTGCTGAAGCTTTGTATACACCACGCATGAATGTTGATGCTAAGAAGAAGCCCTGTAGTTGTCTCAGGCGTTGATTCAATGACAACTCATCAAAGGATAAAAGCTTAAGTATTTCTCTGATTGAGTTCTGATTATTGAAGACCTACGAGTGTTACGTACAAAGCCCTTCCTATAGTGAATCT
Organism: Ottelia alismoides; assembly: GCA_037367405.1. Lineage (NCBI taxonomy): Eukaryota > Viridiplantae > Streptophyta > Magnoliopsida > Alismatales > Hydrocharitaceae > Ottelia > Ottelia alismoides. The sequence goes on from JAZKJV010001773.1 coordinate 156,060, forward strand.
AATAGATGCAAATGAGGGGAAGTGGCAGGCTATTTGAGAGCGGAGGATCAAATTCCCATGGGTCTCCATGTCGAATTTACACAGATAAGGATCTAAGAGATAATACAAAATGAAGAAGCGATTATGGTCAACCTGATGCAAATGTGAATGAATAAGAGTATATGAATAATGACTTCAAATTCATTGGTCAAATAATACTCGAAAAAAGGGTTATTAAATCAACGATAATGGAGAGAACCTTATTTCAAATATTTTACTAGGAGATGAATCGAACCTTATAATTTATTTGAAGGATGAATCTTAAGCTTGATTGGGACCGAAAATCCTGGTCTTCACTTCTCGTACACTGTTGATGCTCGGAGCTCAAGCACACCATTGCTGGAGGTCTGTGACACAAGATATCGCTCGTGTATCTCGCCAGCGAATCAGCTATATCTTTGCTCTCTCTCTCTCTCTCAGTGTAGACTCTTTGTCATAGAGTTCAACACAAGAGATCCTTAGTCTTAAGCAATGGTTGTTTAAGATGCAGAGAGCGCAGTGGAAGCATGGGTGGGACCCAAGATGAGAAGGATAGTCAAAGAGTTGACCGTACTTCTATGACTCCCATATGACATCCAAAGTGCTGGATGAATGCCAATAATACTGTAAGAAGTTGATGTGTTCATGGTATGACTATCAAATCTATCTAAAATCATTAGAGAAGGAATCACATAGTACATCAGAATAATCTATATATAATCATTGAAATTGACTTACTAATTTGATTAGATAAAGTCTAATAATTGTATCTCAATCTTCTAATAACGCTTGTAATTGGTTACATATGTTTTAGAAGATTAGAAATTTGATAATGAGGCTTAATGGTCATCCATGTTGGAATTGATGCAATTGTTGCAACAATTTCCACTGGATCAATAGACTTCATATTTTCAGTGGGATCCTTTAGTCTTAGAGAATGTCTCTATGACCTGGATATTAGAATACCTTCAATATTTGTTTCTAAATGTTGGAAATAAACATGAATTCTATAATAGACCTATCATAAAGAGTTATGATGGAGATATTTCAGATAGTAATCTAAAATCTAGTGGACTCTACTAAATTAGAAAATTAATGAGTGGTTCATTAACATTTCTAATACTGAAATTAAACCTGAAAAGATCAATAGGAGAATGAAGATCATTTGACAATGATCTAGCATCAAGCATTGGACATTTGTCTGTTGATGTGATCAATAGACTAGTGAGAAATGAAACTTTAGATTGTCTAAAGTTCAAATCTTACATACTTGTGAATATTGTATTCAAAAGAAAAAATGTCTAATACACCCTTCTTTGGATTGGTGAAAGATGTCAATGTATTCAAGATATCATGCATATTGATGTATGTGAATCATCTATACCAGATTAAACATTATGGATATGTGATATCTATTGATGATTATTTGTGATATGAGATTTCTTCTCTTCACTTAGAAACCTTTGTAATGTTCAAAGATTTCACAAGTTTGGTTTAGAACCAATGTTTGAAAGAAGATTAAATAAATTTGATCTAATCTAGGTAGTCAATACCTATAAGATAAATTCCTGGAATACCTTATAGCGACATGAATACAATTTTTATTCACTCCTCACAATAAACCTAAACTCAAGAGAGTTGTAGGGAGATACACTTGGATCATGTATGACATGATTTGATCAATAATGATTTTTAGCATAATAACCTATTAATTTCTAGGAATATATGTAGTAGAGACTACAATATATATCCTTAATAAGATTCCAAGCAAGTAAGCTGGAATTTAGCACTTGAAAGTGCTACTTCATTAGGAAAATAAAGGATGGTATTAGATACCTACTTTATAATCTTGTGATTCTTAAAAGATCTCATCTTTGAGAATATGATTCTTACAAGATGACTCTCTTGAGAATCAAAATGAAAATGAAGTAAAGGAACTCATTTAATCTTGAGATGATAATGAGGCTCCTAAAATCGGAAACTAAAAGGGCAATTAAAGATGAAACACTAATACCACTTCAAATGAGTTTGAGGATTGATTCCATTTGTCAGTTAAGTCTGACAATGATCTTACTTCATGTGATGAAGCTTCTAAAGATCATGACATGGAAAGATGGATGTTAGTAATAAAGTCTAAAGTAGACTTAATATACAAATGTTGTATATGGACCCTCGAGGATCCACATATAAGGGTTAGACCCATTAAGGTATAAATGGATCTTCAGGAGAAAGAGGGAACCTGATGAGAAGGTAGCGACCTTCAAAGTACGGTTCGTAGCCATGAGCTTCAAACCGAAGAGAAGACATCGCTTGCGATGAGACTTGCTCTCCAGTGAACTTGCTTTAACCCATCAGAATATTGCTAACCATAGCTACACAACTTGACTTTGACATCTTTAAGATGAAAGTCAATATTGCATTTCTCCATGAATACCTCTTTGAGGACATTCACATGAAGCAGCCCCAGGGCTTCATGGTTGAGGGAAGCAAAGAGTGCAAGCTAAGGAATTCCATCTGTGGACTCAAATAAGCTTCTTGTAGTTGCAATATTGGATTTGAGGAAATCATAAATGATATGGTTTCAGATAAAATCTTGATAAACCATATGAAGCTTAGTGGGAGTGCAACTGGGTTCATCATGCTAAATGTAGATATCCTAATCATTTGGAATGATCTAAGGATGATAATAATAAGTGTTTTATAACCTAGTTGTCCCATACCTCGAGATATGATCTCAAGGATATCTCATAGATCTTAGTTCTGAAGTTGTTCAGAAGTAAAGAGAAGAGGATATTGGGAACGTCACATTAATGGTACACCTTGGACATTTCCATTTTCTGGAAAAATACAAGAAAGGTTCATTTCCCTCAAGATATGGTACTGAAGGGATAGAACCTCAAAGAGTTGAGGATGTAAATGCTAAAACTGCTAGCCCTTGGGCATCAATCTTGAGAAGCCGGGTGTGTGCTAGATGTGTACAAAAGCCAGCTGGCTACTATGCCGTGGAAGTAGTAAACTATTACTAATCCTACTATGGAAATAAAATACCTGGTTGCAGTAATAACAATATCTTCAATGATGATAAGACTTTAGAGATAGTGATCTCTAAGCCTTATCTTCAAGTAATTAAGACTTTATAGATGGAGATCTAAAAGGTCTTATCTATAAATACCTTAGGAGATAGAGATCTCCAGGAAAAAGGGTATTCTGATAAGGATAATTAAAACTACATACTGGTTATAATAATAATTGATGTGTAGTGTCAATGACACTATGACTGATATGATTGAGTATTGGTTGCATGAGATGCAACATTCGCACTAGGTGTGAACCCTGTAACTAGGAGATATGCAAGTGTCGTAAAAGGACTTGGCATAGTCTCTTGGGAACAGAGTGACTGATCAGCTTACCTAGCTATTTTCTAAATAGCCTATGATTGTCACATGAGTGTGGGATTAAAGATTAGCCCATTAATGGCTCTTTGGGCTAGTAGGAGATTGTTGGACATGCGAGCCCACAACGAGCCATTTTGCAATAAATATTATTGCGAATATCATTCCCTGATCTGAAATGAAGAATAGATAATTTGCATAATAGACCCATTAGTACAATTAGGGTTATGTGCCATGGCCATATTAATGATCATATAGTTGTTGATTCAATTTTTGAATGATAGAGGTTTATGCTTGGATGAATATCTAATGAGTTAGATTAAGGACTCATCAAGCACCGTCAAAAGATTATTAAGAGATGATCTCCAGCCTGAGTTGGAGATGGCAATCTTTTCTCACATAGGCTGATATCAGACCGACCTCTTGATGCTGGTCCTCTGCATAGGAATAGAGATTCAGAGGTGTCAGATTAATTATATAAAAGAGTTGACTTAACGAGATCGAGATAATCAAAGTCCTATATCATATGCTGTCATGATATAGGCACACATCCTCTGAGCATAGACAAATGTGTTACTATATGTCTGAGTATGTACATTTGGCAGACCAATAGGGTGATGACCTAATCAAGATCTATACACCATCGCGCTGGTGTGCATATAAGGGCATATGAGTAATACGATCTCTCAAAGGGATCATATAGGTTCATTACTAAACCGGAAGACATGAGCTCACTCATGAGATACTGGGAAGAATCAAATTTCGTGCACGGTCGTCTCGCTTTGGAAGCTTGACTAACCTTGTAGGTTTGATATATACTTTTGGAAAAGTATGTGATCAACACCTAGGTATGATATATGCTTTTGGAAAGCATATGAACGATACCAACTCCCAATGATCAAATAAGAAACGTAAAGATAAAACCCTGAAGTAGACAGTGAAAAGAGATCTAATACTTCGAGTTTATTCTGGGTCATCTAGTATGTAGGATGTACAGGTATTGGGAATATCTGAGGATGATGTGATAATAAACGATTGTATAACCATGACGCTTCCATTCCTAGAAGGTGATGAAATGGGTCTGGATTTTAGTGACTCCTCTCAGTAGAGAAGTAATCTGATCTTGGTCCAAATATTGGACATTGATCTGAATGTGATTGGGATGTAATGAAAAGATTAGATTTATAGTCTTGATTTATTCATGCATATATGGGAGGCCCGAGATCTGGATTTGAGATGTGATCTCAATATCCAAGTCACTATACGTGGAACAATACAATTGCCATGTCCTTATCTCCAAGTATCCGTAGAGAAAGCGCATTATCCTTGAAAGAGTTCAGGATAATTTCATTGTTGATATATATATCCAAGCATTGAAAAAATGGATAATTAAATGTGATTTAATTATGATGAATAATATGAATTTAATTCATATTATAAGGAGAGTTACCTTAGATAATTAAATGTGATTTAATTATCAAAGATGTAAATAATATGAATTTGATTCACATTATTTGGGCACATGAGAATATAGATCTAAGATGATTAAATGTGATTTAATTATCATGGATATGAATAATGTGGATAGCACTATCCATATTAATCATATATATTAGAAATGTGATTAATAATATATAAGAGAGAGCAATTTGTAATTTACATTTGTTAGTTAAATGTTGATGTGAGTTAGATTCACATTAGACAATTAACTGAAAATGTAATTCACTTTTTATTTTGGGTTGTGAATGTGATTCACAATTTTCCAATGGCAAGATTGCAATATTCACAAAATAATTAAGAATTATTTTGTTGAATAATTTACAACAAGTGTTGTAAATCATGGAGATTTCCATGGAATAATGTCATCTCAAGAGATTGCATGAGATTGCCATCAAATCCCATATTATGGAAGGAGGCAATCTTCATTCCATAATCTCCATGCTTGATTGATTTAATTTGGGATTAAATCATATTGATTTATCAATATACATTTAATCTAAATTAAATTAATTGTTGTTGGTTTATACCAACACAAATCTTAGCTATTAAAAGAAACACAAATCAATGAGAGCCATTGGATTTGTGTTGCCCTTGGATTGATGTCCATGGAACCCAAAATATTATAAAAGGAGAGGCACCCCTTTGCTCTTCTTTACACAATGAGAACATAAGTCTCTCTCTCTCTCTCTCTCTCTTTCTCTCTCTACACGCTCTCTCTTCTTTCTCATGTGGTCGTCCACCATGGATGCCCTAGAGAGGTTCTCCATCGCCGCATCGTCGTTGTCATGTTGCCCGATCATTTACTCATGGATCTCCGTCTCCTTTGGTGCACCTCGCTCATTAAGAAGACGTCGGATCTCGTGTGTTGAGATCAGGAGATTCATCGCTTGGATCATCAACATAGATAGTGAGAAGCACGTGTTTCATCAACATGCTCGCAAGCATCTCCTCCGTCGGATCGGACTTGAGACAAGAGGTCTCTTTGTTTAGAGACTCGATCGCAACCACGCTTCAAGAGGTAATCCAATTACTTGTTTGTGGTTTAGTCGAAACAATCCGAGAAGTGTTCTTGGATCATGTGGTTTCGTCACATAAAAAAATTTTAATTTCCGCTGCATAGAACAACTAGTGCGACTAGTCATTCCTCGTCGTATTCGAGATGATGCTCACGCTTCCGTGATGCGCTTGAGGATTATACCATATCCTTCAGAAGATGGAGATGCAAGAATAGTCAATTCAGTAGCTCAACAGCATCACGATGATTATGACTCTCTCTCTCTCTCTCTCTAACAAAGAGTATGGATGGCAACGCTGTAGGGAGAGAGAGAGGTGAGCATGTACAACGAGAATAAGAGAGAGAGAGACTTGAAAATTGTTGATAAAGAAGAGCTAGATTTGCCTCTTCTTTTATAGTATTTTGGGAGTCGATGGATCACAATCCATATGAAACACAAATTCAATGGTTGAGATTGATTTGTGTTTCTATTCAATGGCCATGATGTTGTTGTAAAAACACAATAACAAATAATTAACTTAAATGAAATTAAATATAGAAGTAATATTAATATAATTTAATTTGATTAAATCACTAATTTATCAAAGGATAAGGAAGGTGGAAACCACCTTCCACATAGGGAGGGGACGACCACTTGACCTACTCATGGTGGCCGTCCACCATCCACATATGGATGGTGGTTGTACTTCCATATATGTGAGATTAATTAATCTCACATAATCCCTTAATTATTTACAAACAACATTTATTGTATATAAATTCACAAAAATAATTCCAAATTAATTTCGTGAATATTGCAATCATGTCATTAAATAAATGTGAATCATATTAACAACCCAAAATAAAATGTAAATTGTATTTTAAAATAATTTCCATTGTCAATCCTATTCACATCAATAAATAATTTGAAGATACTACTTACATCAAGCTCTCTCTAATTAATTATATATAACATTTATAATATATATATACACAAATAATATGGATAACACTATCAACATTATTCATATCCTTGATAATTAAATCACATTTGTCTATCTTGGATCATCATTCTCATGTATTTAATTAATACGAATCATATTCAAATTATTCGTGATAATTAAATCACATTAATTATCAATATCTCAATGCTTGGATATAATTCAACAATGGAATTATTCTTGAACTCTTTAAAGAATAATATTCTTTCTCCGCAGATACATGGAGATAAGGACAATGCGATTGTACATTCCACGTATAGTGACTTGATATTGAGATCACATCTCAAATCCAGATCTCAGGGACCTCTCACCGATGTCGTAGATGTAATCTTCTCATTGCATATGGATATCGAGGCAACCGACGAACCAGCCAGCTTCAAGCGCAAGTGAGCCTCCGCCCCTCACTTCCTGCTGCATCCCCAATACTCGCTCATTCGTTCGCGGGCGCTCTGATCAATGTACAATATTTTGACCAAGATCAGATAATTTCTCTGATACGAGGAGTCACTAAATTCCAGACATGTTCCATCACTCCCTTGGAATGGAAGCATTATGGTTATACAATCATTTATGATCACATCACCCTAAGGTATGCCTAAAACATCTACATCCTGCACACTGGAAGACCTAAAATCAACCCAACGATATAGATCATTTGGCACTGACATCTTTAGGGTTTTATCATTAAGTTTCTCATTAAGTCATTGGGAGTTGGTATCTATAATATGTTTTCCAAAAGCATACATCACACCTACAAATTCTTGTCATGCTTCCAAAGCAAGACAACCATGCATGGAATTTGATCGGTCCCAATACTTCATAAGTGAGCTCATGCAAGTGAATATGTATGATCCCTTCAAGAGATCGTATTACTCATATGACCTTATATGCACACTAGCTTGTTGGTGTATAGACCTTGATTAGGTCAGCAACCTATCGGTCTGCCTATTGTACGCACTTAGACATATAGCAATACATCTATCACTAGTCAGAGGGTGCATGCCTATATCATGATAATATACTACGTAGGACTTGGTTATCTCGATCTCGTAAAGTCAACTCTTTGATCTAACTAATATGATACCTCCAAATCTCGTAATAATCTTTTGACAACACTAATGCTAGAGATCATCTCCAAATAATCATTTGATGACACACGATGAGTCCTCAATCTAAATCTTTACATATTCTTCCAACCACCAGACTCTATGATTCAATAATTGAATCAACAGTTGTATAATCATCAAGATGGCCATGTTACATAGCCCTAATTGTACTAAGGGATATTATAGTGGATTCATTCATTTAATCTCAGACAGGGAGTAAAATAAATCAATAACTTTTATTTATATATCCAGCATTACAATAACATTTATTGAAGAAATTATTCACCTTGGGATCACATTACTAACAATCCACCTTGGACAGGTGGCACACAATAATGCTTAGGTTGGAGATTACATCACTGTTTGGATCGTGTGATGCTGACGTATACACTGCCTTCTAATGAATTTGTGGTTGTAGTTGGTAAACATGAGATGATGACAAGGCATATTCTCCTTCTTCCATTTCTTAAAAAATCTACCACACGATGTCTTTATCCTTATTAAAATGTGATCTGCCACAAGCAACATCAACGAGCCTTTGGCTCTCGAGAGTGAGTCTCCCAAATAAATTTTGGACCCGGATGGTCTGAGGAATGTCATGATGGGGACACTTCTCTTGCAAATTTGAAAACTGCACCCAATCCGCATGGATTGGTTCCTATATGGCTTGTGCGAAGTTGGCAACGAGGGCCCGCATCTGACTAAGGCGACCGAGAGGGTAGAAATTCTACAAGAAGGCGGACTTCTGCTCCTCCCATGTCATGGTGACCTTCCCCAAATGATTGATCTAATGAAGTGCCTTATCCAGAAGTCTGAATGGGAATGCCATCATTTTGACTACGCGTAACGGTTTGTAAGGGTAGTGACTTGTTCCACAAATGCACCCAAATTGTTGAGGATGGATGTATGGTTCTTCGTTGGTGTTACCATGAAAGGTAGGTAGAAGAGGCAAGAGTTGAGGTTTCAACTTAAAATGTACATGGATAGCAAGAATTTGAAACCATTTGGTCATCAGTCGAGCTCCGGGGTTGTAAATTTCTTTTGGGAATTGGTTTGGGCCTCTCTCCTCTTCTCTCATCTACCGACCCTCGGTGGTCTCCATCTTATCTATCTTCCTCTTCTCCTTCTCCACATTCAGTTTGATCTCTCCTTCTCCTCAGATAGTTAATCGTGTCTTGGAAAGTGACCTGGGCCAGTGCCTGGTCGATGAGTTGTTGTTATTGTATTACTTGGATGGAGGCAAGAAACTTGTTATTCATGGGATTTTAATCTGGTGGTTGGCATGTCTGTGGTTGTGGAGTGAAAGCAATTTCCATCCAAAATGGCCAGATTTGGGGACAAGAGTGATCCTAGATTATTGAAGAAGGCAAGGAGTTTGGAGAGCGAATCAGAAGTTCGAACCATGATCTTGGGAATCACCTTGAATTATTGGAGAAGGCAGATGCATTGAATCGATGTAGGTGTCGGTGGAGTCCCAACCAAGACATCCATAAGTCACCATCTTGAGGGTCAAATTAGAAGATTTAGAATGAATGAATCATACATAGATGAAGAAGAAATAATAGGAGTGTAAAATAGTAGAACGAATAAAGTGAGTGGGTGTCAAATGAGAATAAGAGAAAATAAAAGGCAAAATTTGCACAAGTGTGCAGGATTTGATCTTTGATTTTAATCTAAATCAAATAAACACCAAACAAATTGTAGATTCTCCAACTCAACCCAAGTGAAATTGTAAGAGTTCGGCTATTTTTATCTTTCCAATTTTATGGTTGTTTTGCAGATAAATCTTTTAATAAGTCCTTAGGAGTGCTATCCCTATAGCACTGTGCGTATTGTTGGGAAAGTACCCTGCACTTCTTCCACCTCCTTTGTAAATTGTGATCTGTGCACGTTGAGGTCCTTGATCTCGTGCCTAGGGGGCTACTCAGCCAAAGAAATAGAGAAAGGAAGCCAATAGGTGAAACTAATACTTCCCTTGCAAGCGAGGTACTCGACCGCAGAAGAACGAGACAGCCACCCTCGTGAGGGTGTGGCCTATCCTCAATACTTCAAACCCAGTCGAATGCTCCACACAAGGTGGGAACATCCTCGTTGATAGGACCCTACTTGCATGTGTACGATAGAAGCACCAATACTTTGCCATCCCAAGTGATAATCAAGGCTGCCACAGATCAGATTTCGGGATCTAATCCTTAGGGGTCGCATCCCACACAATATGAATGGTTCCTAAAAATAATGAGGGCTTTATGAACTCAAAACGAGGATGTCCATTATGATTTCTAATTATGGTCAACGTTTTATAGCAATCCCCATGCTTTAATTTTGGATTTTCAATTTTTTGAGTCTTTTTCAAATAAAAGCGCCTAACGATTTTTTTTGCATTTTTTATCTTTTGATTCTAAATGTGTAAAAATAGAGGGTGAAAGTGGGAAAGTAATGCATGTTGATATTAGAGTGGAAATCTCACTCTTGTATCAAATGATGCATGCAAAGTAAGAGGAGTCATAGTTCTTCCCAACGCTCTCCATGTGGGATGCTTGGTAGAAATTTAAATATTTATACTATATGAGCAGTCTGCAAAGCACCCTAAATAAGAATTACTATTAGAAGGAAGAACCAAATGCTAACTACTCAAAAGTGGATCGTAAGTGTTCAGTCTTGGAGACTCCTCGATGTCTGCCACAATGGGTCCTGCAAGCACTATGTGGAGCCTTGTGGTTCCAAATCTAAGAAATTAGAAATTAATATTTGACTAAGTCCAAGTGTATATCACTATAGGTACATGCTTCTCATTAGGCTTTGGACCTTGCTACCGAGTCAAGCAATCCTAGATCTAGAGGCTCAATCACATAAAGCAAATAAGAACAAAGGTGGGAAACTAAAAACTTCGTGAAACAAAATAAAATTAAGTATGGAAAAAAATTAAAAACCTAACGAGTCCCCCAAGTGAACAGACACTCGGGCAATGGACCACATGAAATAGAAGTGTCCAAGTGTCCAAATTATTGCAGTTAATAAAATTGGAATAAAATGAAAATCACTCCCTTACAAAATAAAACAAAAAATCATATATGTTTCCTTCATCTCCTTCTCACTCTTCTTCTCTCTCCTACTCTCTTCAATTGACAAGAAGAGATAATGAGTCAACCTCCTTGCGGTTCGGGTGCGTCGACCTCCTAAGAAGCAGTCAATGCCACATGGTCCCTCGCATGAAATCAAGCGAAGAAGAATGGGTCAGAAATAGATGAAATAATTATCAATAACAAAAGGAAAAAATAAGAGAAAAATGATAAACAAACTATATATAATAAACTATTATGCTATCCTTTCTCCCTGGCATTTAAAAAGTGATGGAGTATCCTAGGAGCGGTCTTATGGTCCACCCAAGGTGGGACCAATCAGTCACTGTTGTGACCACTTACAAAGATCCTAAGTCAAATTCAAAAATCAACCCACAATAAATAAAAAACAATAAAATAAAGTGTGGATCAAAATTTATTACAAACCCTACAATGAAATGTGCATAGTGGATAAATGTGGTACGGTGTCGAACACAGGGAACTAGGGACATAGTAGATATATTATCTATAAAAAAATAATATAAGAGTATATGCACATATATGTATGCAAAATAATTATTCCATGTTTTTTTGGGTGTTTCTAATTATATTTTTAATTTTTATAATTACTAATATTCTTATTTTTAATTTTACTTTTTTTAGTATATCTAATATGTAGATAAGATAATATCTACAAGGTATAAAGTAATAGATAATATAAGTAACATATAATAGAATATATTATAATAAATATATAGATATCATAAAATATCCAAAGAAATTCCATTTTGATTTTTAACAAGGTTTTAGAATATATTTAGGGCATTTATAATCTTTAATAACAATATAAATTATACATAATAATAAATTGGTATATTTGGGTAATATAGTGTATTAAAATTATAAATATAGATAAATATAATTCAAATTTTCAAAATAAAATGGTTTTTTTCAAATATTCTTCAAAATTTGAGAATATTTGGTATTTTTCTATTTTTTACATTTTTAAATTAAAAAATAGTCCAAAATATTGACTTTGTAAATAGACCGAATTGACTAGATAGTTACAAATAACAAATGGGTCTAAAATTTGACAAACCAATTTTAATACCTATAAATATTATATATAAAAATATAGGCCAGAAAATTATTTTTTTTGGATTTTTAGAATTTTTTTTTAATTTTTTGGGTTATCAAGGGTTTGCTAATTTTTGAAATTTCTTTTGATAAATTTTTGTGATTTTGGTATGAGGTGATAAAATAGGCTAATAAAAGTATGTAATTTATTTGGTATTTTTGTAAGAGGTTTTATAATTTTTTTATTTTGAAATTAAATAAGGAATAAAATAGCTCTTTTTCATTTTTAATAAATAGTAAATGCAAAGTAAATTCTTAATAAAATATGCAATGTAACAAGCATCCAATCAAGGACTTACACCTAATTTTGAACAATATTTGGAGCAAAGGATCTATTTTTTGAAAATAGAAATGCTAAATTAAAAATAAATCAAGATGGCAGGGGAATATTTGCAAAGAAAATAATATAGAAGCTATATAAGGTATTCTATTTATAAATATAGCTATATATAGTCAAAATTTTTAAAATAAAATATTTTTGTTTTTTTCATGTACTCTTCTATTTTTAAGAATATTTTCAGAATTTTGCTATTTTTTTAATTAGAAATAATCCAAAATATGGAATATTTAAATAGGTTGAATTATTTTGAGATTTAAAAATAACAAATAGGTCCAAAATTCTTAAAAATTATTTTTAATATATAATAATATGCAGATATAAAAATATGGGATATAAGCTAAATTTTTTAGGTTTTTGAAAATGTTTTATATTTTTTAAATTTATGAAGGATTTTTTTTCTGGTTTTTCTTTTGATATGGTTTTTTTGATTTTTGGTCTAGATTGAAAAAATATGCTAGTAAATAGCAGGTATTTATTTTGGATTTTCTAAAACAAGTTAATAATTTTTTGTATTTTTGAAGGCAAACATGTAATAAATGGTGCTCTTTTCATTTCAAGTAATGAGTAATTGCATGAAAATTGCAAAATAAACCACATGGTGTGAACAAGCTTCCAATCAAGCATTTAAACCTATTTTTGCAAAGTTTTTGGATGACATGTGTTATTTTTGGAAAATAAAGAAACAAAAATAAAAATTCAGGGAACTCACATGGCATATTAGTAACGATAATAAGTGCGAGGAGAAATATGCAAAATACCCAAAGTTTTTGTACTATAATTTGATTTTAAATACTAAGCAACAATTAAAAAAACTGGAGGGTTATACATGCAAAATGTCTACTCACATAGGGACCACATGAGATGACCTGGTAAACGACTGATTTGCAATTTCCAAAAGCTCCATTGACTTAGATGTAATTTTTCCACAAAGTTTCGAACATAATAAAAATATTACAGAACTATTAATTAAATAAAAAAAGATAGTGGGGGACTTTTAAATTACCCCTCTTAAAACCCGATGATCCAAATGTTATATGATCACCATGTGTGTAATCTAATAGTTGAGGGTGGATATCATTACAAATTAAATGACCACCCAGAATAAATCTAAGTCATGTTCTTGATCCTACGGTCATTGATTAGTCGTGAAGAATAACCAAGAACAAGGAGCCCGAGCTCCTTCGATCTGGCTTTCCTCCTACGTCTAGTGTCTCCTCCAAGCTCTGATGGGTGAAAAATGTTCTAGGTGGCCTTCCGCACATACAAGTGTCTGCAGATGAGGTCTGGATGGCCTCTAGCTCGATCTGGAGGTTGTTCGAGTTCTAGGAGACTAGAGCTACTCCAAGTACGTACCTTGCTTCCGATGAGTCCTATACACTGCTAACATGACCAAAAAGTTCCTAGGCTCGCAATGAGTAGCCACGACCAGGTGTTGAAGTTGTAGCTTAAAGAAGGGATCGGAGGTGATGAGCTTCCCGTGAGGGTGGTGGAGCAAAGCTCGAATCGTCGAATCTGTGAAGAATCCAGGTTGATCACATGGGGAAAAGGAAGATAAAGCTGAGAGGAGTGATATGGCACAAAGATAGGGTCGATTCACTAGAAAGAACTTGCGAATTTGGCTCGAGCTCAAGCTCCGGGACAAAGTAGGGATTTAATATTATGCCTGAATAAACGGTGACCTATTATTTAAAAATCAAAAGAAAAGGCCTCGACTCAGAATGAAGACCAAGGAGGCAATACATGTTAGATCTGCTTCAGCGTTGCACTTGGATCTCCTCCTCCATCGTTCCTCCTCACTGCACACCAGACCAACATCTTGTTGTCACCAAAGAGAAGACAAGTAGAGGGTCTGGGTGGCTAAGATTGGAAGAAGATGGATAAAACCACAAGTGGAGGTGGATGAGGTTTATTTAAACGTTGTCAGAGGAGAGAAGTTGCAAGGGAAATCTTTATTGATTTAATGAGGATTCGACAGACTTGAAGATCTGACAAGATTCAAGGAGGTCAAAGCCTTAGAAAATTTTCAAGGTGTGAGGTGATTTGATAATTAGTATCCTTGGGAAAATGGTGAGAAGTTGGGGACTCGAGGTGTCATATAGGTCAGAGGAGGCAGAGAGGGTAGTTGACCTAGGGTCAACACCCGAATGAATCTGGTTGGCCCACATGGACCAAAAAGATAATTCCACGATAAAAATGCCATGGAAAATCAATAATAATTAGTAATAGATTTATTTTTTAAAAAAACACTAGAAATATTTGTAATTTATTTTAGTATTTTATGGCTATTTTTATTTATTTTTTCGAGGCAATTTATTATTGGTTTAATATTTACATGTATAAATATTGGTAAATAAACACATATTTTGATATTTTTATTTTTTACTTGTTTATATTTTTTATTATTATATATTGTATTTTATATTTTTTTAGTTTATTTTTATTTTAATATTTACATGTTTCTGATGGTTTTATTTATTTTAATTATGTACGTTATTTTAAATAATATTTACAAATTTGTAGAAATAAAATAAACTGTAAATATGTAGAATAAATGTATTGAATAAAATATACAAGTATAATGCAAAATGAGGGACCAAAACTTATTTTTTACATCGTAACTCCAAATTGAATGAAGTCACCATAACTAAATAGATTATTTAATTCTATCAACAATAAATGTGAGTTTGGTCAATTTTGATACAATACTTAGAAGATAAATGTCTGCATAGTTTTAATTGTGGCTTTTTAATTTGTATGTCTTGGGTACACTGTGCATTATTTTTCAATGAAATCAGTTTTGCATTTTTATTTGTATTATTATATACAATATTCATATTAAGGATTTTATTATTCTGTGTAAAAATAATAAAATAAAATAGGTTCCAAAATTCAATTATTGATAAATTAAAAACATTATGTATTTTCTGTACAATTCTTCTGCCCTATCTCCCCATACTTTATTCCTTTTTGACCAAGTCGTTATGATGACTGGGTCTTGAGGTTTAGGGTCATTCAATACCTTTGGTATTTCATTACTTTTTCTTTTCTTTCTTTATGCTTTTATTTTGGAATTAAATTCATTAACTATATAATATTATATAGTATCTTTTACAATTTACAGAGTGTTTGTTTTGAGAAATTAATTATACATACATGCATTTAGCTCGGTATTTAAGAACAAAATGAAGGAATAAAGATGATGAAATGAGGATTCATCAGATGTCCATCGCTTAAGGCACAAGTGCATGGCTTTGAGATTTATCATTATCTATAAGCACCTCACATTTTAGGAGGGTACTTGCAATAAGGATAGGGTTACTCTCCCCATAATGAATGACAGTCCACTATGTTTTATTTTAGGGTTGATAAGATTAGTAGTCCAAATTTTATTTTAGATTTTATTTTTTAAATATTTTTTAAAGAAAAACATGTTTAAATTTTTTTATGGCTTTCCTTTTAACCTAATTCCATAAAATAATGAAGGGAAAACGAACAAGTTATGCATGAAATTCAATGATGCATTCAAGGATAAAGATGTATACATGTCGCCGACAATCTACATGTAATATTATGCACACATACAAAAGTAAATCGAACTCTTTGAACAAAATGCGAAAAATAATTTGTATAACGTAGAAAGAGTAACTAGGTTATATCAGGAAAGCACCAATTAATTTGTCTATCTTATGTGGCCTTATGTCTAACTTAACTAACGATTTGCATAAAAAAGAAAATAAAACCCTAATCAACTATCTAGACAAGCACAAAAATACATGAAAAAGAAAGAAATATGCAATAAAACTAAAGTGACATAGAGATCCCCCAGTATCTATCCTACCGAAACAAACCCCAAGAAGAGAATAGAGGTTGAGTACAAGTCGGGATACCCTTAATGAAACCCTTCTACTATAGAAAAAAAGCCACAAGTTCAAAATCCCTTATAGGATGACTCTCAAAAGCAAACTACAAATGTCATGTTTTACTAGCACCAACATACAACCACTTGTAGTTGATGTAGTGGATTTGTGATTGAAATAGCTAATGCGAGTACATTCCAACTATTAGTAGTCGCATTGGTAAATATGCGACCACTAATTTGAGGTTGACGATTTGGGTGATTTTGTGACTCGTTATGCAACCACATTGTGGGCGCATATTATTGTCGCATATTCTATTAAACAGAATGACAGAACTAGCAAGCTCTCCTTATTTCCATTCTACATCTTGCCTTAAATATCTCCATCCCTCTTTCCACATTCTCCTCCCTCTCTACATGACTCCTCCCTCTCTGATAGACTCTCCTCCTCCCTCCTCCCCCGACCATCCCTCTCCTACTCCCCCTACCATCTCATCATCTCCACAACCTCATCCTCTACCCTTGTTTGTGGATAAGAGGAGATTTCATCCTTGTAGACAAGCTCTTCCTAAGCCATCTCCAGCCACCAACGAGTGTCTCCCCATATCTAATCCTCCTCTTCCTTTGGTATATCTCCTGTCCTTTAATTTTGGCATGTAGTTTAGTTTGTGTTTTGATTTTGAGTATGTAAATTATCTTTAATTACATTCTTGGTGTTTGTTGAAATTCCTAAGAGCTATTGTCTTCAAGAATGTCGAAATAAATAGAATTTAAAATGTGATTTTCTGTAATATGTGACTTTGTTCTCATATGTGAATTGGAAATTCTTTTTGTATGTGTGTGTGCTTAAGTGTGTGTATTAGTTGCCTCTCTCTCTCTCTATGTGTATGTGTATGTTAATGTTTGATAATTATAGGCTAAAGTGCATGTGAAGTAGTATTGTGTATGTGAATTGTATTCGGTCAATTATGTCTTAGTTAGATAGCCCCAACATATAGATTGTAATTTAGGGTATTGCACACGAACACTCAAAATCCCATTCACATGCATACGTCATTCCAAACTAGGTGAAGTGTGACCCTTCAAAATCGGAGGCCTGTGCAACACATTTTGGGGAGTGATGTCCCTATCATGTGTTATATATTTTTTTTCACAACTAATGGGATCCTATCTTTCAAGGTAAGAAATGCCCCTCACAACACCATGTGACTCCTGATGTCAGTTTTGTTGGTACATGGATAAGGGTAGGATAGGTTAGGACAGTATATCGAATTGGCCCATATCGAAATCAAATTTTCTCAGGTACATGGATAGGGTAGGATAGGTTAGTACAATATATCGAATTGGCCAATATTGAAGTCAAATTTTCTCATGTATTGTTACATTCGAGCGATGCCAATTGTTCACATAGTTCAACATCTTATAAGATTCTCATGATATTTAAATAATCTAATAAATGAGCAAAAAAGAGAAAATAAATTCCAAACACTCGATCATGGGAAAACATGTATGTATGTATGTATGCAATTGTACAAGGTATATATGTGTATACATATGGGTATGTGATGAATAACCATTCATCTCCCTTTACTCATCAATTTTATCTTTCAATCCCTAGAAGAATACTTCTAAATATAAATAATTTGAATGAATAATTAGTGTATAAAGACCGCTATATGAAATCAAAAATAAAAGAATAAAGAAAATAAAATAAAAAATGAGAGATATCAAAGATACTGACTGACCCCAACTTCTGAGAGCAAGTTAATATTGACTAGGTCGACCGGGAATCAATTTAGGGGAGATAAGGGCCAAATATTGTACAAAAATCCAAAGAGATCCAAATTTTATATGTTTTATGTATCCCAATAATGTACTATTTTATTATTTAATAATATTGTTTTCAACACAATATATATATATAATTATAAAATTATTTTCCAAAATAAAACATGTACAATACAATTGGAAATAGATGAAAAGGCCACAAACAAAATTTCATTGGTCAATGTCTACTTCATATAAACTAAAATTTAACCAAACTCACCTCCATTGCCTTTCAAATTAAGTTATCTTTCAAATGAAGGAGGTTTCATTGAAAATGGAGCTAAGCTGCAAAAATGGCTATTTGGGGTAATATTGTAGTAGGGCAACTATTCAATATCCGACTAATTTATTCTCAACATTTTTACTCTCTTTATATTTTTAAATAGGTTTATATATCATATAAAACATATTAAAAATATAAACATAAAAAATAAAAATACACCTAAAATAAGTAGTAAAGTTAAATACATATGCATATTATACCTAAAATTATATACATCTATTGTTTTATATGTAAAAAAATAAAAATACAATAAAAATATGTAAGTACATATTAAATAATGCTATAAATGTATAAAACATGAATATATAATATTGTATATATATTACAAATAAAAAATAATATACAGAATAAAATTATATATACCTTTATATGTACAAGTAAATATTAATACAAGTTATCTAATGTTGTAAAAATAAATAAAAATTACAAAAATAGTTTATGAAATAATAGACATTTTTTATGTTTTGAGTATTTTACAATAAAATTGTTTGCTATTGTATTTCTAATTATTCTCTCATGTTATTTTTTTTCTTTTGTTTTGTCACCTAAATGGACCAGTGAACACCCTAGGACTGTTGAACTTCATGTCAACACTCCCCCTCATTTGAAGCCACCGCTTACCATTCTGAAATCACTTACCTTCTCCAAGTTTCTACGCCATCTTCCTTACATCTAATCATCTCGAGATCTTCACCATTTATGTTTCTCCCATCATCCACTACCTTGCCATGCTCTGAGCCTCCACCATCCCTTTCGGATCTGCACACAATCATCTTCCCAACATTGCCCATTACCATTTTTTTAAATTGAGTACCTCACATTCAAACCCAATTTCAATCCATTTCTACATCGTAGCCCCTTAATCTTATATATGGAATCTCCCTGGTGATAGTAGGAGAGATCGAAGTTCGCCAGAGCTTGAGCTATGGCCACTGTTTCCAGTTGTTCCACCCACTATTCTGACCATCTATTACATCTGCCATCTTGCCTGTCACTTCTTCATCCAATCCTCCATCGAGATCACTCCCTGATCTTGTAAAAATTAGGTCCCCAGATCTCCATCAGCCACCATTCACTGGATATCTACCGTCCAGCTCAAATCATGTGTCGTTCAACTTCAATCATGGTCGAGGTGAATCTACCTCGAGCCACAAATACTTTTGTGTAAGTTTGAGGACAAGAGGACTCACCTAGAAGTAGAATTGATAAGGAAACGGGACCTCCAGGTGCTGGAGAGGAATTGAGCTTCCAGGTCTCCTCCAACGAGTTTCAAACCCCATTGAAGTTCCCTGTATCTGCGAAAAAGATTCAAGAAGATTATGAGCTGATCATCAGCAAAGAAGTATGCTAGAGGCATGAGATATCGAGGATCCAAGCTCAAATAGGGAAGTGTTCTTCCTTATTCTTGTTGAGTCTCTTGTATTTATCTGATCAGAAGGAATGGCGCAGATCTAATATGTGCCATCGAAATCATGTGAACTGGTATGCCATCTCCATCTCCCGATCTTAAGTGGCACCACGTGGGAGCATCAGGACCATCTAGCAACGTCGCACGCGCCCCGCACGAGTCCCCCCTCAGTATGTTTCAATCGACCCTCTCCACATTTGTATTTTGTGTTTTAGTAATGTAAATAAAATATTGAGTGTAAAATAATTAGGTAAGGTTGCTCGTGTACCCTGAAATTTGTTATTATTACTATTAGGTCCTTCCATCACACGTGTATTCCCACGTCAGGCATTAATATTTTTTCTTGTATGTCCTATAATTCTTTGGACCAATAATGAAATGGATTGTTAGTTTCTTTTAATTACAAAGAGGTCCCTTCCAGATGTATATTTTCATTTCTTGTATATTGCTTGTAGTAAATATCTGTGCTAAAAATTATGGTAAAATTAAGATAGGTGCTTGGAACCATTTTTGTCAACACATAAATTTTATTCATCACTTAATTTTATTTTGTTATTTTGATAATACAAAAACATGCTTTTATACCTTGTTTAAATATTAAAAATCCAAAAAATTTAAATATACCTCCAAAAATTCCAACAAAATTATATTATCGATATTATAGTATATTCTACTACATATCCCAATATCATAAAAATACAAAATATAAAACAAAACCCTACAAATCTTATAAAAATAGCAAAAATTCTATAAAAATCCTAACATGTAACATTTTTGTTTCTGAATTTTCATTATTATATATTATATATTAAAAATAGTTGTACATAATTTTAGACTTATACATATTTATTAAACATTAAAT
Source organism: Ottelia alismoides (assembly GCA_037367405.1). NCBI lineage: Eukaryota > Viridiplantae > Streptophyta > Magnoliopsida > Alismatales > Hydrocharitaceae > Ottelia > Ottelia alismoides. The sequence goes on from JAZKJV010001773.1 coordinate 176,843, forward strand.
AAGTTCATATATTTATTTTATTCATTATTTTCATTTATTATGAACTTTTAAAAAAATAAAAAATATATAATTTATGTAAAAGTTTTTAAAAATTGAGAAAAATATAAAAAGCAAAAAATCAATTTATTTTATGTCTTTTGACTTTATTTTGACATAAATAAAAATATAAATAGATATATGATATATTATAAATATATTACTTATAAAACTATAATATATATTATTATATATAAATATTTATCTTATTTTAAAATCAAAAGAAAATTAAATCTTTGCAAAACTAAAAAGAAAATATCAAATTAAAAATTAAAATTATAAAACGGTTAGAAATTCATAAGAATTAAATATAATTAAAAACTTACATAAAACAAGAAAAACTAGATAAAAACAAATATGATTATGATTATTATTATTACTGTTGTTGTGGTTGTTATAAACACCCCTTCATCCAAGTATTTGACACTCTACTTGCTTAAACCTATATACATTCATCTGGAGTTGCAATAAATTTAGACTCATGCATTTTATTCTCATAAAATAATTGCGGGTTGGATGTTGTTTAAGTTTGTGCTTTGTCACTTAGTGATTACCTGTCCACTTTGTTAGACAATAGACATTGTGCAATTTCAAGAAATGACATCGTTGTAGGGTAGATTGTACATAATTATCTATTCTATTTTATTTCATTGATTGCGCCAATAGATTTAGGAATGCTTGATATGGTATCATCCATGTACCTATAGTGTAAGCACTTGAACTTGGTCAAATTAAATAAGTTCTTCATGTTAATAGCAATTCTTGTTTCTATGGTGATTTCATCATTTGCAAGTACATATAGATTAGTTTTCAATTATGAGTGTGTCATACTGCATGTATAATGCTGGAGCAAGGTACGTATCTCTTAGTCTGCATGCATTCATAGATTATCGTGAATTAGCTTTTCCAAATTCCTTCCCATGATTTGTTCGACTTAGAGAGTAAAAAAGGATTGGAAAATTTGTGAGGTGTTTTTTTTGAAAAATAAAACGATAACCTAAATAAAACCGTGATTGTCAACTCCACTTGACCCTAATCAAACATAACAAATTCATTAGTTTGGCATGAGAAACTCCCTCATTGGAAGAAGGAACCCTCTGATCGAGTGGAGAATGTACACTTAAGGATTAGATTCCAAATCCTTGGACTTGTTCCCTAAGTGCTTGGACTGACTTTTAGGTCTAGGTATTGTTGCAAGAACTTGCCTCAGTCTGTTCATGTAGTCGTGTGTTTAAGTAGGTGTGCCTTCGCTTACTTGGACAAAAGCTATTCTAGGAGACTACACCTATGAGCTTCCTTTAAATAACCATTCAAATCACCTAAATCTAAAAACTGTAAAGATAACGACCAAACTCTTACATTCATCACTAGTTGAGTAGGTAAATTTGGAGTTTGCTTTGTGTTTTGATTGTCATTTGGATCTGTTTTTTTAACCTTTTTTGAGTTCTTGCAAGCTTTTGGTTTTTGTTATCTTTGTGTTACTTTTTTGTCATGTTATGTGTCATGAAGATGGATCATTTTTTCTGACAGTCGGATTTTATGGCTTCTTTTCACCCACATCAGCCTTGTCTCCCTAGTCCAGTTCAAGTGACTCTCTTCTTGAACCATATTTTTATGTCTTCTAGTATGAGATCGATCCATGTATGAAGGGTGTCATGTCTGGTTTTCGATTTTTATTCTATTGCTTTCCCTCTTCGTGCCCAGCCATATCACATTCTAGTTCTCTAGAACATTCATCAGAATAAGACAAGTGGATGAGATAATGCACATATTGAACAAGGCTGATTTCAGGCTGAAATGAAAGTGCAATGATTTGGAGTTTTAGGACATGATTAGTGTGATACACTTCACGAGTAATCAACCAATTCATACTAGACATGGGAAATGATCGATGTGACAATAATGAATATGGACGATGATACAACCATGGGGAGGTTCCAGTTTGATATACACATTATGTTTCCAATGGTTTACCACTTGTCCTTTGAGCCTATCCGCTTCCCATATCATGACCTCCCTATCCCCATTAGTCAGAGGCACTTCTTAGATCATGATGAATATCTTGATCCATTTCAGCATTGGGAGCTATGTGAGGGTCACCATGTTGATTTTCCAAATATAGACATCCCAAGAGCCCATTGTCCTTGTGATATAAGAGAATGATAGATTTTTTGAGAACCAAAGGATTGCTAGCATCACCCCAAATTTCATAGATAAGTTTGCATTACTCCCAAAGGGTTCTCTGGGGGAGGATACGACACCTTGTTTGTACTCGTCTTCACACCTTGTAAAATCCATGAGAGCCCGATGCAAACCTCTCCTACAATAAATGTTATTGTAATTATTGTTACATCAATAAAAGTTATTGATTTATTTCAGTCCCTGTCTGAGATTAAATGAATGAATGCACTATAAGGTCCATCAGTAAAATTAGTGTTATGTACTATGACCATCTTGAAAATCATACATCTGATGATTCAATTGTTGAATCATAGAGGCAAGTGCTTGGATGATATATAAAGAGTTAGATTGAGGACTCATCAAGCACCACCAAAATATTTGTTAAGATATGATGTCTGGCCAGAGAAGGAGAGAGTAATATTTCTCTAAAATCCGATGTCTGACTGACCTCTTCATATAGTTCCTCTACATAGGAATAGAGATTCAGAGGTGTCAAATAAGTTAGGCCAAAGAGTTGACTTAACAAGATCGAGATAACCAAGACTTATGTCATATGTTTTCATGATATAGGCATGCATCCTCTGATCGGAGACATATGCATTACTATATGTCTGAGTATGTACATCTGACTGATCGATTGGTTGATGATTTATTCAAGGTCTATACATTAGCGTCCTGGTGTGAATATGAGTGCATATGAGTAATACAATATCTTAAAGGGATCATATAGGTTCATTACTGAACCGGAAGAAATGATCTCTCTCATAGGGATTGTGACCTATAAAATTCCATGAATGGTCGTCTTACTTTGGAAGCATGACAAGAATTCGTAGGTATGATATATGCTTTTGGAATGCATATGATCTATACCAACTCCCAATGACAAGATGAGAAACTCAATGATTATATCCTGAAGAAGATAGCCTAAAAGAGATCTAAAACTTCAGGCTTATTCTAATCTTCCAGTATGCAGGATGTATGGGTATTATGAATTCTCGAGGGTGATGTAATCATAAATTATGGTATAACCATGGTGCTTCCATTCCGAGGGAAGATTGAAACATGTTTGGATTCAGCGACTCCTCTCCCTAGAGGAGTAATATAATCTTAGTCCAAATGTTACACAATGGCAGGATACAAATCAGATGCAATTAGAAGATTAGGTTTATGGTTTTTATTTAATTAAACATATATGAGAGGTCCCCGATATCTTGATTTGAGATATGATCCCAATATCCATGTAATTATATGTAGAACGTACAATGACACTATCCTTATCTCCAAGTATTTACGGAGAAGGCACATTATTCATGTAGAGTTCAACAATGATTCCAATTGTCTAATAATTTATCTGAGCATTGGGAAATTGGTTTTTAAATGTGATTTAATTAAAATGAATAATATGAAAATGATTCATATTATTTAGACTCTTTAGAATGGAGATCTAAGATAAATAATTATGATTTAATTATGAAGAATATGAATAATGTGGATAGATCTATCCACATTATTTATATATATTATAAATATGATATATAATATACTAGAGAGAGGTAATTGTAAATAATATTTACGAATTAATTGTTTATGTTATTTGGATTCACATTGGATAATTAATTGGAAATACAATTTACATGTTATTTTGGATATTTGAATATGATTCATATTTTTTCAATGGCATTGTTGAAATATTAACAAATTAATTTGGAATTTGTGAATATATTTTCAATAAAAGTTGTTGCAAATATATAGAGGATTATGTGAGATCTAAAATCTGATATTGATTAAGACGATGAGCCATCTTTCATATATGGATGGTGGACGGTAATCCATGTCTTAATCAGGAATGGTTGTCCTCCCTATATTTAGAAAGTGGACTGCTCTTCATCTTCTAATCCAAATTTATTAAATTAAATTATGTTGATGATAATGATATAATAGATTAATTTTATTGCATTTTTATGCAAAATAGATCATGGACACTGATTAAAAACACAAATCAATCTAACCATTGATTTTGTGTTGCACATGGATTGTGATCAATGGACTCCCAAAATCCTATATATAAGAGGCAACCCTAGCTCTTCTTTTACAACACTTTGCAAGCCTCTCTCTCTCTCTCAATCTCACACCCCATCTCTCTCTCACTCAAGTGTGGTCATCCACCCATTGTACATGAGAAAGTTGTCATTGTCGCTACAACGTCGTGCTACCACTTCGATCGCTCATGGATATGCATCTTCTTTGGTGCTCCTTGTTCTGAAAGAAGATGTTGGATTTGGTGTGATGAAATCAGGAGATCTGTTACTTGGATCTTCATATAGGATTATGAGAAGCCTGCATCTCATCAACACGCTCGCAAGCGTCTCCTCCATCGATCAGAATTGAGAAGGTGGTCTATTCCTTTAGAGACTTCGATCAAAACCATGCTTCAAGAAGTATTCTTATATCTTGTTTTTGGTTTAATGAAATGATTCGATAAGTGTTCTCGAATCATGTGCCCCAAGACTAGTACGTCCTGTCGCTCCCGATCGTATTGAATGCAATCATCATGTCTCCATGATGCGCTTAATCCTTCAAGGGGTATCAAACCTAGGTTTAGGTTTTGGTCATGATCGAAAACCATAGATGAACAAGGTTTTCAATTTCAGATTCGTGGGGACTCGTTGTTTTCTATAAGATGAAAGTTTCGAATAGGTTTTTTACTAAAAATTAAAAACCTCTATTTTGTATACTATTTGGTCATGTTTTTTGGTTATTAGAATGTATTTATAAAGTATAAATATGTCCCAAAAACAGTACTCAATTTTTGGCACTAGAAGTGCATGCATATAATTCGAAGAGTTCGTGCTATGAAATTGTTTTTAGATGTATTCACAAATCTGTAAGAAAAAGTTTCTTTCTTATTGTATTCCAATCGTGAAACAAGAAATAAACACTTTTATTTAGAAGAGAATCAAACCAAAATACCAATCTAATTTATCTCACGCAGTTTTGACTCCATTTACCCTAGATATTCCTTATTTAGTGGAGATGGGTCGGACGCTGAATGGATCATCAAATGATATTACTTAATATGTTTATTATTCAATGAAAATCATGGAAGTTATGAATTTATTCTTATTAAAATTGGTTCTTAATATTTATAAAAACAAATGATTTAACAACAATGGCCATTGTGTGTATGTTTCATGAAAACCCTAGTTTATCTGACAATAGTTGTAGGACATTCTTTATATGCAAAACATGGTTGCTTGATATAATTAGAATTTTAGGATATAAACACTATTTTAAGAAGCCTAAGATTTACAGGTTGTTACTATATAGTATAATGCCAGTCATCACAGTCGATCCTTAAAACTGCAAGTACATTGACATTATTTTATGTTGTTTTCAATCAGAATGGTGAAGGTGTCTAGTTCGGGTATGGTGGCTTGGTTTACTAATTAGTATCTTGCAAGTCAAGGAAATGCTCCCTCGCATCATAACTCGAGTGCATGCTGGCTAGGTTTACCAATTAACTTAGAAATTTTTAATCTCAAAAATATTTGAAGATGCCCAAGATTTCTGAGTTGTTACTATATAGTATAATGTAGATCATCAAAGTTGATCGTTAAAACTTTAAGTACATTGACATTATTTTGTGTTGTTCTCAATCGGAATTGTGAGTGTGTCTAGTACGGGTATGTTGGCTTGGTTTACTAATTAACGCCTTGCATTTCAAGGAAATGCTCCCTGCCAGCGTAACTCGAGTGTACTGGACAAATCCATTTATTAGGAAAGAATAACACGAGTAAGTCATATTTTACTCTAATTATTAACAGACAGAATAATATGTATCTATAAGGCTGTATGCTATATAGTAATATCAACAAATCCCATATGTTGGTTGTTTGAATTTTATTAGTTAAATCTAATTAAATAATTAGATCTAATTAAAATAAAGAGTCTATTGTGAAAAGAGTTGTAATTTCCTTGGAAGAGTTAATTATGTGAATATAATTCATAATAATTAATTAAAAATTGAATGTGATTTGGTGGATGATATAAATGGCATCCACGGTCTCCCATTAAGGAGAAGGGTTCCTTTGCCATGGATTGTATGTAGGAGACGCATGTCCGAATTGATGCTTCTGCATACAAGCACACATGGATTGGGCTCTTTGCTTCTCGAAATAGTAAGGTCGCATGAGTAGTGACCCCAATATCGGTTCCTTATATTATAGTGGTGATATAATATAGCGCATATCGAGTTCTAATCCTATTAATGGTTTATTCTATTAACAACAAGTAAGCATCACCTTAGGCTGGTGGACCTGGGTGTTAAAGACCGAATTAGGAAATGCTAGTTGGATTATAATGCGGAATGAGTTCATGCTTCTTTTAATCCGAGTTATAGTTTCTCGTATTAGTGGGATGTAACAAAGATAGAAAAGGAAATCCTAGATATAACTAGAGATATAGCAGTATGTATGTCTCTTGCTTTGGAAGTTTAATAAGGGATGGGACCTTCAAAGTTGAAAAGACAAGACTAATTTGATTAAAAATTTTTAATCAAAGATTTTTTTGAATATAATAATTAATTATATGTTCTGACATAATACAATCCTAATTTCAAATAATGAAATACATGAACCCACATAGGCTTCTATAGGTCAACAAGTTGACCAAGTGTTGGGCGCTAATTTTTAGTTTTTTATTTTGATTTTTTATACACAAGTGTCATCGCAGCCCAGTCAAGCATCAACAAAAAATATATTTTGATTCTCAAGCCGAAATAAATACAAAAATGCATCAAGAGAATTTCTATTTAATTTACCTATATAGCAACAGGATCAAACTCATGGAGGCTACAAATCCCGAGGGTTCAACTAATAATTGAAAAAAAAATCAATGAAAAGAATAAGGAATCTCAATGTACACTATGCTTGGTTTCTTTGTTTTTTCTTATTTATTTTTTTTAATTTTTTTCTATAACTTTTATATTTTCTGATTCTTAATTTTTATTGGTTTTTAGTTTTGGAAATTTTAATTTTTTAAGAAAATAATTTCCAAAGAAAATTTATATTTAAAAATCAAAGGGGTGTATTTTTAAATTTTTAAAATAAAGTGAAAATGATCAAAAAGGTTAAAATATATTTCTGTGTTTCAAGTTATCCTTACTGTTTTTAATGATTTTTGAATGATTTTTTTGTATTTTTATGATTTTGAAAATGAATAAAAGTAGAATAAAATTGAAATTGTGAACAGATTGAAATATTTTGAAATTTAAAACTACAAAATAAAATAAAAAAATTAGTGGATTTATTTTTCTTAGAGTTATAGTAAAATATCTACAAATAGAAAGTGAAATTTCATTTTTTTGAATTTTCTATATTTTTCTATGAAATTTATAAGATTTTTGATATTTTACATTTTTTAAGGTTTTAAAAAAATAATGCATTAAAATTACAAAAAAATATAATATACAAAAATAAAACTATTCTATTTTTTAGAATTTTTGATGCAATATTCAAATTTGTATGAAATTTCTAATTCCAAACAGTGAAAAATCCAATGTTTTTGAATTTTTAATAATAGAAAATGCAAATAAAATGTAATGAGAAAAGTACACAATGAAGAGACATACAATGGGGACATAACATGATTTCTAAATAATTAAAGTTTTTACAACAAAAATTAACAAGAAATAAAATAGGGTATGCGAATAGTAAATTACCCAATTAAAGGCATGCGATGCATGTGCTTTAACTGACAAGGGATTCGTGTAATTTTGTAAACTTTAGGGAGCTGACTGTTATTTGCCCAAAAAAATAATTTAGGCTTCGACATGTGATGTGTGCATCATTTCGTTCCCATATTGAAGAAGTGGGGGAATCATCCCTTGCCTTCTTCACCAAGCCAAGTGCGGGCAGTGCTCTCTTGCAGAGAGCGAGGATGGTGATAGTGGTCTTCCGACGGAGGCGCTGCTCCATGAGGTTGGAGTTGCAACGAAACAATGGTGGTGGGAATGGATGGCAGCTACTCTCCATGAGATATGGGACTGTAGTGATGACAGGTGATTCTTCGCGTGGAGGAAGTGCTTGAGTGCGACATAGGTAGCTCGAAGCAGCGGAGCTTTACGTGCGATCAGTAGAAGGGTAGATGGCAGAGGGGCCAAGCTACAACGGAGTTGGTCGCACCCGCGATGTTGGCGTGGTGTTGGGTTGCGATGGTGCTGTGATCTTCTGCAGGCAGAGGTGCTGCATCAGTTGGAATACACAAGCCCTTTGGGCGCTGTTGCTGAGTGGTATCGAGAAGTGTGGAGGGGGGCGCTCCAGGCGGTCGGCGGATGGGCTCCAATGGTAGCGAAGATGTTGGAGCATTGACAAGCGACGAACGTGGAGGCACTGCCTTGGATGGCAGGTCCAGGAGGAACGATGATGGTGCGGTGAGGCAGTCTAGGGCAACGACGGTGACCGAGCGTCCAATTTTTTTATTTTTTTTAGAACAACAAATTTTATTTTCTTTTCCTTTTTTTTATGTCTACAATAAAATAAAAACAACAACTCGAGCATGACAGCTCGATCCTAAATAAAAAATGAAGAATGTGAATGTAAATGGTTTCAGCGGTTGTAATGGAAGAGAACCTAGTCTCCGGTCACCATGCGTGACCGATCGTGAGAGATCGTGTGAGATAGAACATGAACTTGTAGGGATTTAAGAAGTAAATGTGAAATCGGATCAGATCAGATCGATGAAGAAAAATGGTTAACTATGATAAACTATGATCTAAAACTGTAAATTGACAATGAAATAAAACTAAAATTAATCCCAAAATTACCTAATTAAAAGACAAAATGGATGTGTATCTCACCGTGCGAGCGAATAATGTCGTGATAGCCTCGACGAAGATCTCATTGTCACCAGATTGCTCGGAGGCTAGGCACCTTTCTACAACAAGATTGCTCTTGGAGATTAGGGTCCTCTCACCTACGGATTGATCAAGTTTGAATGAGGGAGGAGGAAACAAATAAATAGAAAAAGTTCTGAATTTCAAAAAATGAATTCTTGGAGAGGAAAAAAAGGAAATATGGTAATGGTGAAATTAGATTAATAGATGAGGTAATTTTAAAATTTTATTAATTAAAACAATAATAAATACCAATAACAAAATGAGCCAACTTAATGGTGGGTTAATTAAGGAATTAATTAAATTATATACATATGGTATATTATTTATAAAATAAATAAATAAAAAAATAAATTATTTTCATCATTTTATTAATTTAAAAAATATATGTTAGTTATTTTTTTATGGTGGTCACTTAAGGAAATTAATTATATACATATAATATATACATATGGTACATTATATACATAGTTAAATAAGGGAATTATGTTTTTTTATGTTTTATTAAAACTTTATTTTATTTTTATTTTAAAAAAATATTAAAAATTATTTTAATTATTTACAAATACATTACATATAAAAATAAATATGGATACAAATATACAATAAATAAATGGTAAAATTGCAAAAACCACCCAGAAAATTATCTTTCAAACAATAACTCCAATTATGAAACCACTACCATTTTAATGATAATATAATTTATAATATGATGGAAGTGAGTTTGATTCAATTCAAGTTCTTATGGAAATGGAATTAGGCTTTCAATTATCTCTTTACGGCTTTTTTCCGATTTTGGTTATTGTTATTCTGTACATGATTTTTTTGCAATTATTTTATTATATAGAAAACATTTTTATTTACAGCTTCTATTTAGATTATTTAATTTGATCAATTTATGGCAAAATAAAATAGTGTAAGTTTTATACAAATATATACAGAATAAATGAAAAGCAATTACAAAATATTTTTTTGGATTTTCTGATTAAAGACCTTATATCCAGCTACTTTATTCCTTGTTGATGAGGTCAAGTCTTGAGCTTCTCTCAGGGTTCAGGTTAGCCTGTATCTATTAGATGTATATAGTCTTTTATTTTCTTTATTTTTCCTTTATTTATTTATTTATTTTAGGTTAAAATAGTAATAAATGTACAACATTTGCACACAGATGCAAGTTAGTAATAATATGGATTTAGTAATATATAGGTGTTTTATAAAGGATTTTAAGTAAAATAAATGAATAAAGATGATGAAATGCAGATTCATCATTCTCATATTCTTTACATTTGCTAGTCCCTTAGTAAACACTTATTTGAAAGAATAAGTGAATAAAAGTAAAAGAAAGGAAAAATAAAAAAATTTGGACAATATTGAGTATTAAACTTATCTTCATAAAGTTGTAACATGGAGCTCTGTCAGACCTTTGGATTATTAGTGTGACAGAACCTTAATGGGAAATGGATTTAAAACCTAACAACCTTCAAGTTCCATAGGACTCCTATTCAGGTTTCCATAATAGTCAGATCAGAACAAGCCTATATACACAAATTCTTATGACTATGAATCGTTACTTGTACGGTGTAAGTAAAATATAGCTCCCACCTCAAAAGTAGCTAAGAAATAGACTCTCTCAACAAGGTAACTCTAGTCCCCCAATCTCGCAACTCTTCCCTCGAGGAGTGGGGATATTCCCTTCTAAGTTCAAATACAACCAGCTCAAGAATAGGAGATGGAGAAAAGAATGGACGGTAACCAGTGTAGCTACTTATCCTTGGATACATGACTAGTGTAGTCATGTCATCCAGCTACAAGCTTACAAAATTTAACTTTGAAGCTCTTATAATTTGTTGTTTCTTCTATACATGTATATACTTTCTGACGGGTATTTTACTTTTAACTAGGCCTGTCCACTTTTGGAGATTCTACATTTTTATTTTGTTTTATTTTTTTAATCAAATATATACATAAGGAGTTTTTCCTCTTGAGGTAGTAGACTATCCCTCTTTTGAAGCATTATTGCAACCTCGCATCATCTTGTCTTTAGACCTCAATGCTACTAGATCAGGTTGAGATGCACTACCCTCCCTAGAGAAAGATGAATATTCCCACTAGTAGTTACATACTCATGTGCTACCCAATGCCAAAAGATTCTACCTCCCCAGTACCTCCTCCATGAAGAGCTACATGTAGAGTGCTTGTCCAACATAATTCATGGTCTAGAAGAATCATGTGTGTGTTGTTAAATATTCTACTTAGTCTAATCAAGACAACATGTGATCATAGTCTTATGAACTCAGAGAATCGTCGCTTGGACCTAAAAAGTCTTCATTCCATTTCTTATAAAGTTCCTCTGAAATTAAGTGTATTAAGGTCCAACTGAGTTCCATTCTTCAATTTTATTCCAGACTTAGTTTAAATTTTAATATTATCCGAAAAAAAGACATGCAAATGCAAGTAATATATACAAAGCATTTTTTAAAGAGATTTTTTCTAATCTACTTTTTTTTTTTATTTTTTCTAATTTAATTTATTCAAGTATATATACAGATTATACAATTTTTTTATAATAGAATATTTTTTTTGTTGTTATGTTTGTTTTTTTGTTTAATTTTTTAATTCTTTGTGTTTGATGTGTTGTTTTTTATTAAGAGGGAAGGTGGCCAAAGTCTATGGCCAAAGTCTATATACACACGTGGATTTAACGAATTTATATACATATCCCTAAAATAATCATATTTTTAAAAGTATGAGTTATGTCTAAAGTATATATATTTATATATATAATATGACACCCCCTATACTTAGCTCAAACTATGTCCTCATTATGATCAAAGAGCTGCAAAGGAAGACATAACTCGTTTTAAGGGTACAAAAGTGAAAAGAACACCATACAATGACGACTCAAAGAATTAATTGTAGTCGGTGATCCCCTCTATACTTAGGTATAATTAATAGACAATTGTGCAAGAGGGGAAAAAACCAAGGAAAAGAATTAACAGACTCAACAGTTCGTCTTGCCCCTATACATAGGGTAGAATATCGCTAAGTATAGAATATCAACAATTTAGGGGATAATAGAGAGATCAGAAGAATAAAAACATAAAAGAGGCGATATGAACAACTCGAATCATTCACCCCCCCCCCACTTAGGATAGAGTACATCCTAAGTATAGCACGCATATACAGACAAGAGGTGAACGTTAACACTGAAGAAGGAAGGATCAAATTAGGACAAAATATATATATACAAGGTAGACATTGTTAAGGTGCCTCTCAACAAGTGCTATTGTTTACGCCCTTAGCTGCGCGCAAAGGCTAGGATAATGATGTATCAAGGTTCAGGATGACATCTATAATGCAAATATCATATTGTCGTTGTTGTCTTGGTGTGAGAACAACAACGTGGTTAATAGTGTGAATGGTGACATCCCGATAAGCAATCAAGCAGGTGTCTGCTTCCAGATAAATAGAAGAGAAAGTAAAGTCAGGCACTTTTAGCACAAATGAGATCTTCGGCTCAAGGTCATGATAAAGTGAATGTGTGGACCCGAAAAAATGGAACGTGGAAAAGAAGGATCGGTCATGGAATCCTCCACATCAATCATCGTCTCAAAAAAATATGGAAAATGAAAATCATGAGACTCACTGATATCCAATGCACATGATATAGAGAATTCAGGTAAATCATCGAATATCTCATAGATCATGTCATCCTCACAAGGGTCGTCAAGGAGAGAAGAAATATCAATCTTAGAAAAATTAGAAGACTCGGTCTCGTAATCCGACAGATCAGATGCACAATCAAGAAGTGAAACCGAGTACAGAGAACACACCACCCGCAGATAACCCTTGGGGAGTTGTGAGAAATCAGGATGATTCTAGGAGAGAATGAATGATCGTACTTAAAGAATGGGTTCTCTCTCAAAGTAAAGAAAAACCGTTCAATGAATCAGAAATATCAGGCTCCATAATCAAAGAGATCATTAACCTGCCAGAGTGAAGCGATCTGAGCTTGGGAAATATTGGACATCATTTGGTCCTCAGAGTAAAGGGTGGGAGGGTGGGAAAACATGAGTGATGTTGATTTTTTTAAGTGATTTCTAATGATCTGGAGAGAAAAGATCGTAACTAACACAACACCAAGGACAAACATCACAATGAAAACCCCCAATTCACCAATTCAACGTAATGTGAAGACCGTGAAGGTTCGATCAATTATCTTGTCAAATTTAGAGTTAGGTTATCAAAAAGATAGTTGTATAAATACATAAGAAGGCTTGAGATTGGGGCACTAATACCTGGTGTGTATGTGGTAAATTAAATGCGAATATAATGAGGGGATTGATCTTCTAAGACAATTGAATCAATTACCTTTAATTTGTAGAGTTAAAGTTATATTAGCAGTCCCTATTTTTATTTTTCACTTTTTATATATTTTTGAATAAAAATCACATCTAATAAATTGTCCGATTTCTTTTTTCCTTTATCCAAAAAAATAGAGGGAGGAAAATGGAAAAGCCAATGCGCGATTAAACATAATGATGCATGCAACGGTTAGAGATGCATACATTATCGCAAGCACTCTGCATGCAGGATGATCCACGTATAAATTTAAATAAATAAAAATAAACTAATCTAAATGTTGCACGTGAATCGTCCTAGCAATAACTTCTATTAGCAGGCAAGAACTAGTAAATTTGACTAAGTCCAAAACTCGCTCTACTCTATAGGTGCACATATTCCAATTTAGGGTTTTGGACCTAATAAATTACCTGGCTCAAGAAAGTTAATAAATAATCAATAGGTAGCTCACGAAATCTGTGTTAAATAAAGGAAAATAAGGTTATAAAAACAAAACCGGCGAGGTCCCCCAAGTGCTCATGCACTTGGTGAAATAGACCCCAGAAACTAGGTATATAGTGTCCTTTTACAAAAGTTTGAATGATTAGATAAATGCTAAAATCTTTCTAAGCGATCTATGCTCCAATTACATGTCTCCTTAACATCTTCTTCTCCTCTTCCCACACTCTCACGCTGCTTTGGGAAGAATAAAGCTGCCTACGCATCACTAGACTGCACCGGTGCTCCTAAGAAAGTCGCTCCTACTTGTCTGGCTACCGTAAGAAAAAGGAAAGAAAGAATGTGTAAGAGTCACAAGTATAAAAATATGAGAAATAATTAATGTGTTAGTCACAGTGAATACGAACGATGATTGAATGTAGAAAAATATGAATAGAATTTTATAACCAAGAATAGTAGGTCAAATGAGAAACCTAATAACCCTCATCGTTCCTCCCCAGCAATGGCGCCATTTTGTTGGACGTAATTTTCATGGGTTTCAAATACGATGTTTTATGCACAAGTGTCGTCGCAACCCAATCAATTGTAAACAAAAAAATTGTTTTGATTCTCAAGCTGAAATAAATACCAAAAATGTAGCAAGAGAATTTCTCTATTTAATTTACCTATATAGCAACAGGATCAAACTCAGGGAGGCTACAAATCCCGAGGTTTATTCTAATAATTGAAAAAAAATACGAAAATAATAAGGAATCTCAATGTACACTATGCTTGGTTTCTTTTTTTCTATATTTTTATTTTTAAATTTTTATTTTTCTGATTTTTAAATTTTAGTTATTTTTAGTTTTGCAAATTTTTAGTTTTTAAGAGAATAATTTCCAAAAAATAAAATACAAAAATCAAGGATGTCTAATTTTTAATTTTAAAAATATAATGAAAATGATCGGAAAGGTTATAATATTTTTTGTGGTTTAATATATCTTTACTATTTTTAGTGATTTTTGTATAATTTTTCGAATTTTTAAGATGTTTAAAATGAATAAAAGCTCGAGGAAAATCCAATAGTAAAAAGAAAGTAGTATTTTGCAAATTTAAAATATCAAATAAAATAAAAATATTAGATTTATTTTACCGAAAATATAAAAGAAATTATCTACAAAAAGAAAGTTAAATCACAATTTTTGGAATTTTATACAATTTTCAATTATTATTATAAATTTATGATATTGTATATTTTTTTGGGTTTTCAAAATAGATAATAAGTGAAAATGAATAAAAAAGATAAAATATACAAAATTAAAATAATTCTATTTTTTTAGAATTTTGAGGCAATATTCAAGTTGTTATGAATTTTTGTATTCCAAATTTCGAAAAATGCGATGTTTTTGAATTTTTAAAAATAGAAAGTGCAAATAAAATTGTAATGAGAAAATTATATAATGAACATATGCACAACATGAACATAACACGATTGTTGAAGAATATATTGAGCAATAAAAGTATTTATTTTAAAAAGAAAAACGTGTAAGACAAATGTCTGGAAGACATGGACTAAAATGCTATTATTTAAAGCTTTTATAACAAAATCAACAAGAAATAAAATAGGGAATGAAAATGGGAAATTATCAATGAAAGGTGTGCGATGTATGTGCTTGAAATGGAGGGCATCATGTAATTCTGAAATCTTTGGAAGCTAACGATAAATTGCCCAAAAATTAAGTTTAGTGTTAGACGTGGGATACGTGCGTTCATTCACTCCCTGGTCGAAGCATAGGGGGCGCTGTCCCTTGTCTTCTTCTCCAAGCCAGGTTGTAGGCGGTGCTCTCCTATAGAGAGCGAGGATGGTGACAGTGGTCTTCTGGCAGAGGCGCCACTCCAAGATGTTAGAGTTGCGGCAAAATGATGGTGGGTGCGGATTGTAGCTCCTCTATGAGCGATTTGGGACGATAGTGATGGTAGGTGGTTCTTTGCGCGGAGAAAGTGCTTGAGAGTGGAGAAGATCGCTCCTCGCGGAGGAGGTTTGTAGGCGATGGACGAAAGGATAGGCGGAGGAGGGGCTAAGCCGCGGTGAAGTGGCCTCGTGCACGCCTGTGGTGAGGTGTCGAGCTGCGGTGGCGTTGCGATCTTCTACAGGCATAGATGTTGCATTGGTTGGGCGACACACGTCCTCCGGGCACTGGTGCTGAGTGGCATTGAGCAAGAGTAGAGGGGTTGCTCCAGGCGGTCAGTGGATGGGCTCCAGAGAACAACGAAGGTGGTGGAGCGTCGATGAGTGACTAACATGGAGACGCTGCTCTGGATGGTTGGTCCAGGAGGAACAGTATTGGGGTGATGAGGGGGCTAGGGCGGAGACAGTAGCAGAGTGTCCAAAGTTTTTATTATTGTTTTGTATTTTTTGGTAGAATATCAAGTGATTTTTTTGGTTTCTTTCTTTTGTATGCCTGCAATAAAATGAAAACAACGACTCGAGCACAACGAGTCGGTCCCAAATAAAAAGAAGAGAATGTGAACGTAAGATGGAGGAGAACCGAGTCTCTGACCACCGTGCATGGCCGGAGTTGTGAGATCGTGTGAGATAAAACGTGAACGTGTAGGATTTATGAAGTGAATGTGAATTCGGATCGGATTAGATCGATGAAGAAGAATGATTAACTAAGACAAACTATGATCAAAAATTGAAAATTGACAACAAAATCAAAACTAAAATTAATCCTAAAATTACCTAATTAAAAGACAAAAAAATGGATGTGGATCTCATCGTGGGAGCGAATAATGTTGTGATGGACTTGACGAAGATCGTCTCGCTGTCATCGGATGGCTCGGAGGCTGGGCACCTTTCTACAACAAGATTACTCTTGGAGATTAGGCTCATCTCACCACTGGATTGATCAAGTTGGAATGATGGAGGAGGAGCCAAATAAATTGAAAAAAAGAGTTTGAAATTAAAAAATGAATTAATGGAGTGGGAAAAAAGGAAAGATGTTAATGGTGAAATTAAATTAATGATATTAATAAATAAAATATTTTTCTAAATAGTATTAATTAAAATAATAATAAATACCAATAACGTAATGAGCCACCTTAATGGAGGATTAATTTCGGAGGTAATTAATTTATATACATATGGTATATTGTTTATATAATTAAATCAATAAATAAATGAATTATTTTCATCATTTTATTAATTTAAGTAATAAATGTTAGCTATTTAATTTTTTTCAGTGTTATTTTAAGGAAATTAATTATATACATATAATATATACATATGGAACGTTATATACATAGTTAAATAAGAAAATTATGTTATTTTATGTTTTATAAAAAACTATTTTTATTTTTTTTACATTATTATTAATAAATATTATAATTAATTAAACTATATTATCTATAAAAATAAATACGGATAAATATATACAACAAATAAATGGTACAATTGCAGAAACCACCCTAAAAATTGTCATTCAAATCATAACTCCAAAATTTATGAAACCATTGTCATTTTAAGAATAATTTAATTTAGAAATGAAGGGAGCGAGTTTGATTCAATTCACGTTCCTATGGAGTCGGAATTGATCTTTCAATTATCGCTTTACAATTCTGTCGAATGTGGTTATTTTTATTATGTACATGATTTTATTTTGCAATTTTTTTATTATTTAGAAAACATTTTTGTTTACAACTTCCATTTAGAAGGTTATTTGATTTGATGTCAATTTATCGACAAATAAAATGGTGCAAGTTTTAAACAAATATAAACAGAATAAATGAAAAGTATTTACAAAATATTTTTTTGGATTTTCTGATTAAAGACCCTATCTCCCCATACTTTATTCCTTGTCGATCAGGTCAAGTCTTGACCTTCTCTTGGAGTTCGAGTCAGCATGTATCTATTACATATATACAAGATTTTCTTTTCATTATTTTTCCTTCATTTCTTTATTATTTTAGGTTAAAACAATAATAAATAACATTATTGATACAAATATGTAGGTTAGTAAGAATATGGATTTAGTAATATATACAAGCATTTTATTAGGGATTTAAAAATAAAATAAATGAATAAAGATTATGAAATGCATATTGATCACCAATCCAATTTACTCAGATTGGATCCATAATTGGGATCTTGTTCTCTCAGCAGAACGCATCTCTTTTGTGCTCTATAAGGACAAGTACATAAACCCCTCTACATTAGAAGAACAAAAGTCAATGAAAATATGATGAAGATCAAACATTGGCTCAATGTTTTTTTGGGATTGTTATCTATGTTCTTCAGACGCAACATGTTGATATGGTTCTTTGTAAAGATATAATTTTGAATCTGAAAGGGATATTCAGTGATGTCAATCGCAACCAATATTATAATGTTGTGAAAGATCTTATTCGCTGCAAAATATAGGAAGGCACTCCCGTTCGAGAAAATGTAATCTAAACGTTTGGTTTCATGTCTTAACTGAAAACTCTCAAGGTTGAGATGGCCGTAGAAATGTAGTTAGACTTCATTATGTTTCTTTGCCCAAGTCTTTCAATAATTATGTGGCATCATACTACATGAACGAGTTGGCATTGTTTAATGCTAAGTTAATGGCTTCATCAAAGTCTACGGAATACTTAATGAAGAAAGAGAATCCCACTAGTAATGCTTCCACACTGACAACATCGAAAAAGACTAGTGTTTGTCATCACTACAATATGCTGAGGGACTGGAAGTGTAATTTCTTAAATTACCTTAAATCTGTAGAGAAAGGTAAAGCCCAACATGTATGAAATGTACTTTCATCTTTGAAACCAACTTTTTCATAGGACGACAAGGTTGTTGGATCATCGATTCTAGTGCTTCGGCTCATGTATGCAATTTGTCACATCTATTTCAGGAAACTAAGAGTCTAGATGAAGGAGAGATAGTCATCCAGATGGGATCTGATGCAAAGGTTGCAGCAGTTGCCATCGAGGTATACTTTCTATCTTTGTCTAGTGGAAGAGTCCTTGTACTTAAAGAGTGTCTTTGTGTTCTGTATGTAAAAAGAATCCTTATATCAATATCTAAGCTTGTTTTAAATGGATATTCGTTCCTCTTATGTAATAAACTTGTCATAAGTTATTATGATAAATATATTGCATATTGTTTTCTGACTTCCAGTAGACTCTATGAATTGTGCATTGATGAATCTATCATGAATGTTACCACCACTGATAAAATCCATAAAAGAAACAGAGAGGATGGAATTCATTCTAACATGATTTGGCATCAAAGTCTTGGACATTTATTTGTTGAAAGGATTAATAGATTGATAAAGTGGACCATTAGATTTTCTACAGGTTCAAACTATGCCAACATGTAAACATTATATTCAAGGCAAAATGACTAGGACACCTTTATGTAACAAGGTTTCACGATGCAAGGGTATTCTTGACCTAATACATACTAATGGATGTAGTCCCTTCAGTACCGTGACCCGAAATGGATATCGGTATTATTTTGCATTTATCGATGATCATTCATGATACATGTTTATCTTCCTACTACATCATAAATCTGAAACCTTTAAAAGGTTCAAAGATTTCGAGGCTTTGGTTGAGAACCAAACCTATAAGAAGATTAAACGGATTTGATCTATCGAGGTGGCGAGCACCTCTTAGATGAATTTAAGGAATACGACATAGAGAAAGAAATTGTATCCAATCTCACTCCTCCTTTAACTCGCCAACTTAATAGTGTTGCTGAAAGATGCAATAGGACCACCATGGCCATGGTTTGTTCAATGATGACTAAAGTACATTTACCACTTAGTTTCGGGGGATATGCAGTAGAGACTGCAGTTTATATCTTGAACAATATTCCTAGCAAGTATGTACCCAAAATCCCTCATGAGATTTGGTTTGGAATAGAACCCATTGCTAGACACTTGAGGATTTTGGGATGCTTGGTCCATGCAAAGAACATGGATGCAAGTAAGCTGGAATCATGCATTCGAGAGTGCTAGTTCATTCGGAATGTAAAAGATGGTATGGATACGAACTTTACGATATTGAGACTCATAAGGTCTTCCTCACTAGAGATGTAAAATTTCTAGAGGATAACTTCCTTAAGAGTCAAGATAGAAATGGAGTAAAGGAATTCTTTTGATCCGCAGAAGATCCTGACTTTCTTGAAGCAGAAACTAAAGATGTAAGAGAAGATGAAACACATGTACCTCTTCAAATGAGTTCAAGGGTGGTTGCACCACCAGAAAGGTAGGGATTCGATTTGCTAGGTGAAATTGACAATAATCCATCTTCATTTGATGAAGCACTCGGGGATAATGACATGGATATATGGATGCTAGAAATGAACTAAAAAATTAAGTCCACACACAAGAACGGTGTATGGAACCTAGAGGATCAACCTAGAGGGGTAAAACTACATGGGTGTAAATGGATCTTAAAGAAAAAGAGGGGGGCTAATGGGAAGGTAGAGACCTTCAAAGAATGACTCTTATCCAAGGGCTACACATAGAGAGAAGGCATCGACTGCGATGAGACATTCTCTCCTCTGTCTATACTTAAGTCTTTTAGGGCAATGCTAACTATTGTTGCATATCTTCACTGCGACATATGGTAAATGGACTTCAAGACGTGTTCCGTCAATGGATACCTTGACGAGGATATATATATGGAGTAGCCCCAAAGCTTCATAACTGAGGAAGGCAAAGTATGCAAGCTAAAGAAATCCATCTATGGGCTAAAGAAGCTTCATGTAATTGGAACATCAGATTTGATGAAAACATAAAGAGTTATGATTTTTGTTATCCCATACCTTAGAGATGAAAGATCTTGGAGAAGCCTCTTATATCTTGTATATGAAGCTTTTCAGAAATAGACAAAAGTGGATGTTGGGATTATCACAACATAGGTACAATATCAAAATCTTGGAATGGTTTCATATGGAAAATTCCAAGAAAGGCTTCCTTCCCTTAGGACAAGGTATCCATCTGTAAAGAGGGATGGCTTCTCAAAGTGTTGACTATAAGAAAGCTAGGGTTGGATGCCCATATGCATCAACTGTGGGAAGCCTTATGTATGATGTGATGTGTACAAGGCTAGATATCTTTCATGTAGTGGGAGTGGTAAGCCGTTACCAATCCTGCTATGGAGAACAAAACTGGAATGCAGTGAAGAACATCTTTAAGTGTATAAGATGGACATAAGAATACATCTTGGTCTATGGAGATGGTGATCTCCAAGTCTTAGGATACACGAATTTAGACTTCCAGTCTGATGTTGATGACCATAAGTCAACATCAGGGTTTGTGTTCCTATTGAACGGTGGTGTTATGAGATGGATAAGCAAAAAGAAGGACACTGCAACCAATTTAACAATAGAAGTTGAATACATTGTTGCATCGGATGCCACAAAAGAGGCATTGTGGTTGTTGAAGTTCATCATGGAACATAGTGTAGTTTCATCTGATACTCCCATCCCACTAACCCTACAATAACAAGGGAGCCATAGCTTAGGCAAAGGAACCCATAAAGCGTAAAAAGAGCATGCACATGGAAAGGAAATACCACATCATTCGGGAGATTCAAAAGTGTGACGACATGGTCACCAAGGAGGCCTTTATCGACATTGTTGCTAATCCCCTTACCAAACATTTGACACAAAAGTCTTTCGACCATAATGTAATGATCATGGGTTTAAGGATTGTACATGAATGGTTATGAGGGCTAGTGGGAGAATGTTATCCATGTGAGACTGAGGTGAACCATTCCTACAATAAATATTGTCGTAATTACATCAATAAAAGTTATGATTTATTTTACTCCTTGTACGAGATTAAATGAATGAATAAACAGTAAGGTCCCTCAGTACAATTAGGGTTATGTACCATGGACATCTTCATAATCATACAACTATTGATTCAATGGTTGAATCATAGAGGCTGGTGCTTGGATGATATCTAATTGAGGACTCATAAAGCACAGTAAAATGATTGTTAAGAGATGATCTCCAGCCAGAGAAGGAGAGGGAAATCTTTCTTTTAAGGTTGATGTATGATCGACTTTTTGATGTAGGTCCTCTACATAGGAATAGAGATTCAGATGTGTTAGATAAGATAGGCCAAAGAGTTGACTTAATGAGATCAAGATAGCCAAGACATATGTCATATGCTATCACGATATAGGCATGCATCCTATGACCCGATAGATATGTGTTACTATATGTCTGAGTATGTACATTTGGCTGGTCGATTGGTTGATGACCTATTCAAAGTTTATACACCGGTGATCTGTGTGAATATGAGACCATATGAATAATACGATCTCTCAAAAGGGATCACACACGTTCACTACTGAATCGGAATACATGTGCTCACTCATGAGGTATTGGGATCGATAAAATTCCATGCAAGGTCGTCTTGCTTTGGAAGCATGACAAGAATTTATAGGTATGATATATGCTTACGGAAATCATACGATCGATACCAACTCCCAATGTACATAGAAACTTATTGATAAAACCTTGAAGAAGACGGTCTAAAAGAGATCTAACACTTTCACTTTATTTTATGTCTTATAGTATGCATAATATCTTGGTACTAGGAATACTTGAGGGTAATGTGATTATAAACGATTATATAACCACTCCGCTTCCATTATGAGGGTGTGATGAAACAGATTTGGATTTTTGTTACTACTCTCAATGGAGAAGTAATCTAATCTTAGACCAAATGTTGGACATTGATATGTATATGCTTCAGATGCAATGAGGTTAGATCTATGGTTTTTATTTAATCAAACATCTACGAGAGGTCTCGAGATCTGGATTTGAGATATTATCTCAATATCCAAGTCACTATACTCGTAATGTGCAATCGTCATGCCCTTATCTCCAAGTATCCATGGAGAAAGCACATTATTCTTGAAAGAGTTCAAGAATAATTTCAATTGTTGAATAATGCATATCTATGCAATGTGAAATAGATAATTAAATGTGATTTAATTATCACGAATAATAAGAATATGATTCATATTATTTAGATTCTTGAGAATGGAGATCCAAGATAATTAAATATGATTTAATTATTAAAGATATGAATAA
The DNA here is from genome assembly GCA_037367405.1 of Ottelia alismoides. Classification (NCBI taxonomy): domain Eukaryota; kingdom Viridiplantae; phylum Streptophyta; class Magnoliopsida; order Alismatales; family Hydrocharitaceae; genus Ottelia; species Ottelia alismoides. The sequence continues at coordinate 199,834 of JAZKJV010001773.1, forward strand.
TGTGGCTATGCACATTATTTATATATATTATAAATGTGATTTATATTAAAGAGAGAGCTACTTGTAAGTATTATTGATGGATTAATTGTGGATGTGAATTGGATTCACAGTGTATAATTAATTGAAATACAATTTACATGTTATTTTGGATATATGAATACGATTCATTTTTTTCATGGCATGATTGAAATATTTACAAATTAATATGGAATTAATTTTGTGAATATATTTGCAATAAAATTTGTTGCAAGTATATAGTGTGGGATATAAAATCTCACATAAATTAAGAGGATGGGGCACCTTCCATATATAGAGGGTGGACGACCACCCTTGACATAATTAAGAGTGGTCATCCCCTCTATATATAGAAGCTGGACTCCTTCTTCATCCTCTTATCCAAATTGATTAAATTAAATTAAATTATGTTGATGACAATTCAATATATATTTAATTTATTGTAAATTAATTGTTGTTCCATTTTTACGAAATAAAGATCATGTCTATTGATTAAAACACAAATCAATTAACTGTTAATTGTGTGTTGCACATGGATTGTGATCCATGTACTTCAAAAATACCATAAAAGAAGAGGCAACCCTAGCACTTCTTTTAGAACACTTTGCAAGCCTCTCTCTCCCTCTCTCTCATTCTCATGCCTCATCTCTATATCTCTCTGAAGTGTGGTCGTCCACCCCTTATACTAGAGAGAGTTGCTATCAGCACTACGTCGTCGTGTTGTCGATTCGATCACTCATAGATCTCTATCTTCCTGGGTGCTCCATTCTGATGAAGAAGATGCTGGATATTATGTGACGAAATCTTGTGGTATGTTGCTTCGATCTTTATCTTGTATTATGAGAAGCCCACGTCTCATCAACACGGTCTCAAGCATCTCCTCTGTCGAGTCGAGCTTGAGACATGGCTCCCTTCCTTTTGATACTTCAATTGAACCTCGCTTCAAGAAGTATGTTGGACATGCGAGCCCACGATGAGCCATTATGCAATAATTTTTATTGTGAATATCATGCCATGATCTGAATGAAGAATAACTAATTTGCATAATAGGTCCCTCAGTACAATTAGGGTTATGTACCATGGCCATCTTAATGATCATATGATGGTTGATTCAATTATTGAATCATAGAAGCTGGTGCTTAGATGAATATCTAAAGAGTTAGATTGATGACTCATCGAGCATTGTCAAATGATTATTAAGAGATGATCTCCAACCTGAGTATGAGATGGAAATCCTTTCTCATATAGGCTGATATATGACCGACCTCTTTATGCAGGTCCTCTGCATAGGAATATAGATTCAGAGGTGTTAGATTAGTTAGGTCAAACAATTGACTTAACGAGATTGAGATAACCGAAGTCCTATGTCGTATGCTATCACGATATAGGAACACATCCTCTAACCAGAGATAGATGTGTTACTATATGTCTAAGTATGTACATTTGGCAGACCCATAGGTTGATGACCTAATCAAGGTCTAGACACCAGCGCGTTGGTGTGCATGCGAGGGCATATGTGTAATACGATCTCTCAAAGGGATCATACATGTTCATTACTGAACCGGAATAAATGAGCTCACTCATGAGATATTGGGAAGAATCAAATTTCATGCACGGTCGTCTCGCTTTGGAAGCTTGACTGAATTTGTAGGTTTAATATATACTTTTGGAAAGTATATGATCAAGACCTAGGTATGATATATGCTTTTGGAAGTATATGATCGATACCGACTCCCAATGATTAAATGAGAAACTTAAAGATAAAATCCAGAAGTAGACAGTGAAAAGAGATCTAATACTTCTGGTTTATTCTGGGTCTTCTAATATGCAGGATGTACATGTATTGGGAATACATGAGGGTGATGTGATCATAAACGATTGTATAACCATGACACTTCCATTCGTAGGGAGTGATGAAATGGATCTATATTTTAGTGACTCCTCTCAGTAGAGAAGTGATCTGATCTTGGTCCAAATATTGGACAATGATATGAATGTGATTCAGATGCAATGAGAAAATTAGATTTGTAGTCTTGATTTGATCATGCATCTATGAGAGGTCCACAAGATCTGGATTTGAGATTTGATTTCAATATCCAAGTCACTATATGTGGAACAATACAATCGCCATGTACATATCTCCAAGTATACACAGAGAAAGCAAATTATCCTTGAAAGAGTTCAGGATAATTTCAACGTTTATATTAGTATCCGAGCATTGACAATATTAAATGTGATTTAATTATCATTTGATTCATATTATAAGGAGAGTTATCTTAAATAAATTAATGTGATTCATATTATTTGGGAACACGAGAGTAGAGATCGAAGATGATTAAATGCGATTTAATTATCATGGATATTGAATAATATGGATAGCACTATCCATATCGATCATATATGTATATTATAAATGTGATTTATAATATATAAGAGAGGGTATTTGTGATTTACATTTGTTAATTAAATGTTTATGTGAATTGGATTCACATTGGATAATTAATTGAAAATGTAATTCGAATTTTTTTGGGTTGTGAATGTGATTCACAGATTTACAATGGCAAGATTGCAATATTCACAAAATAATTATGAATTATTTTTATATAATAATTTACATCAATTGTTGTTGTAAATATTGGAGATACATGGGACATTGTAATCTAGAAAGATTACATGGGATGTCGCCTTCCTAGTAGGAGAGGGGACGACCACCAATTCCTATTGGGAAAGGGTGGCCGTCCACTCCATGTATATGGAAGGAGGCACTCTCTCTCTCTCCCATTATCTCCATATTTGATTGATTTATTTTGGGATTAAATCATATTGATTTATCAATATATATTTAATCTTAATTAAATTAATTGTTTTTGGTTTTTTTACCAACAATGATCTTGTCCATTAAAAGAAACACAAATCAATGAGAGACATTGGATTTGTGTTGTCCATGGATTGAGATCCATGGATCCCAAAATATTATAAATAGAAAGGCATCCCTTGCTCTTCGAAATTCTAATTAGAGCATAAGGCTCTCTCTCTCTCTCTCATTCTCTTCACACCCTCTCTCTCTCTCTCTCGTGTGGCCATCCAGCATGGATGCCCTAGAGGGAGTCTTCAACACTGCAGCATCGTCGTTATGCTGCCAGATCATTTGCTCGTGACGTGCCTCACTCGTGAAGAATACGTTGGATCTCATGTGTCGAGATCAGGAGATTCGACGCATGGATCATCAACATGGATTGCGAGGAGTACATGTTTCATCAACATGGTCGCAAGCGTCTCCTCCGTCAGATCAGACTTGAGACAGGAGGTCTCTTTGTTTAGAGACTTGATCACAACAACACTTCAAGAGGTGACCCTAATACTTGTTGTTGGTTTAGATGAAATGATCCGAGAAGTGTTCTTAGATCATGTGCTTTCATTGCATGAATTTTTTTTTAAATTTCTGCTACCTCAAGCAACTAGTGCGACTAGTCGCTCTCGATCGCATACGATGTGATCGTCATGCTTATGTGATGCGCTTAAGGATCTAACCATATCCTTCAAGTGGTATCATAGCCTTAGGTTGGAGGTTTTGGATACGATCCATAAACCTAGGACGACTTGGGTTCGTTAGGGTTTGCGAACGTTTTATCGCATTTCCTTTTCGCATATCTGTTTAGTGAGTAATTTAGGCCCTTTTTAAATTGTATAAACACAAAAAATAACATTGTATTATGTTCCCCATTAAATAAGGAAACCGTGGGATTTGAGTTTGCGTCATTTAGATTCTGTTTGCTCAAGTTATGATCTTTTTAGTGAACATGTATCCACTGTTTTGGGGACTGCATATCTTGACGTAATTAAAGAGTTAATTACGGTGTTGAAACGCCTAGAAATGCATGTAAATTATCTAGGTTCTGTTGTAAATCAAATTAACAAACTTTGGAAACATGTTTTGCATAATTTGGTATTAAATTGATTGAGATATGCCGATTTTAGTGAGTGAGGGTCACTACTGGAAATTACTTTACTAATTAAGAACCTTATGATTGTCATATAATCAATTAGTGGAATTAAAATGTTTAATTTCCTGGAATAATTATGGATAATTATTTTTGAAATATGTGATGATAGTTATTTCCTAAATGACATTTTCTTACCAATAATTGATTAGATATGATCTAGATCACAATTGGTTACACAATCTACTTCCCACCAAACAATGTTGCTTTAATAGGATTGGGGATTTGTTTCGCAAATCTCCTTATAATGTTATTAAAAAATGTTTTGATTATTATTATATATGGTATAACTTCGGTTGAATAACCAATTATCATCTCAAGTACACAATGATAAATTTTGCATTATCCTTTCTTGAGGTGGATATGGTGTCTAGTCGGGTGTGTGGGGGTAGCAGGTTGCACCGTGTGCGGTCTGTCCCACTTTCGTCGGTACTGACCTTGATAACGGATAAGTACTCGATAATGCTGGAGAGATCACGGTGTATTTTTCTAATTATTAAAATTCAAAATAATACGTATTTGAGATAATACCATTATTTTAAGTAACAATTACAAATTATTTGTTTGATATTAATTGAATCATTAATTTAATATGATTAGATTAATTGGAATCCAATTAAAATTAAACACTCTATAATGAATAGAGTTGTATTTCACTTGGAAGAATAAATCGTAATGAATATGATTCATAATGACTAATTAGAATTTGATTATGATATGGAAGATCACATAAGTGACATCCATGGTCTCCCATCAAGGCGAAGGGTTCCGTCACCAGGGATTGTATGTAGGAGACGCCTGGCTGAAGTGACAGCTCCTGCATACAAGCGCATCTGGATCGGGCTCTTCGCTTCTCGAAAGAGTAAGGACGCATGCGTAGTGACCCCAATATTGAGTCCTCATATTATTGGGGTGATATTGGATTGTGCGTAGCGAGTTGTATTCCTGTTGACGGTTGGTTCAATTAATGATGGGTCAACATCACCTTAGGGGTGGTGGGCCCATGTATTAAAGACTGAATTGGGAAATGCAAGGTGGAATGTGTTCTCGCTTCTTTTGATCCGAGTTGCAAGTTCTCATATTATTGGGATGTGACAAAGATAAGGAAGGAGATCCCAGATCATGCTGAGATATAATGGTAAGTATATCTCTTACATGGAAAGTGATTAAGGGAATGAATTTTCAATGTTGACAAGACAAGAAAACTTTGATATAAAAATTCCTAAATCGAAGTAATGTATATAGTTATATACACTTATGCAAATTTCTTATTTCAGATAATCCTTCATTAAACCCACTCGATATTATAATCAATAATAACCAGTAAAAGATCATGAATTGGATTCATGATCAAGATATTGTACTTGCAGTTGGACACATATTGTATGATGTTGCAATGTGCAAGTTTCCTCGTAATAATGAGAAATTACAATTAAATAGACAATAAGACTACAGCCCTAGTGTTTGTATGTCTCTATATTCTTGATCTCTCATCGAATGTACATTGGAAGTGACATGTTGATGATGATCACAATTGTCAAATAATCCTTATTAAATCTAAGAAGATGTTTTGGCAAGCATTTGTGCCTTCGATATTTAATAATGATTAACATGGTTCACTGCATCATGCAGAATGATGGCTTTATAAGAGATGATTATTAAAAATGTTTGAATACGTACCTGAACCAAATTCTTTTAGAGTTTAGATGTATGTAGATATGATGAGTGTAATCGTTCTACTATCTATACTCTAGTCATTCATGAAACTTCATAATATTCATATTGTATGAAGTGCATATAAATGGTTAAATACTCATATTGAAATCATTTGAATTCAACATAAGAGATCCTTCTTCTTAAGCAATGGTTGTTTATGGATGAAGGAAGCGCAATGGAAGCATGGGTTGGACCCAAGTAAGAAGGAAAGTCAAAGAGTTGATTGTACTTCTGTGACTTTCATATGACATCCAAAGAGTTGGATGAATGACAATACTGCAATAAGCCGATGTATTGATAGTATGACTGTCTAGTCTATTTAGGATCCTTAGAGAAGGACCCAGATAGTGCATCAGAATAATCTATATCTACATTTAATCATTGAAATTGACTTTCTTATTTGATAAGATCAAAGTCTATAATTATATCTCATTCTTCTAATTACACTTGCAATTGGTTGCATACATTTTAGAAGACTAGAAAATTCGATCTTAAGGTTTAATAGTCATTCACATGGATATTGGTGCAATTGTTACAACAATATCTATTGTATTGATAGACTTAATGAGTTCAGTGGGAGAGCCCATAGTCTTGGAGAATGTCTCTATGACTCAGATATTAGAATACACTCATTGTTTATTTCTAAATGTTGGAAATAAACATGAATTATTAGATAGACCTATCATAAAGAGTTATGATGGATATATTTCAGATAGTATTGTAACATTTGGAGGACTCTACTAGATTAGAAAATTAACAAAATAGTTCATTAACATTTATAATACTGAAATTAAACCTTAAAAGATCAATAGGAGGATGAAAATCATTTGATAATGAAATAGCATTATGTCTTTGGACATAAGTCTGTTGATGAGATAAATTAGACTAGTAAGAGATGAAACTTTAGAATGTCTAAGATTTCAAATCTTACATACTTGTGAATAATTGTATTCAAAGTAGAAATTGTCTAATGCACCCTTCTCTTAGGATGGTGTAAGATGTCAAGGTATTCAAGATCTCATACATATTGATGTATGTGGATCATCTGTTTCATAATAAATATTGAGATGATATGTGATATCATTTAATGATTATTTATTATATGGGATTTCTTTCCTTCACCTTAGAAAGATTTGAAATGTTCGAAGACTTCATAATTTGGTTTTGAACCAAAGATTGAAGGAAGATGAAAATGAATTTGATCTAATATTGTAGCTTGTACCTATTAGATGAATTCAAGAAATACCTTATGTAAAAAGGAATATCATTCCTATCTTAATCCTCCTAATACACCTAAACCCAAGAGAATTGTAGGGAGATACAATTAGATCATGTATGACATGATTTGATCAATGATGAATTTTAGCATAATTACCTATTAGTTTCCTGGATTATATGTAGTAGAGACTACAATATATATCCTTAATAAGGTTCCAGACAAGTAAGCTGAATTTAGCACCTGAGGGTGCTACTTCATTAGGAAAATAAATAATGGTATTGGATACCTACTTTATGACCTTGAGATTCTTAAAAGATTTCATATATGAGAATGTGATTGTTAGATGTTGAGACTCTTGAGAATCAAGATGAAAATGAAGTAAAGAAACTCATTTAGTCTTAAGAAGATAATGAGGCTCCTAAAATTGGACACAAAAGGACAATAAAGGATGAACCCTAATACCTCTTCAAATGAGTTTGAGGATGGATTCCATGTGTTAGTTGAGTCTGAAAATGATCTGACTTCATGTGATGAAACTTCTCAAGATCATAGATTGAAAAGATGGATGTTAGCATTAAAGTCTAATGTAGACTTCAAATACAAATGTTGTATATGGACCCTCGAGGATCCACCTATATGGATAAGACCCATTAAGGTGCAAATGGATCTTCAGAGAAAGAGGGAACTTGATGAGAAGGTAGAGACCTTCAAAGCACGGTTCGTAGCAATGAACTACAGACCGAAGAGAAAACATCGCTTGTGATGAGACTTGCTCTTAAGTGATCATGCTTGAACTCATCAGAATATTGCTAACTATAGCTACACAAACTTGACTTTGACATATTTTAGATGAAACTCAATATTGCATTTCTCCATGAATATCTCTCTGAGGACATTCACATGAAGCAGCCACATAGCTTCATGGTTGAGAAAAACAAAGAGTGCAAGCTAAGTAATTCCATCTATTGACGCAAATAAACTTTTTGGAGTTGGAAGATTGGATTTGATGAAATCATAAATGTTATGATTTCATATAGAATCTTGATGAACCATGTGAAGCTTAGTGGGAGTGCTATTGTGTTCATCATGCTAAATGTCAATAATATCCTAATCATTCGGAATGGCATAAGGATGATAATAAGTGTTTTATTGACTAGCTATTCCATACATTGAGATATGATCTCAAAGATACCGCTTGGATCTTAGTTCTGAAGTTGTTCAGAAGCAAAGAGAAGAGGGTATTGGACCATCACATTAGTGATACACCTTGGATATGTTCCATTTTTTGGAAAATTCCAAGAAAAACTTCCATCGCTTAAGATATGGTACTGACCTATTTGAAGGGATAACACCTCAAGGAGTAGAGGAAGTGAATGCTAAAACGGCTTGCCTTTATGCAATAGTTACGAGAAGTCGAGTGTATTCTAGATATTTACATATGCCAGATATCTACCATGCAGTGGGAGTAGTAAATCATTACTAATCCTACTATGGAGATAAAATACTTGATTGCAGTAATAACAATATCTTCAAAGATGACACGACTTAGAGATAGTGATCTGAAAATCTTATCTTCTAGAACTTAAGACTTTATATATAGTGATCTAAAAGGTCTTAATTGTGGATACCGTAGGAGATAGAGATCTCCAAGAATATGGGTATTCTGATAAGGATAATGGAAATACTGGTTATAATAATAATTGAGTTGTAGTGTCACGAACACTATAACTAACAAAATTGAGTATTGGTTGCATAATATGCAACATTCGCATTGTACGAGAGCACTATTACTAGGAGATATGCAAGTTCCGTAAAAGGACTTGGCGTAGTCTATTGGGAACAGAGTGACTGATCAGCTTACTGATGAATCTCGGATTCATCACTCTAAATCTCATTTAATTAAGCTCCAGATCCCACAAAATCATCAGCATTTCTGCATCTATTCTGCATAATTAACATTCATGCATGTTTTCATAATAATTACATTTTAGCACTTATTTCTGCACAAAATAAGAATCCAAAAATCCAAGCCAAAAATGACTTGTAAATAACCTAAACTTCCCTGATTTTTAACTCATTCATGCTAACTTCGAATGATCCAAAACCACTCCACTGTGTACATATCACTAACAAGAATAAACAAAAAAATACAAAAAAATAATTAACCCAAATAAGTGGACCAAAACCAAATCCTAGTTTCAGGATTTCCGGACTAAAAGCCCCACATCTTCCCCATCCAGTGTCTGTTTTGATCCTACTCACTTTTGAACTAATGTACATTCAATTACCTTCAAAACAAGACCAAGTTCAAGTGAATCAGAGCTCATATGTGAAAGTTGGGTTTTGGGCCTCTTTTGTACATTGTGTATTTTAGCGGTTTTTGACCTGATATTTTATATACATAATTTCCTAATTAATAAAAATCCAAGAAAATAGACTAAGATGTCTTTATTTATCTTTTTTTGTTCCACATTTTTTTCAGGATTTTTATCTGACTTAAAAATAGCATAAAAATTAGAAAATCCAAAAATCAAGGTATTCTATGTACATGGGATACCCCAGAAATATTACTTTTTGCATTTGATTGATTTTGGTTTTGATGTCATCATGAAAGTTGTAGATCTCATCGAGACGAGCATTTTTTGTGAAGGAGCTTCTTTGATCCGAGCTCGTTTGCTATTTATTTTTGATTTTACAATGTCTTTATTCTCAGAATTTTATTGGTGCTGACACGTGGCTGCCCCTGAGGCAGCCACGTGTCAACCATTTTGGCCTTTTTGTATACCCATTTTAAAAAAAATTTAAAAAATATAATTAAAACCCCTGCACGTGCAAGGCACGTGACCCAAGCACGTGTCGTTCACTACTGTCCCTCTCACCCCCTGCCACGTGTCACCTCCATGATCGTCCGATCTCGGCTGATAAGTCGGCCATCCACCTTCGTCCTCCTCCCCTCGTTTCGGAACCCCACCCCCCACCCCGCAATCCTCGCCAACCGCCGTCCCCGTGAACTCTGCCAACATCCAACCACCTCCGCGATTCCACGCCAAATCTCACCAACCTCTCCGGCCTACCCTCATCCTATTAAAGGGCATCGCCGCACCCCGAATCCGCATTCGCCGTTCCTCGCCTCCTGTCGCGACATCCAACCACCCAGCATAATCTAAGGGCCCTCTGCTCCTCGTCGCAGCCTAGTCATCTGCAGCTGCTCCGCTCCGGTGTCTTCACCATTGAGCCCACTCCCTGGTATTCCTTCGCCTCTCCCAGCTGCTTTTTTAATCTCCCCGACCATCACCATTCCCATCCCGATCATCGAGCTTTGAATCCCATCTCCAAAACATCACCGTCGATCGCTCGCCTCGCTCCATCATCGCCCCCACGTGAGCTTTGTCTCCGATCAACGTTCTCGCCGTTGATCCTCCTCTAGCTCCTGGAGCTTCGTCGCGCACGCCATCGCTTCGCCACCAAATTCACCAGCCCGAACTTCACCTCCTCTCCCCCAGCCAGGCAAAGCTTCACCGCCGCCATCATTAACTCCATCAACCTTCATCATCTGCACGTTGCAACCGGTCATCATCGACTCCAGACCAAGCTCCGCCCCTCCCAGCACCGCCTACGCACCTCTGCTCATGCTTCTACACCGCCGACCCCTTGTCGTGTGTTGGCCAAACGGAGAATGTCTAATCATCAAGCATCACTCATCTGAACTGGTGACGCCTCACAACCCTTAGCCGTCAGACACAATCAGCCATCAACGTCTCAGATCTGCTCCATGCCTAAAGTCCGAACCTGATCCGAGCCATTAGCCTCGGGCAGCCCGAAGCAAGCATAAAAGATACGTGGCAGTCCGAGTCCAACCCTTCGACCGAGCCTGCATACGCACGTGAGGTGCACGTGACACACAGACAAATTTCAGCAAGGCCCTTGGAGATTCTCTTAATTACGCATGAACCCCCACTGAACAAGTTACGCACGTGACATGTTACCTACTGGTGATTTTGCAAGAAGACCCCTGGAAAACTGGTAATTACATCTAGGTCCCCCACTGTTCTTTTGTTTATTTTTATTTAAATTGCATCTGTACCTCGGTGTTCCCTTTTATTTTAAACAGCTACATTGCATATTCTATCTATCCAAAAATAGCATGATATTTTTCCATTAATTCTCTACATTTTGACATATAGTGGATATTCTTGTGATCATTGGTTAATTAACAAATAATTATTTTGTGGAAAATTGCAGACTTTACCCATTTTATGCTCCTAAATTTGCTATTGATTAACGTTGCTCTAAAAATTCCCGAAAAATCACTAATTTTGTAGAGATTATTGTGCTTGACATTGTGCCCAAAAAAGAATTTCATTTGCATGCATAAATTTCTATGTAAAAATTATTTTGCAAATTTCAGTGTTTAATTTTTAATGGGTATTGAAACTATTATTTTGTGGTTTAGAATTTTTCTAAGGTCCATTACTTATTGATAGATCTTAGATAATTTTATTCCTCGGAAATAATTGGGTTAAATATTTATTATAATTAAATAATGAAATTTATTTTGTTTGCATTTAAAAATTCATAAAAAAATCATATTGCATCCAAAAACTCCAAAAGAATTTATAGTGCATTCATTTCATCATATTTTGCATCGTGGCCAAGTTTTATATTTTTTGAACATCGTTTGAATGTATTTGACATTTTAGTCCCTAAGATAGGCCGAATTTGCATTTTGCATCCTTTATTGCATTCAAAATTACAAAAAAAGACCGCCTCAAAAACCGCGCACGAATTTTGATAGACATAATTGTAGGTTGTTCCTTTGCCTCCTTATGTTCGTCCTTAGGACTTGCCCAAGTAAAATAAACATAAAATTGCATTGATTAAATTGACTAATATTTTGTGTGGTTATTTTCGTGATCGATTCCGATTGCCGCCTACAATGAACGAAAAATTAATTTTACGCACGAACAAAATAAACATCATCTTCTTAACAAGCAAATTTCAGACTCGTCAAATGGCGCCGTTGGCGGGGAGGCGAGCAGCTTAGTTTTGTGTTTTGAGAATTTTCGTTTGGTTTTCCGTATTCGGGTAGTCTGACCCCCAAGTCTTTCATTGTAAATTTCATTTATTTTTCTTGCATTTTTTTCAGCATTTATTTCTCTTCTTTTATTTTTGATTTTTTTGAGTCACTCTTTAACATTTTCTCTCTTATATTTATTGTAAGGTACCCGGCGTACGTGGAGCGGTTTTTCAAGAATCGGAGCATCTTCACCGACTTCTGAAGAGACGTAATTAATTTAAGATTGAGTCGAGTTGTGAAAGAGCGTAGAGTCTAGGATTTTAAATTCTGCAATTTTATTTCTGTAATTAATTGCTCATTTACAGCGGTGTCCGTTTGAACTCTCACAATTGTAAAAAGACTCTGAACTTTCTTCTGTGGTGTGTCGTGTCCTGTTTCACTCTCTGGTGAGGGTGGGGCCCGACTTGAGAGGCGATTAGGATAGACCTGCACATACGGCTCTCAGAGAATTTATATTTTTGATCGTGCTCATAGGATCTAAGGCCACACTGCACTTTAATTGAGACGCACATTAGATCATTCAACTTTGCCAAATTTACCTCATTTCTTCCCCGCTAATAGAAATTTCTGCTTAGGTGCGGTTTTTCATCGGCTTGCATTCATTTAGAATAACTTTTCAATTCCGTACTACATCCCACATGGAGATTGCGAGGATTCACTGTAAGTCTTCTAACTGAGCATACATCATTGTTTTTGCGTGCATCTACATTTCTAGAACTTTTCCCTCTTGTTTTATCACATAACTCTAAAGGAAATTGGGTCTGGACGATAGACGTTTATTTGTTCTCATTTAAATTCTTTAGTGATCACCGAATTAAAATTGGGACTGCTAAAGATAGCCGATCTTAAGAACCCATAAAATCAAGAATTCTTGTGGGAGAGAAACCCCAACAATGTTTGATATCTTGCAGCGAGGAGACAGATGCACACTAGGATAGAACCAAATCCAAGATTTTCATACCAACTATTGATTCTACCAAAAGCGATTAGCTACTTCTCAGTGAGGATCTAACATGTACGGTCTAGATTTCCTGAGCAGAGTGGGTGGTTTAGAGGACACTGCGTAAGGCTCCATTCTCAAGTAAAGGGTAGCCGTTCTACAATCCTTACTTACTCCCATACTGGCTGAAAGTAGGTGCAACTAGTCATAAGAATTCAGGACAGTCGGTCGGGAAATATAGGCACCTAACGCTCGTTCAAATGGCTTGCAAGATTTGAATTCTCACCAATTAAAACTGACAAGATAATTGGCCGAACTCTCACGGCCTTCACTAAGTGAGTTGGTAAAACAAACCCTTGTATTGTGTTTGGATTGTGCGTAGAAACTACATAATCAACGAATACCACACATTTGTGCCTAGATCATGAACTGTAAACCTCTTGCTGATCATTTTGAATCGAGAATGTAAAATTGTGGTAATTCTCGTTCGGACTCCGCGAACCCTTCTCTGACCACCACAACTTTTCAAATCTCAAAGGTTCGGAAGCACTCTTACTCAGGACCACCTTGGGTTCATGGACACCCTTCTTGTGAATCCTCCTCTTATGATTCTTTCAACTTCTGGGAAGGAGGTCAAACCCATACTCTTGCTTTATCTTCTGATCACATCGAGGAAGACTCTTACCTCGATAACTCTAATTCTGAATCTTTCCATTCTATTGACTTCGATTTCTCCCATTCTGAAGGTGAAGAGAAGAAGGAGAAGATGCCGCCCAAGTTGCCTCCCAGGAAAGAACCAGGAGAGGAACATAATGAAGACCCAATACATATGATTTTTGCAAGACTGGCAGCATTTAAGCAGCAACAACTGTTACTGAGGGAACAACTTGAGAAGTTGAATGTTGGGGAAGAACTACCAATGGAAGCATCATACAATCCTGGGCAGTACAGAGTTAGAAATTACCTGCAGCCACCTGATAAACCCTAATTTCTAACGGTCTTGTGATCCACACAAGGCGGGAACACAGAGGTCACTGCGGTGACCGCTAAAAATCCAGATTTAATCAACAATGAACCCACAATAATAAATCAAGAAATGAAGAATAAATGTGGAGTCAAATTTATTTTTAACTCTACAAACCGGTGTATAGTGGAAGTAGGTAGAGTGTCGAACATAGGGAGCAAGGCAGGATAGATCAAGCAAGTGTGTGTGTGATATGATTGTGATGTGTATCTACAATATGCAAGTGTTTTTGTGGGTTTTAAATTTTTATTTTTTTATTTTATTTCTTTTTTTTATTTTTATTTTGATTTTTAAATTGTCTGATTTTAAATTTTCTTTTTATATTTTATATTATTTTTTTAATTTTCTTTTCAATATTGGAATATATAATACAAGAAAAGAAGGGTTAAGCTATTTATAAAAATGAGGAAAAATGCTCAAAAATTAGGAAATAAAATATTTTTGGTCTTTTTATATTTTTCCACTATTTTGTGATTTTTGGGGATTTTCAAGAATGTTTTTGGTATTTTTTTAAAAATCAAAATATAAGAAACAGTGAGGAAAACTGTTGGCCGAAACTAAAAGGGGAAGGAAAAATAGTAAACAGTGGCAAAATTTTCCCAAATTAATTTTAAAATAAAGAGAATAAAACAGAGAAACTACAAAATTTGAGTTTATATTTTTAGCATTTTTCTATAAAATTTTAGATTTTTATAAAGATTTTGAGTTTTTTCTAATGTTTAAAGTTTTTGTTTTGAAATTCTTAGTGATTTTTGGATTGACACTATAAGATACTAAATACACAATATATAATTTTTTTTGGAAATTTTCAAGGTCTTTTGATATTTTTTTGGTATTTTCTAATGCAAACAGTGCCTAAAATGCATGTTTTTTATTTTTAATAAATACGAATATGCAATAAAAATGGAAAATAAAAATATGGTGTGAATGTGCAATGCAACAGGAGCTTAAGTTAAATTTTTGGGAATTTTTCGAATTAAATTGACCCACTAAATAAATAGAGGAAGCATGCAAAAATACCAGTCCTAGCAAGGGTATAAGTGCAAACAAGCAAACATCCAGGGGTTGTACTGCAATTTTCTCACAAAATATACTACCGAATAAAATATTTAATGGGCCAAACACAAATATCCAAATCCGCAAGGATTTCCCTGCAAATAACCCACTAGGGCACGTGAATCGTACGCGCTTGGGAGGGACCTGTTCGTAATATCCAAAACTCCAAGGGGCTTAGATGCAGTTTTTCCAAAACTTTTACAAATTACTGGACTAAAGCGAAATAATGAAACCCTGGAGGGGGTCCTCGTAAAATGCCCTTCACCTCACGTGTACAGGTCACGTGAGGTGACGTGGCCAGAACCTATTTGCAAATCTTAAAAGTTTGGGGTCCTAGTTATTATTATTACAAAACTTTTTAAACTGCAGACAAATGTTTGAGGACTAAATAGAAATACAAAAATGCGCGGGGTGAATAATGCAAAAATACCCCTCGCTAGTCGATCCAACGGTGCAGGGCTTCCCACTTGACACGTAGCAAGCCCTCATTGCACGATGACGCTTCTGCGATGGAGGGCCACGATTAGATCCGCGATGACGATCTGACGGTGGCGAGCTTGGTGCGATCCAACGGTGGCTGGGCTATCTGGAGCTCTGCCTCGATCCAACGGCGGCGAAGGCCGGAGCAAGAACAGTGGAGGAGCACCGGCGAGGCGACTTTCTGTGAGCTCCTGCCCCTTCTCCGGCGAACGTCTGGGCTTCAAAATGGGGCTAGAGGCTCGCTGGGTACGCTGGCGGAGATAGGAGGCTTTGTGCGTCTCCGGCGAGGGTCAAAATGACTTCCAGGTGCGCGTTTGGGCTCGTTGACCTGCAAGAAAAAGTGAGAGGGTCCAGGGCAAGTTGTCAGGACCCCGCAGAGGTGGAATAGCGGCGCGAAACGATGAGGAGGTGGTCGGCCGAAGAAGCGCTCTGGCGAGGTGAATGGCTAGCGTGATTTGATCGATGAATGGTGAAATTTCGAGAGGGCTTTTGATCCTAAGACTAAGGCAATTAAAACGCAAAAGAAAATAAGGGAAATGGGGCAGCCTCGATGGCCGGATGCAAAGCGAAGGGGGCACCTCGACAGTCGGAGTTGGGGGAGGTTGTGGAAGCGCCTCAGGCGTCGCTCGACCCACCCGAAGGTCGCCTAGGAGAGCTGTCACCTTCTCCTAGCTATTGGGCACGAAAGGGGAGCTGATCCTATGGAAGAGGCATTCAAAAATTCAAAGGAAGGTAGGGGTGCGTTTTATGTGGTTTGACCCTGCAACTGGGGTGGTCCAAAGACCAAGGGAGATTGACGCGATCGCTGGCCCACTACCCAAGTCAATCATTGGGCGAGCAAGGTGGATGGTCGAGGAGAAATTTTGCAGAAGGAATCGAGGCAAAAGGGTGAAAGTCTTGACCTAGAAAAATCCACCAAAATGGCCAAAAACTAGGCCTGACACGGGCTACAGAGGGAAGGACGACCAGTTGACCGGGGTCAACCGGGGCCGTCACCTGGTTGGTCCACGTGGACCAACCAGGAAAAATCCCTGAAATTATTTTGTAAATTCAATTAAAATTAGAAAATGAACGAATTAAATTTTGATTATTAAATCAAAATATTTATTATTTTATAAGGTATTTTATGGTGATTTTTAATTATTTTTATGAGGTATCAAAATACAAGTTTCCTTTTATGCCCTTTGTAGGTACATATACCTATGTATTTTTTTAATTTATTTTTTATTTGTGTTTTTTATTTATTTATTTGACTTTATTATTTTATAAAATTATAAAATACTTTTATACTCTTAATTATATTTTTATTTGATTTTTTGAAGTGTTTTATATATTTAATAAAATATAAGTATGTATTACTATAGGTGTGTATATAGGTGTTATACCTATGTATGAAATATACAAGTATTTTATTTGAATTTCTTTTGCATTTTTATTCTGATTTTGATGTACAAATATATTATAAATAATATTTAAATAATTATCAAAATAAAAAAATACAAAAAATAATGAATAAATAATAAATTGAATATTTTAATCTGTACAAGTATACAATGTGGGTCCAAAACACAACTTTCAAACCGTAGCTCTTCCAAATGCGAAGCCACCGCCATTAAATAGCTTATTTTATACTATATACAATTAAAGTGAGTGTGTTGCATTTGGAGTTTTCATTTATGAGATACAGGTCTGGGAAGTTTGAATTCTGTATTTTTATTCAGACCATAACTTTTTATCTGTACATTATTTTTGAATGAAATCAATTTTGTATTTTTCTTTATTCAATTATCTCCAACTTTCATGTACAAAGTTCCTTTCTTTGAGGTGTAAAAAGTGGAATCAAAAATAGGTCCCAAAATGAATAAAGAATGAATAAATACAAAGGTATTTTTATTGGTATTTTGACCCTTATCTCCCCCTACTTTATTCCTTGTCGACCTAGTCATCTAGATGGCTAGGTCTTAGGGTTTCGAGTTGTAAAATATTTACAATATTTTATTCTTTTTCTTTTCATTTATTTATTCTATAATTTTGGCTTTACAGTATTTTATACACTAATTACATGCACATGCATGAATGCTAAGATGATGCATTTAATGGTATTTACACGCATTTGCTAGGGTTTTTGAGGCCAAAACGATAGAATAAAGATGATGAAATGTGGATTCATCACCACCTCATCTAGAGATTAATTGTGAAATGAAGCCACACTTCCTGAGTCAACTACCCCAATTCCATAATAACGCGACTAAAGAGCCACATCAATTCCTGCGAGACTTGGAGCTGATATGTTCTAACCTGAGGCACCCACAAGTCAGCCAGGACTACATTCGTCTCACTACACTACCTTTCGCCTTGAAAGGGAAGGCAGATTACTGGGTGAAAAACATAGGAGTGATTGTAACCACTTATGATATGTTCAAGAACCTGTTCTTGAAGAAATTATACCCTTTGAGTCGGACCAACCAAATGACGATTCGCATCACCAGTTTCTCTCAGATACCTAATGAACCACTCTGTGAGGATTGGGATAGGTTTAAAGACCTGCTACAGAAGTGTCCCTGCCATGACCTGGATAACAACATCCTAGTTCAGTCACTCTACTCTGGCCTCAACTACGAGACTAAGGGTTAGTTAGTGCTACCTACGGAGGCAATTACACATCGCGAGGAGATGAGACCGACTGGAAAGTACTGGAGCAGATGACAAAGACGAGCCATTCACAAATCGCCGGTAGAGCATACACCGATTCCTTGCACACTTTTCAAGCCAAAGGCGGAAAGCAGACTATCGTAGAAATAGCAGAAGATTTGATTTCGAAATGAACATAATAGCTGATAAATTGATAGTTGTGGATCAAATTCATAAGAGAATGAACGACATCGACAACAGGATTTCCCAATTCCCAAAGAAAATGGAGGATCTCACTGAGAAGGTGTCGAAGATGGGGATGCCTACTGCACCTACAGTCTCGATCTATCATGTGCATCATGTCTAGTAGCAGCCAGGGCTAGAACAACAACAACCATAGGCTCATGACCAATCCTATGCCCAACCTTCCCAGCAGCCTCATCTCAACCTCCCTGGCTACTTTTCTAAATACGCTATGATTGTCACATGAGTGAGGGTTTAAATGATTAGCCCATTAATGCCTCTTTGGGAGTAGTGGGAGATTGTTGGACATGCGAGCCCACGACGAGCCATTATGCAATAGATGTTATTGCAAATATCATTCCCCGATCTGAAATGAAGAATGACTAATTTGCATAATAGGACCCTAAGTACAAATAGGGTTATGTACCATGGCCATATTAATGACCATATAGCTATTGATTCAATTATTGAATCATATAGGCTGGTGCTTGGATGAATATCTAAAGAGTTAGAGTGAGGACTCATCGAGCACAATCAAATGATTATTAAGAGATGATCTCCAGCCTGAGTAGGAGATGGTAATCCTTTCTCATATAGGTTGATATCTGACCGACCTCTTGATGTAGGTCCTTTGCATAGGAATAGAGATTCTGAGGTATTAGATTAGTTAGGTCAAAAAGTTGATGTAACAAAATCGAGATAACCAACGTCCTATGTCGTATGTTGTCACGATATAGGCACGCATCCTCTGACCGGAGACAGATGTGTTACTATATGTCTAAGTAGGTACATTTGCTAGACCAATAAGTTGATGACCTAATCAAGGTCTATATACTGGCACACTAGTGTGCATGCGAGGGCATATGAGTAATACGATCTCTCGAAGGGATCATACAAGTTCATTAATGAACCGGAAGACATGAGCTCACTCATGAGATATTGGGAAGAATCAAATTCCGTGCACGGTCGTCTCGCTTTGGAAGCTTGACAGAATTTGTATGTTTAATATATATTTTTGGAAAGTATATGATCAAGACCTAGGTATGATATATGCTATTGGAAAGTATATGATCGATACTGACTCCCATTGATCAAATGAGAAACTTAAAAAAACCCTGAAGTAGACAGTGAAAAGAGATCTAATACTTAAGGTTTATTCTTTGTCTTCCAGTATGCAGGATGTACATGTATTGGGAATACCTTAGGGTGATGTGATAATAAATGATTGTATAACCATGATGCTTCCATTCCCAGGGAGTGATGAAATGGGTCTGGATTTTAGTGGCTCGTCTCAGTAGAGAAGTGATCTGATCTTGTTCTAAATATTGGACATTGATCTGAATGTGATTCAGATGCAATGAGAAGATTAGATTTGCGGTCTTTATTTAATCAAGCATCTATGAGAGTTCCACAAGATATGGATTTGAGATTTGATCTCAATATCCAAGTCACTAAACACGGAACAATACAATCGCTATGTCCTTATCTCCAAGTATCTGCGGAGAAAGCACATTATCCTTGAAAGAGTTCAGGATAATTTCATTATTGATATAAGTATCCGAGCATTGACAAAATGGATAATTAAATGTGATTTAATTATCATTTGATTCATATTATAAGGATAGTTATCTTAGATAATTAAATGTCATTTAATTATCAAAGAAGTAAATAATGTGAATGTGATTCATATTATTTGGGAACATGAGAATAGAGATCTGAGATGATTAAATGCGATTTAATTATCATGGATATTGAATAATGTGGATAGCACTATCAATATTAATCATATATATTATAAATGTGATTTATAATATATAAGAGAGTGTTATTTGTAATTTACATTTCTTAGTTAAATGTTGATGTGAATTGGATTCATATTGGACAATTAATTGAAAATTTAAATCACCTTTTATTTTGGGTTGTGAATGTGATTCACAAACTTACAATGGCAAGATTGCAATATTCACAAAATAATTATGAATTATTTTCGTAGAATAATTTACAACAATTGTTGTTGTAAATATTGGAGATACATGGGACATTGTAATCTAGAAAGATTACCTGGGATGTCTCCTTCCTAATAGGAGAGGGGACGGCCATCAATTCCAATTAGGAAGGGTGGCCGTCCACTCCATGTATATGGAAGGAGGCACTCTCTTTCCCATTATCTCCATATTTGATTGATTTATTTTGGTATTAAATCATATTGATTTATCAATATATATATATTTAATCTAAATTAAATTAATTGTTGTTGGTTTTTTTACCAAAAATGATCTTGGCCATTAAAAGAAACACAAATCATTGAGAGCCATTGGATTTGTGTTGTCCATGGATTGTGCTCCATGGATCCCAAAATATTACAAATTGAAGGGCACCTCTTGCTCTTCAAAATTCTAATTAGAACATAAGGCTCTCTCTCTCTCTCATTCTCTAGAAACCCTCTCTCTCTCTCTTATGGTCGTCCACCATGGATGCCCTAGAGAGAGTCTCCAATGCCACAGTGTCGTCGTTATGCTGTTGGATCATTTGCTCGTGGATCTCTGTCTCCTTCGATGTGCCTCACTCATGAGGAAGACGTCGGATCTCATGTGTCGAGATCAGGAGAGCCGCCGCATGGATCATCAACATGGATTGCAAGGAGCACGTGTTTCATCAAGACGCTCGCAAGTGTCTCCTCCGTCGGATCGGACTTGAGACAGGAGGTCTCTTCGTATAGAGACTCGATCGCAACCATGCTTCAAGAGGTAATCCTAATACTTGTTTGTGGTTTAGATGAAACGATCCGAGAAGTATTCTTGGATCATGTGGTTTCATCGCATGAATTTTTTTTAATTTCCGCTGCCTCGAGCTACTAGTGCGACTAGTCGCTCTCTATCGCATACGATGCGATCCTTACGCTTCTGTGATGCGCTTAAGGATCTAACCATATCCTTCAAGTTATTCCTATATCTTGTTTGTGGTTTGATGAAATGATTCGAGAAGTGTTCTCAAATCATGTGGTTTCATCTCTTTATATTTTTAAATTCCACTACCCAAGCAACTAGTATGACTAGCCGCTCTCGATCGCATTGTATGCGATTATCATGCCTCCGTGATGTGCTTAAAGCTTTTCCATAGCCTTCACCTTGATGGTGGATCCGATCTATCGGATCATGAGAATGAGTCATTTGAATCTACTCTTCTTGGTGGCCCTCGAACTGATGAGCAATGTCTGGAGATATTTGATGATCTATCGAACTTCTCTCGATCTTGTGCATTGGTATTTGTTTTATTATTGAATCTCATGATCTTCATTGTTCATATATTTTTGAGACTGTCATTGACTTGGATGATTCCATAGCTGATCCTTCTTTCTCAGTGCTCGTCTGTACAGTCTTTGTTTACATTCTATTCTTTTATATCGACAATTCCTTTGATGCTACTGAACATTGGTTTAGTTTTCAATTTTGTTTTTCCAAATGCAAACACAATCTTGAGTGTATATTTGGGAATTTTGATTTTCATTTTTTGACTTCGTGGTTGTTCTCACGCTGAGGCAACGATAAGAGTATGGCATTAGCTTTACTGATGTCATCTCGAACCTTCATACAATGTTATTCTAGCATTTGTTCCCAACTTGGTGCGTAAACTATAGTGCTAGTTAAGAGCCACCTCAACATTATCTACCTTTTGTATATAAATATTTTGTCATTTACTCTTCCTTTCTTCCATTTTATTTTACACCTCAGATCTCCCTCAGAATCTTTGTGGTTATGATTAGAATGTACTTTATCCTAAGTATAAGTGGTTGTAGTCAATGTGTTGTTCAATTTCGTTCTGTTCCATTACTCATGTCTTTGCTTATACATAGGATACTTTACTCTAAGTATACAAGGAGTGATGTTCATTATTTCTATTTTCATTTCATTCTTAGTTTCATTTGTTCCCTTACTTGTCTCCTAACTTCATGATATTTTGTTCTACACTCAGGGATATTTTACCCTCAGTATAAGAGGAGACAAAACGAGTCATTGATTTTGTGAATTATAGTCCTCGATCATCCTGACTTAGTGTATAGTCTACTATACTTACTTGATCCTAAGTGTGTGTGTGGGGGGGGGGGGGGGGCGATCGACTTCTATTTTATATTGGAGTCATTATAATATCAATCTTTTCTATACTTAGCACAAGTTATGTCTTCCTATGTTGCCCCTTTGTCACTTTGAGAACATAGTTAAAGTACAGTTTAAGGAGGTCGTAAATATGTTATATATACATTAACCATAACATGTACTTTTTTTATTTTAAATAGTATGGCTAATATAATATACTAGGTAATGGTATACAATACAAAGATTGAAAAGCTCTTGTAAATATGTGAAAAAATAAAAATATTTATAAAAATTGGTTTGGATATGTTTTACAAATGATTTTGAAAAATGGTTGTAAGATGTTTTTAAAAATCTTCTGAAACTATTCAAAAATCTTTGTAAAATTATTTTAAACCTTTGAAAAACTATATTTGTAAATGTTTGTAAAAAGATGGTAAATTTGTTTGTAAAAATGTTTGAAAAAATCAAATTATTTGCAAAATAAGTTTTCAAAATATTTGTAAAATTATTACAAAAATGTTTTCAATGTTTTTTAAACATTCTATACATAATCATATTGTAAAAAGCTTCCAAATAAAAGTTCTGTAAAAAAATATATAGAATATATATGTATTAAATCCTTTGTAATATGTACATAATTCTTGTAATACACCTAATTCACTAATCCCTTTCAAAAATCCACAAAATATGAAAAAAAATCAAAACCCATAAAAATTGCAAAACTTTTTAAAAAATAACATAAAAAGTTCAAAATGAGAAAACTTGCTTCACAAAGATATCTTTGCGTTGCTGAGCATTTTTCAGAATGATTTTTACTATTGAACTAGTCTAGAATAAAATCTGAAAATTGGAGCAAGGTTTAGACCTTAATACACTTAATTTCATGTGATACTTCTAGGAACTAGAAATAAGACATTTCAGGATGATGAGACTTAACTCTTTGAGTACACTTGATTAGCCTATGTAGAATATTTCTAATTGCACACATCACTCTTGTTGATAGTGGGCTAACTTCGACAAGCACTCTGCACTTACCTGAACTCAGATGAGGTGGTGTGGGGAGAACTATTTGGCTTGAGAATCACCCTTGTGGAAACATATAACTCCCCAATAGGAGGCAGAAAACTGTATTTCGTCCCATAGTTAAAAAATGTGGGTTGTAGAAACTGCAGAAGGGAAACATGTTTTCCAAACAAAAGTCAGAGACTTGAAAGAGAAGGTGAATAAAATAAAAGAAGACTCTCTGTATTTCTTTGTAACTATTAACTAGTTAAGTGTCACTAGGTCGAACACAAGGAGGCATAAAGTTATACTTCGATTTTTGATATTGGGATATTTTTGTGATTTATTTTTATTCATTATTAAAAAGAATTGTTTTTGCGGTTTTTCTATTTTTCTTGTTTCTACTGGTTTTCAATTTTTCAAAATTTTGTTTTATTTTTATTTTGTATTTTATATTTAAAAGTGATTAATATGAAAAAATATTGATAAAGTATAATAGGTGGAGTATAGGGTAATGTACTATCCTATTACAATGGAAAAGAAAATAATATCATTTTTTATTTTCAAAGAGGGAATAGAGTTATAAAAGATCTACAATATAGTATATATATGAAATACATAATATGTGATACTATATAGGTAAGCGATGCGAAGAAAAACAAGCCACATGCTCGAGGACACACAAAAAAACCTCAAAATGAGGACAAAGATTGATAAATCACAATATAACCAATAAATCAAATAAAGCATGTGGAAAATAAAATAAAACCACACTTGGGTAGTTAGTCACTACCCTAGAAAAATCGATAAAAAATAATTTCCAAAAAGTGTCCATATTTCAAAATATGTATATGTGTAAAATTATAAAAGAATCTATGTAAATCTGTCCCTGTTCAGGGACCTAAAAGAAAGAAAAAAAGTCTATTTGCAATTAGGTCCACATATGGGAACCTATTTGCAAATAACTAAAAGTCCTGGAGAGAGATGGAAATCTGAAAGTGCATGGGGCTCTTTATGATATTTCTCCACTAGTTGGTGATGTACGGTCATGATTAGAAGGCATATGTGTATCTGGAACATGTGGTATGGATGTGTGTCACAATTCTGCATGATCTGGGGATTGTCGTGTTCTTCTCCAAAATGAAGAACGACTGTGGCAATTCTTGCTTCCAGATGACTTCAACATCGATTGAAGCTACCTGCATCTCGTGCGAAGAGATATGGCAACTCCGGTTGGGACAGAAGTGGTAGCCTTCCCCTTTGGGCTCCCCTGCAGTGAGAGATGAAGGAAGGAGTTGAAGATGAAGCTCAAGAAGGTCTGCTAGGGTTCTCGGAGGAAGATGGCTTCAAGGTCTTGAAGTTAGTTATCGACTTTACTTTGATTGGTGCTATTAATGTGCGCCAGAAGCTTCTCGTGAAAAGCTCCATAGGATTGAAGAACTTGAAAATAATGACAATGGTTCGATTCTCGTCGAATCACCCAAGAAGGTGACAATGTTGCTCAAACAGAAATATGTGTTAGGAGAAGATTTTCTAAGCATATTTCAAGAGGGATTGAATCAAATTGGAAATGGGTTTTGATCCAAAACTAAAGAGGGATGAATAGTGAATCTAATGTGATGATTAACTATACTATCTACGTGCTAAAATAGAGAAGAAAAAAAGTGAAAATGGGCATATGGTACCTGAGAACGAAGGATGTAAGATCCTTCATTCGTTGCTCGTTGGGTCGGTGGTCGTAGAGCTATATACGACGGCACAACCACAATACAAGGCCTGTCAGCCCTAGAACTACTCTGCCGGAGGTCTTTCTTCCACGTGGAGCAGTTAGCCTCCTCATGTATTACACGAGGCGACCAGAAGGGAGCAGAGAATGTGGATGTTTAGTTCACTGTTTCTAAAGTTTGGAGCAGCTTGTTTGGTTTGATGAGGTTGATGGATTTAAATAAGGAGAACGACGATGAGTTGGTTTGGATCTACTGGCAGACATTGATCTAGATTATTAGATCTAAGGAATGGAGGGTTTAGATCAAGGCTAGGTAAAGTGACAGAGTAGGAAAAAATTAGAGAAGACAAGGCGTTAGAACAATATAATGCCTCAAGTTTCTTGGAGGAAGAAGGGTTGTGGCGTTGACACGTAACAACACCATAATATTCCAGAAATTAAATACATTATAAATTATGTGTTAAATAGTAAATAAAATTATTTTAAATAAGTATAAAAAGGAAAATTTTGAATAATTAAATTATCTAATTTATGGTATATTTTATATTTATAAATAATATATATTTTAGACATATAAATATATTAGTAATAAATATATATTGTATATTTGATAAATAGCATATATAATTTCAATTCATTATTTTAAGATTTTATCAATTTTTATATTTTATTGATTAATTTTATCATAAATTAGAGTTTTGTGAATTTTTAGATTTAATAAAATATTTACATATATTAATAAATACATGTATGTACACTGCAGTTCAAATACATATATTTTTTTGTGTTTTTAATTTACTTAAAAAATTAAATGATGATTTATTTATTGGAATTTATTTTATAAATAAACTAAAAGATCAAAAAAATAATTCAAAAATAATAAATCACTGAATCTATAAATAGTATGTGCGGAATAAATTAAATTGCCCAGAAACTAGATTGTCATTAGGTTCAAAAAAAATTTTGCAAATGGACTCCAATTTTATTGAAATCACCTTAATTAATTTAAAGGTGGATAGAGCAAAATTGGAGTTCGTATGAAGAAGTTATGAGGTTCAGAATTTGGGAAATCGACAATTTGTAATCTAGATTTCTTGGCATATATATAGGTTGGATGTTTAAATGATTTTTATATTTTTATATACATTTTTATAAACATATTAAAGAAGAGTTTGGTGATATATATGTTAATATTAGTTTAAGATTGTATATATAAAATAAATAAAATTGAATTAATGCGTTATGTAAAAGGTAAGATATTTTTTTGTATTCTTCCTTATTTCTCCATACTTTGTTGTTTGTCGACTAATCCATGTTGACTTGGGATTAGGGGTTCGGTTATATAAATGTATCTTTCATCTATATTTATATTAAATTAGTCATCATGTACAATATATACATATTTACATCATGCCTTTCTTTTTTGTTTGTTTTTATTTTTATTATTTTTATTCTTTTTAATGCATAAAAATGCATTTTTATTTATGAATGCTGCTTTTATAAAAGATGAGAATTAGTGCTTCTTTACATGTATTTTTTAAGGGTGTTAATACATATGTGACAGAAATGTTAAAGAATTATGGATTCATTAGAAACCAATGCACCCAACCCGATCTAGTGGCATGGATGTCTAAAGACAAGATGCTGGGGGTTGCAAAAGAGCTTCAAAAGAGGGATAGTCTACTACCTCAAGAAGAAAAATGCTTATGCCAATGTTGATGTACATATATGTTAAAAAATGTGTATGAAATAAATACTCCAACAATATACGGGAAAAAGGTTGATGAAAAATCATTCTCGTCGGAGTTAGGTATTAAAAAGCAAGTCTTATTCTCCAATGTAAATGATTTCAAGGTTTCCAACAACTGGAGACATGACTACACTAGTCAAGCTCCACAGAATACATGACAACACTGCTCATAATCCATTCCTTTCTCTACCCCCTCCTCTTTGAACCGGATGTATTTGAACTTAGAAGGAAATACTCAGCTCCTCGAGGAAAGAGTAGCTAGATTGGAGAATTAGGGTTACCTTGCCGTGGGAGATTGTTTCTTGTCATTCCTGATGAGAAGTGCAACATTTCACATACACTGTATGAAGAAGACATATGAAAAAGGTTTTACTCATGAAAAGACTGTCTGACATGGTTATGGAGGCGAATTGAGCAAATGATGGTGGAACTTGAGGGTTGTCAATTTTATGTCATATTCCCAATAAGACTCCGACAAACTAATAATCCAAAGGTCTTAGTGAGCTCCATACTTTTATTTTATGAAGATAAGTTTAAAAATCATAATCATTCTAAGTTTTTTAATTTCATGTTCTTTATTTTCTCTTTTGCATCTCTTATTCATATAATAAGAGTTTGCAAGGGACTAGAAAAGGTATGTATGGGGAGGTGATGAATAGCCATTCCTATACCTCTATTATTCCATTTTGGCTTTAAATCTCTAGAAAAATACATGTAAATACAACTAATTTGCGTGAATTATAACTAACATTGATCCATAATTAGTGTGTAAATACATGAATTTAAAATCGAAAATAAAAGAATAAAGAAAAAATAATAATGGAGGTATCAAAGATACTAACAAACCCTAAACCCAGAGACCAGGTCAGTATTGACGAGGTCGACCACGAAAAAAGTAGGGGGAGATAAGGGTCAAATACATTACAAAAATTAAAAAAACACTAATTCTATATGGTGTATATAGCCTAATATTATACTATTTTATTATTTAATATACAGTTATAAAAAAAATAAAGTTTCAACACAAAGATTGTACATAACAATATATATAAAATTGAAAAAATATTTTTACCAAAATAAAATATGCAAAATGAACATGGTACATACAAATGAAAAAGTGACAAACAAAACTTCATTGATAATTATCTACTCCATATGAACTGAAATTGAACCAAATCCCCTCCATTGTATTTTAAATTAATTTATCTATCAAATGAGGTGGTTTCATTGAAACTGGAGGTAAGATACAAAAGCCGGCTTTTGGGGGTACTATTATAATCGGGTAATTGTACAAAGAGATAGCTATGTTATTCTCTACATTTTTACTCTCTTTTTTTCAATAAATGTATATATTATACAAAAACATATTAAAAATATAAACATAAATAAAAATAGTTAAATGAACCCTAAAATAAATACTAATGTTAAATACATGGTATACTATACCTATAATGTATATACATCTTTCTATTTATATACAAAAACAAAAAAATATTTAAATATATATAAAATTGTTATAAATATGTAAAATATGTAAACATGATATTATGTATATAGAATACAACATAAAACTATAATATACAAAATAAAGGTAAATATACATGTATATGTACATGTAAATATTAACGCATAATAACCGAGATTGTAAAAATAAATAAAAATCACTATAAAGTAATTTATAAAATAATAAACACTTTTTATTTGTTTTATTATTATCAATAGAATCATTTTCTATTTTATTTCTAATTATTCTCTCATTTTATTTTTATTCTATCGTTTTGTGGCCAATGTGGACGAATGAGCACACTGGGCATGTTGACACCATCTTCCTCGACTCTGATCACTTCAAGCTCTTCACCATTTCTATTCCTCCCATCATCCCCAATGTTGTCAAACTCTTAGCCTCCACCAACCCCTTCTGATTTGCACGCAATCACCTTCCCAACTTTGTCTCTTGCCATTTCTATAATTTAAGCACCTCACATTCAAATCCAATTTTGATCCATTTCTCTAATTTGTAACACCTTAATCCCAAATATAGAAGCTCCTAGTGGCAGTAAGAGACATGCGAGGGCCCTAGTTATGAAGAAGGAGGAGGAGGAATTAGATCCAGACATCATTGGATTTTACTTGATGCGGTTGTCTGCTCCTTGGCCTCTGACCAGGTACGAGGTTTGATTGTAAATTTTTAGATTGCATTTTAGTTCATTAACATAGATGTAGGTTTTGTTTTGCTTTATTTAAGTTCTTTTAGAATTAAATTTCATGATAGAAGTTCATCGGACCATCAGCTTCAGCCATTGTTTCCCATTGTTCCACCAACCATTCCGACCATCTATCACCTCTGCCATCGTCCTCGTAACTTCCTCATATACCATGTCTATCTAGATCACCTTGATCTTGCAAAGATCAGGTCCGCAGATATCAGTCAACAACCATTCACCAGAGATCAATGACGAGTCCGAGAAACCCTCTTTTAATTAGTGTGAATGATCATGCGCTAAAATGATTTGGCATTTTGTTGTAGGTGGGTAATCAGAATCAATCAATAAAATAACCACTTAATTATTTAATTCAAATTTAATAAAAGCATTTTTAGATTTATTTAGCATGGGCAAGTCCTAGGGTTGAACTCGAGGAGGTAAATGAAGAACCTAGATTAATGTCTATCAATGTTCATGCATGATTTTTTAGGCAAGATTTTTTTATTTTCCTTTTTTACGGATTTTTATTGAATAATATAATTAATTCAAAGAGGAAACATGATGCATACGTTTTGCAATTAGTTATAATGTAGGAAAATAATTCTTTGCTATGTCATATGAGAGAAATAAACAAATGCAATTTTGATTGATTTTTAATTGATGCAATGATATGATGATAATGCAAAGTGATGATAAATATGAAAAAACACCAACCAAGCAAGTCAAGTCAAGCCCCCTCTTAAATTATTTTAGAGACAATATGTCAATAAATATCATATTAGTTTATCAAAATAAATTCCTACAAATCAAGGATAAATTTTTGAGCAAGAGAATTAACAATTAAAAGACACGTGCTCAAAATTGAACCAAATATGACTTCAATTAATTATTGTGAAATAAGGTCTCAAAGTAGAATTTCAATGTTCAATATGATAGAGAATAATTCAAGTTTCGGAATGAGACCAGGACGCCAAAATCCCATCAAAGATGCTAAAGATATGATCAAATAAATGTTCAGGGGAATAATTGTAATAAAAAATATAAGAATCTTGCAATTATACCCCGATTAAGGATCATTCTATAATTTTCCAAAGTCACATGAGTATTTGTGTAAATTACCCTAGGTAGGGATCTTGTTGTAATTTCAAGAAGCTCAGAGGGTAGCAGCACAGTTTGACAAGGTGGGTCACGTGCGCCTCACGTGCCCAAGACCTACTAGGGATTCTCGAGAGGGTGAGGGAATGGTTGCAAATTCTCATCCAGCACGTGCATGGTGCATGAGCGGAACTGAGCCTACGGTGGCTTGGGCAGAGCCTCCAGGTGGCGTAATGACGTGCTTCGATGTAACCAAAGGCTTCTGGCTAAAATAGTGGTTTATATGGTAGGTTCAGGGCAATCAAAAGTGCCCTCATGTAGTCGATCCAAGGGCCAATACTTGGGCACTTTTGAGCAAGGATGGACGGCCTAGATGGTCATTGTTCTTGATCTCATGGCTCCAGTAGCACCTGGAGCATGGTTATTCATGTGGTGGTGGTCGTTCGTATGCCCGATGATGGTGGATGACAAACGATACTCCGATGGAGAATGGTTGTCGACACATGGCTTGGGGAAGTCGTGGCAGAGGTTTTATGGTGAAGTCGAGGCGATGAAGTTGTCGGTGAATATCCTGATAGGCAGAGTAGAGCAACAAGATTGAGTGAATGGAAGGTCCCACCGTACGATGGGCTTCGATGGTTGATACATCCCAACAGTTGGTGTGGATGGTTGAACATGAGGCAAGCTCCACAGCTGGATGTGGTGAAGGCGAGGG
Source organism: Ottelia alismoides (assembly GCA_037367405.1). Taxonomy (NCBI): domain Eukaryota; kingdom Viridiplantae; phylum Streptophyta; class Magnoliopsida; order Alismatales; family Hydrocharitaceae; genus Ottelia; species Ottelia alismoides. Next base: position 230,822 of record JAZKJV010001773.1, read on the forward strand.
GTGATGAACGAGTGATGGATGGGGTGAAGCTATGATCGGGGAGATGGTGGGTCGATGTCCCAACTACTGATGGGGCAAGGCGTTAGATTGAAAAGAACGATGAACAGATGAAGGGGGAGTTCCTGGAGGATGGAGCTCGACGGCAGAATATAAGGAGGCCGGAGCAAGCAGACACGATAGGGGAAGTGCGCACTACAACAAACCTCCTTGGGGTTCGGATCTTGCTGGAGAAGAAGGGGTATCCCCAGGCTGTCACCACTGAAGGTTTCGTCTTCTGTAGATGTAGATCGGCAAATGTCGATCAATGTGGTGGTATGTAGGGTTTTATAGCAAGAGGAAGGTGGCTATGGAAGGAAGGCGGTGAGGATGGTGATAGATTTGAAAAGTGGTGGTGCGATTGAATGAGGCATACATGCTGACTGGAAAGGAGGTCGGGATGATGAAGATCGGAATGAGGATGGGGATATGATTGGTGTAGAAGATCATATCTTTAAAGATTCGACAAGGGGTGGATGGGGGACGTGGCTTGATTGATGAGGGTCGGGGGATATACGAAATGGGGGAGGATTGTGATGGTGATGTTGACCATGGATTTATGGTTGGCCGGAGATGGATGTGGTGGATAGGCAGTGGTCGGTCAGAAGAAGGAAGGTGGTCGGGAATCCTAGAGGTGGCAATGCCACCCAAAAGAGGAAAGTGGGGAAGAAGACAACTGGAGGAAGATGGCACGTGGTGGGAACGTGCGATGGAAGCACATGACCAGCATGTGCAAGGTTTTTTTTGTTTTTTTTAAATAAAAAAATATAAATAATGCGAAAAATAAGTAACACCTGGAAGCTCCAAGAGCGGCCATGTGTCATCTCCAAAAAAATTGAAAAATAAAAGATAGAGATAAATACTAAAGAAATAGCAAACGACCTCGGATCGGGAAATTTTCTTCACAACTTGCTCGTCTCGACAAGATCTATAACTTTCATGAAGTGACTAAAACCAAAACTGATCATTTGTATGAAGTGGTATTTTATGTGGTTCTCTATGAACAAAGAAAAATATTGGGTTTTTGTAATTTTTTGTCAATTTTAAATAAGATAAAAATCAAGAAAAAATATGGTAACATCACAGAAAATTATTTACACATTAATATTTTTTTATTTTTATTAATTAACAAAATGAAGAAATAAAATAAAGTACGAAAAAGATGGTTTCCGTATAGACTGTTAGTGAACATTCAAACTCAGTTAGTTTCTTAGATTTCAAGCTCATTTTGAATTAAGATTTTTATGCATTTTAATAAGACTTTTATCAAATAAAAAAAATAAAAAATAAATAAAATAAAAAAAGTTAAAAATGCACATAAAATAATAGGTCAAAATTGGATAAAATACACAATGTAGAAAAGAGGCCCAAAACCTAACTTTCACATATGAGCTCCGATTCACTTGAATTTGTCTTGTTTTCAAGATAATTGAATGCACATTATTTCAAAAGTGAGTAGGATTAAATCAGACACTGTATGAGGAAGATATAGATGTTTTAGTCCGATCATCTTGAAATTAGGGTTTGGGCTTATTTCTCAATTACTCCAATTAATGATTTTTTGTATTTTTCCTATATTCTAGTTAGTAATAGGAATACAGTTGAGGTGGTTTCAAGTGAATTGGAGTTAGCATGAATTAGTTGAAAATCAACAAAGTTAGCTTATTTTACAGGTCAATTGGTTTGGGATTTTTTACTTATTATTTTATGCAATTATGCATGATAAAATGCAATTCTCATTTACATATGCATGAATGTTAATTATGCAAGATAGATGATTAAATGCAGATGAATTTTTGGGACTTGAGCTTATTAAATCACTTTTAGAGTAATGAGGAACCGATTCATCAATCAACGATGCACCTCACTTCTTGTTCCATTAAGCTTCAATCCTGGTCAAGACAAATTTCCCTCAAGCCACAAACACTTTTTTACAGTTTGAGCTGAAGAGGACTCACTTGGAAGTGGAATTGATCAAAGAAAAAGACCTTCAGGTGTCAGAGAAGAACTGAGCTGCTAGGCCTCCTTACGTGAGGCATGTACACATTTGAAGCTCCCTGCAGCTGTGGAGAAGACCCATGAAGTTTCCGAGTTGATCAACAAAAACTGAGGATGCTAGAGGTTGGAGATATCGAGGATCAAAGCTCAAACAATGAAGTGGTCTTCCATGTTCTTGATGAGGCCCTTGCAACCATCGGATAAGTAGGCACAATTTAGATATAATCTAGGATGTTGAAATCAACTGAACATGTATGCCACCTCCATCGCCTAAACTTAATTGCCACCATGTTGTCAAACTAGATCGTTAATCAGCGCCGCATGCGCCCCACACTAGTCCCCCTTGGTATATTGCAATCAAACCCCTCTGCATTTGTATTTTGTGTTTTATTACTGTAAATGCAATATTTAGCATAAATAAAAAGGTAAAATTGCTCATGGACCCTTGAACTTTGTTGTTATTACTATTAGGACCATCCAGCTCACGTGTTGGTCCCACATGAGGTGCTGAAATTTTTGCATGTATGCCTCTTTATACTCTAGACCATGTATAAAATGCATTGCTAGTTTATTTCAATTTCAAAGAGGTCCTTAATAGATGTATATTTTCATTTTATGTATATTTCTTATATTATATATTTTCATTATGCTAAAAATTATAGAAAAATTATGATAGATATCTGGAACCATGTTTGTTCATGCATAAACTTTATTTGCCATTTAACTCTATTATCCTATTTTTAGAAATGCAAAAACATGTATATATTCCCTATTATATATTAAAAATCTAAAAATAAAACATAAATCCAAAAATTCTAAAATATAATATTATCTATATTATAGTATATTCTACCACATATCCAAAATTCACAAAAATGCAAAATATAAAACAATAAAATCACAAAACCCTAAAAATCTTATACAAATTAGGATATTATAAAAAATCCAAATATATATTTATTTCTAAATTTTCCTTATTATATATTATATTAAAAATATTTTGGGTTAATTTATAGTAATATATAGTTATTAAACGCTAAACAAGTTCAGATATTTATTTTATACAATGTGTTGACTTGTTATCAAGTTCAAAATTCCTTAAAATTGGAATAATTACATAGCAATTACCAAAAAAAGAGAGAACAAAAAAAATTATTTCCGCATTTTAACTTTAATTTGACTTAAATAAAAATATAAATAACTATACTTATATAAGATATAATATTATTATTGTATATAATTAATTATATTATTTTATAATAAAAAAAATAAAACATCTGCAAAATTCAAAACAAAATATAAAATAAAAAACATAAATAAAAGAATAAAAATGCATAAAATCTAAATATAAATAAAAACCTCATAATAATAAGATAAATACAATAAAAAGAAAAAGTTATTATTATTAATTTTCAATAATTAACAATAATTCTCTACACACAATTGTGTACCAGTATTCAACACTCTACCTGTTTACACCTATATACATTTATGTAGAGTAATAATATGTTTTGACTGACACGTATTTTATTGCTTAACGGAATTCTAAGTTGACTGTTTGATTTGGTTGTTGATCATCGCGTATATTTTTATTCCAGTTGTTAGGAACATTAGATCAACTACTATCAAATAGTAGGATATGTGTACAATTGTGGGTATGTATGATTAGTAGGCTAGGTATGTGGGCATCTGTCATTTGTTATATATTTGTATGCATATGTGTAGGAGGCTATGTATGTTGGAATCCATGGTAGAATGTGGGTAGCTAAGTATGATTTGAGGAATTTGGTTGGGTATGTAAGCGTTGGGCATGTATGGAGTTGTGTGTAGTAGATATTTGGGCATGCACTTATGCAATAGTGTGAGCAATACGGGTATGCATATGAGTGTATAAGATCGTATGGATGTGTCAACGAATTTAAGAGTGTATGGGGTATTTGAGAATGTTTGCAAGTGTGTGAGGAATATGGATATGCACGTGGTTATGTATGAGTTTATGGAGCAATGTGAGCATGAATGTAAGAGTGTATGGGTTTACATGTAAATGTCTAAGAGTGTATGAAGAAATGTATGGGTGTGTTTGGTCATGTGTGCAAGTGTGTGAGGAATAGGGGTATGCATATGGGTGTGTTTGAGGATATGAAGAGAGTATAGGAACCATGTATGAGAGTATTGGGGCAAGTATGCAAGAGCGTGAGGAATATGGGAATGCATGTAGATGTGTTAATGTTTATGGAGTGGTATGGGCATGTATGAATGGGTATGGGTATGCATGTGGGTACGGGTATGAACATTCAAAAAATGAGATTTAAATCGATTCAAATGGGTCTAATGTGATATCTGAAAATTATTGTAAGAGATTGGTGTGGAGGGATGGTAAATTTTGTACAATATAGTCACATTTTAGGTGTAGAAATGTTACTATGGATGTAGTGAATCAGTCAAACGAGTCAAATGCCCCATTAATATCTATTGACGTAGGATACATATATCTTATGTAATCAGATATATATAGGACGTGTATATACATGATTTAAGGTTTGTGTATATTACGATATGTATATTAATTTTCATTAGTAAGGAGGTCCTAAGCTAAGGAAGTCCTAGGTGATTTCATTGCAAACACTATGTAGATATTCTTGTCATATAAGATTTATTCTTTGCTGATTTTCGATAGAATAAAGACACTCCTCTGATATACAAAATTGATCTTTTAAATGTTTATTAATGCAATTTTAATCCATTATTAAACTTTTTAAGGTCAATTTATGTGGTATATTGGAGAGGTACACTGTTATGTTGTTGAAATTTAGTTAAGAATAAATCTTATATTTCTCTTTGGGTCCAAATTACGTGGAAAAATCATATAATAATTTCTATGGTAATAGATAATGATTTCACTAATTAGAAGGGGATAATGGATTGTCCACATGTAATTCCCATGTTATGGTCTCATGATCTTGTTATGGTGAGGACAGATTAAGCTATTATGGATTCTTCGAGAGGTGATTGAATTTGAGTATAACATCTCATCATCAAATCAGATATATTTATTTTCTTGTGACTGGTTTGTTCCATAGTGAGGGGTCGGACCATGATATGATTGATGTCATTTTCAGTCGATATATAAGAAGGTTTGAGCCCATTGTTCGAACTTCTCAAATTGAGAAAAGATGCTACATGCCTCAAGTGGGTAAATAGAGAAAGAGAGACAATTTACTCTTCCTTGGCTCGTCCTACCACCTCCACAAACATGGACCAAGCCCCTCGTCGCTTCATAGAGCTCCTACCTAGTGGGTATATCTCCCTTGACTAAATTTCTGAATTTATATATTTCTTATAATCTACTATGTCAAAAAATTTTATAGGATGAAGTTGATCGATACTGATATACACAGAAAGATCAACATAATGTAGCAAAGAAGTTGTGCAAAGCCTAGAAGATACTCCCGGATTGCGAGGACTACATTAGGATACATATCAGTCTGTCCAATAATTAGAGGATCTTGGATGGTGTTTACGTAAGTAATTTATCCTTATTTGTTTGAGAGACCTTTTCACTCATAAATATTTGATAAAAATGCATTTGATATGCTGAACATTTATGACCTCTGACCTGAGCATATTCTAGAGATGTTTTGTATCTCTTTGACTCACTTGTCAAGTAAAGGGATTAATATCACATTTACTAGGCCATAAAGGTTGCATTGGACAAGCTGGAGGGGGAGTTTAATTGGGAGATAGCAAAGAATTCTTGACATCTTGATAAACTTTTGAAAGGCATGAAGTATTAATTTTATCATTATTATTTTAGTGTTTGACATCCTTATTTTATCTGATTCCAAGAAAATGGATTTGATATTGGTATCTCTTCATTTCTAAAGATTTTGGCAGAGGATCTCTTTCGTGAAGGATCAATAAAGGGACGCAAGAATCAAATCTAATAGTGGTGCCAAGAGCTTTGGTGTAGTGGGGGCTAACTTAGTAAGTATTCATAATAATACAATATCAACCTACTTCATTTGGGATGTTAATGGTGGGTGACAACGTGAATGAACTCTTGTTAATAGCGGTGTTCATTTTCGTATTGTGACTGCATGCTGCTTCTCAACATGAACCAACACTTAAGGAATGGTTGGCGAAGACCTATATGCGGGGCGATCAATGGTCCACACAAGAAGCCCACACTGTATAGTGAGATTAATTGATACAAGTGTGACACATAGGCACTCCAAAGCAAATAGAAAAACAAAATCTATATAATGTATCCCACTATCTCGCAAAATGTGGTCATGGAGCATCCAAGATCATTCCCTGGAGGTCATGAAAGCATATGAAGGAGCCTCAATAGAAGCAGACCTAGGACATTGAGTTAGATTGGTAGGGAGGCCACCCTCCATTGAAGGTCGCCAAAGAAGGGGCCTCCACAAATCACAATATACTCAATAGCTCTAGGCATACTTTTGTTAAATCAAGTAGCAACTCATTCCATGTATTCAGGTTGACATGTACTTAAGCCAAACATGAGCTTAGCAAAACCCATACACTTCCATAATAAAAGAAGCAAACTTTGTGGATTATCCTACTAAGAAAGTAAATGCATTAAGACATTAATTTTGGTGGCCCTCCTTAGATTCTGGTCTTCAAAAATGCATTTATCCCTACTCATTGCACCTCCAAGTAATCTCATACCTAGCACATGTCTTAATATCCATGAGAAACTACCTTTTGCAGATCTTATATCCATCACAGGAAGGCCAGAAAAGATTAGTTTTTTTGAATTCAGAACAAGCCCCATCTCTGGGCCCCTGCGTTGTATATTGTCAAGCACCATCACCACCTCCTATGCATCCATTATGATGGTCCCATCATCAAAATACTAGGTATTAAGAAGGAGTTTACAAATGTCTTTGATCTCATGAACAAGTGGGTGTAATGCAAGAGAAAACAGAAGCGGGCCTAGGGGATCAGCTCGTTGCACTCCTGTGGATGACCATGTATGATTGTCTCAAATATATAATTGGGTGGCTTGATTATATATAAACTCTACTCATGAATAAATACATGTACTTCTCTTCCTAACTATACATAGCATCAAATATCTACCTATCATGTTTAAAGCATTGTAGAAATCCTTTGTAATCATAGGGAGAGATCTGTTATCATGAAGTACGATGAAAAGCATGTTGGTGATGTATAAAATGGATTCCACTCCTCTAGATACCCCTCCAAATTGAAAGTCATTGAGATACTTAGTCATATCTTTTCCCACCACTATCATAGCAAGTTTGGATACCAAATGACACTTGATAGTACCGACATCAAAAAGGATGTATGTCGTTGTCATGTTTGAGTAGTGGAGTAGGAGGTGCAGAGGCTAGAAACACAGCCAAACTCAAGGAGATCTCCCACCTAGTAATAAATTAACCACCATGGTGATAACATCTACGAGATCAGTGGCAACCGCAAGCCCCTCCCCACAAAGGGCATCTAAATGTGTTTAGATCTTAGGACATTTCTGCCACATGATGTCCCATTAGGAAAATATTTAATAGACTGTAAAATAGCATCTGCATCGACTGTAAGAGGAGTCTCTGAAGTCAAGATATCTAGAATAGAAGGAGGCAGATTATATAGATGTTTAACCTCTAAGGCTTTCAAGGGGTCTTCATTAAAAGGGGTCACTCCTAAAGAGCACAAAATCTTTATGGTTGTTGTGAAGTGTACATATGGCACATTGCAAAGGCACTCTATGATGTTGGAGTTTTGATATTTATTCTCTTCTGAGGAGTTGTTATGCCTATGACATGAAGTCTCAAGTATATCATGTTTCAAAATATCACCCACCCACTTGCTAAAACGGTCTATACTGCGCCAAGAAGTGAGTGAGCTTAAATTAAGTCATTGTTGCAAAGAATTTGTATTACCAAATATTATATCTCACATATTCATAGGCCTGAATAACTGTAGGGTGCAACGGAGAAGAAGTAGCAATCTCACCGAAGTAGGTATGGATCCCTACCCAGCGATAACTTGGTACAGAGTTGTCTTCAGAGCCTGAAAGAAAGCGAAACAACAATAGGAAGGAATTATCTTAATTGTGGTTATAGGAGCTTTGAAAATGTGATCAAGGAGCATAGCATCAACAACAAAACCATCTATAATATCTAGTACAATGAGTAGAAGAGGTTTCAAGATGTTAATAATGTGCCCCTGAACCACCTCGATGTCATCTGTAACCAGAATAAGACTGTCATCATAATTGCAAGTACGACTCACAACTTGTATCTTCATGCACCACCCTAACATCCACTGATCAATGGCCACCAAGGTCCCTTCTAAAGCAAGATATAGATCAATATCGTTCTTGATGGCGTCCAACAAAACAATAGATGGAGAGATGTACCATCATTATATGGGAGACCAATCATGTAAAACTTTTGCTCCCTTCTGATGAATCCCGGATTCATCTACATTATTCATCTATATTATCTCTTTAGCTCAAGAAAACTGATAAAATTCATTAAAAATTGATCCTAATTAATTTATGAAGTATTGTAAATAATTAACTTTAATTATTGTATCTAAAAACTACTATTATTTTATGTATTTATTTATTATTAAAAATTGAATACAAAATATGAGTAATATTGTACATAATTTAACATAATTTAAAAATAAAAATTTAGAAAAAATAATAGTAAAAGAAATGAAAATAAGTAATTTAATACTTTAAATTACTTCCAAAAATACTTACTTTGTATATTTGACTTATTTTCTCTTTGAGGTCTACCACTATAAGTATTTCTACTTGAGCACACATCATTGTTTAATCAAATTGCATCATCTTTTGCAACTCCCCCCTCTATGTATATCCACATATGATATAAAGGAAATTGGAACTGCTCGATAGACGTGCGTGGTTCTAAACATAAATGCACGTGATCACCAAATAAACCCTGAACTACTAAACATTACCGATTAATTTAAATCAGATAAAAACCTGAAAATCATTTATTTTTGGGAGATCAACCCCATCCTCATGCACATATACTTACCTCCAATGTGTGCAAGGGTGAGGACATAGCCTTAAGGTAAGATCCCAAAATCCTGGACTTGCATCGTTATGTATAAGCTCCATTAGATTCATTCCATTCTTTGATGTTTTGAGCATATACTAGAATTTATATGAGCTTATAATGTAATAAGCCATTGCCATTTATGAGCAAGATAAAGCCTTATAATGTAATAAACCATTGCCTCTTTTGAGAAGGATAGAGCATGACCTGATTATTTTATTTTTCTTTTACTCATAAAATACCATTTATCTTAATTCTGATTGAGCAATGTGGCACCTTCAGTCCATGCCACATGGCCCGACCCTTTTATCCCACCCACCTTCTCTCATGGCCGTCTAATCAGCTTGATTAAAGGAGCGTTAGCCTTTCACCTATGCCTTATTTTTTGCCACTTGATCATTCTTGATTTGCCTCATCTGATCTGTTAGTTTGCGCCCAACTTTGGGCAGTTTGATATGATGTGATGAACAAAGTCTCGACTTCTACTCCAACCTCCCTCTCTCGAAGAGATGTGTCTCTTCATCTCCCTACTTCACCTAATTACCCTAACCTCCTTAACCTATTTCAAGACATACTAACACCTCCAGCCTAACTTCATATCTCCCTCCATTCACGTCGGATCTCTAATTCCACTCTCATCCATCCTTTATTAACCTACATGCATTAAACCACTCATTACAACCACCTACCGCCAACTTCCTTCTCATCAAAACTCCCAACGTCACCTCCATTCACGGCTACCCGCCCCTTGTGTGAGTTCTCCTTTGCAATCTGACACCTTCTACCACAGAGCTAGTAACTGTGATTGATAGATGAAGGGAGTTAGAATACGTCGAGATCCTTAGCATCACAGCCAAGACGTAGCTTTTGTTGAATGTTGCTTGAGATCGGGCCTTTAGCCAAGGTCCTGACACGAAGAAATGGAGCACTGAAGCTCCAAAAATCATCCCAAATTTATCATTAATTTAACTATTTTATCTCTTCAATTCCTTGGTAAGTCTCTAATCTATGTTTTCTTCATTTTCATTATTTTATTTGGATTTATTCTAAAATCGATGCACACATATGATATGATATTCATCATCAAACCGTTTCACCAATGGTTGAGCAATCTTGTTCAGGTTTTTTTAAATGATTATTTACAAGTGATATTTTGGTCGTTGCAACCTAGAGAAGCGTCAAACAAATAATTGTTTTAAATCTCAAGCAAAAATCAATAAAGAAGATGTAGCAAGAGCATTAGCTATTTAATTTACATGTATAACTAATAGGGTCGAACATAGGGGGGTTACAAAAATCCTGAGGGTTATTCTATGCAGTGAATAATCAAAGACAAAATGAAGGAATCTTTATGCACACTATGCTTGGTTGTTGTATTTTTCTATTGTTAATTTTATATTTTTTAAATTGTTTTTGGATTTTTATTTTTAAATTTTATTTTTATTTTGCAAACCATATATTTTTTTATTTTTAAAACAATGACATAATTAAAGAAAATTTAAATCAACCACTCAACCTCTCTTTTTATATTTTTCAAATATATCTTAAATAGCTAGAAAATTTAAAAAAAACTATTTCTTTTAAGATAATTTTTTTAATGTTTTTGTACTTTTCTTAATTTTTCCAGAATTTTTTAAGCATTTAGATAAGTCAAAAACATGGAACTAAACAAACAGAAAATAAAATGGATGTTTTTGGAACCTCTTTGAACAGGGTCAAAAATGTCATGATCAATAATGTTATGGTTCCTTCGTTTATAGATGTAGTGTTTAGAAGGATTGGTTTTGCAATCCAAAAAGGACTAGCGACGTAGCTTGTTGCCCGCTTGTCTCCTATCTCAATGTTTTAAAGGTCTTACTTTTGAAATATATTTGAGACCTTGGTCTTCTCTCTAGAATAACAAATAAAGTAAAAAATGAGTGAAATATATATAGAATAAAAGATATTTTTTTAAATTTTCCAAAAAGCCATTTTATATTTTTTGGATTTTTAATTGAATTTCTATAAATTGTTAATTTTTTAGGATTCTTACGATTTTTATGATTTTTCAGAAGAACTAAAATTCCCAAATTTCAACAAAATTAAATTAATAAAAACACATGATTTTTTTTAGAATTTTTATATTTTTTATTGATTTTTGAATGCAAACAACAAAATTTTCGAGGTTTTTTAAATTTTTAAAATTAATAAAAATAATGAAAATGTGGAATGTAAAATGTCGATGCAAGAGGAAGGATACGTGAGTTTATATGATTTTTTTAATTTTTAGAGGGGTTTTGATATTTTTTATTTGATTTAAAAGACTCAAGACAAATGCAGATGAACAAGGGTCTAAATGTGACTATTTAATGATTTAGCACTGAAAAGTAACAAATAAATAAATGTGATGATGAGAAGTGTAAATTTTCCAAGAATTAACGCGTACGGGCACACGCTCCTAGTTGGATTAGAATAAAAGGTAAATGAATTAATTTCAAGGTCCAATTAAATAACTCCAATAAGTAGACTATTTATTGTAAATTTTACAAGATGCCACGTGCATGACACATGTTCAGTACAAATAAGATTAATATGCAAATGAAATAAATAAAAAGGGCCAACATGCAAATGTTCTGATAAAAAATAAGATCACACGTGTCCTCACAGGGACTTATTTAAAAATAAAATAAACGAAAGGGATAAAGGTACAAATATACCCTTAAATGACGTGGAGGCTCAAGCAGCTCAGATGCTCTACACCTCTAATCAGACCGTTAGAGATAAATCTTGCGTGAATGGCTTTGATAAGACCGAACCTTCAATCCACGTCAAAGGATTGGGGATTTAACTAATAGCCGAGATTGAAACTGGGGTTGTCGATCTTGATCGTGCAGTGTGGAGTAGCTCTAGAAGAACTGGGAAGCACAAGGTGTCCAAATAGCTTCGATTGAGAGAATCTCTGTCATCCTCCACCTGAATCATCTGTTAGTGGGTGCTACAGATTCCTAGAATCCTCCTCCATCAATCGAAGCAAGCAATGACACTCAAAGATACTCAGGTGTAGATGTGAGAGTTGAAGAAGGTTCGGATGTAGGTCAACCCTACGTGTCTCGCCCATTACTCGGATGTCTATCTTTAACCCTGTAAATTAAAGCTTGTTCTCAAAGGTAACTTCCGATAGAAGTACTAGATCAAAACACATGATATGGGGGTCGAATGTTTGTCTATGGTGAAGTATTTTCGGAGGGGAGACCGAACTTCAGATCTATGAAGATCCGAAGGTGGATAAGAGGTGGAAGTGTTGGACATGCGAGTACACGGTGAGCCTATGCAATAAACGTTATTGCAAATTTTATTCCCTGATCTAAAATTAAGAATAACTAATTTACACAATAGTCCCTTAGTACAATTATAGTTATGTGCCATGACCATCTTAATGATCATACAACTATTAATTCAATTGTTGAATCATAGAGGCTACTGCTTGGAAGAAATTCTAAAGAGTTACATTGAGGACTCATCAAGCACCGTCCCATGATTATTAAGAGATGATCTCCAACATGAGTATGAGATGATAATCCTTTCTCTTTTGGCTAATATCTGACCGACCTCCTGATGCGGGTCCTCTACAAAAGAATAGAGATTCGAAGGTGTCAGATTAGTTAGGTAATAGAGTTGACTTAATGAGATCGAGATAACCAAAGACGTAGGTCGTATGCTTATAGGCACGCATGCTCTGAACGGAGACTGATATGTTACCATTAGTCTAAGTATGTATATTTGGCAAATCAATAGGTTGATGGCCTAATCAAGATCTATACATTGAAGAGATGGTGTGCATACAAGGGCATATGAACAATAACATCTCTCGAAGGGATCATACACGTTGATTTATTGAACCGAAAGATATGAGCTCACTTATGAGATTTTGGGATCAAATTCTGTACAAGGTCATCTTGTTTTGGAAGCTCGACTGAATCTGTAGGCTTGATATATGCTTTTGGAAAGTATATGATCAACACCTAGGTATGATATATGGTTTTGGAAAGTATATGATCGATAGTAACTCCTAATGATCAAATGAGAAACTAAATGATGAATCCATGAAGGAGATAATCTAAATAAGTTCTAAAATTTCATGTTTATTCTAGGATTTTAGTATGCAAGATGATAGGTATTAGGAATACCTAGGGTGATGTGATCATAAACGATTGTATAATCATGATGCTTCCATTCATAAGGAGCGATGAAACAAGTTTGGATTTTTGTGAATCCTCTTAATATAGAAGTATTCTGATCCTGGTCCAAATGTTTGACAATGATCTGAATGTTATACAACAACAATGAAAAGATTAGAATTAGGTTTTGACTAAATCAAACATCTATGGGAGGTCCGTAAAATCTAGATTTGAGATTTGATCTTAATATCGAAGTCACTATACATGGAACATACAATCGCCATGTCCTTATATCGAAGTATCCATTGGAAAGGCACATTATCCTTGAAAGAGTTCAAGGATAATTTCACTGATGATATTTGTATCAGAGCATTGAGAATATTTATAATAAAATGTGACATAATTATCGTGAATAATATAAGAATTTGATTCATATTATAAGGATAGTTATCTAAGATAATTAAATGTAATTTAATTATCAAAGATGTGAATAATGTGAATGTGAGTCATATTATTTGGGCATAATAGAATATGGATCCAATATGATTAAATATAATTTAATTATCATGGATATGATAATGTGGATAGAATTATCCATATGATTCTTAAAATTTATAAATGTGATTTATAACATATAAGATGAGCTATTTGTAAATAACATTTACAAATTAAATGTTTATGTGAATTGGATTCACATTGGACAATTAATTGAAAATGTGAATTACATTTTATTTTGGGTTGAGAATGTGATTCACAAATTTCCAATGGCATGATTGCAATGTTCACAAATGAAATTGGATTTATTTTTTGTGAAATAACTTGTAACAAGTGTTGTTGCAAAAGTTGGAGATTATCATGAAATATTGGATTCAAAAATAATAGGAGAAGGAGTCCACCCTTCCATATTGAGAGTGTGGATGGCCATAACTCCTAAAAGGAGTTGATGTCCGTCCACCCCCTTTCATGGGAGGATGTCTCCCTCTTTTCTAATAATCTCCATATATAATTGATTTAACTAAAATTAAATTTTATTGATTATTATTCAATATATTTAATTTAAATTAATTGCTGCTATGTTTTTAACAACAAAAATCATGGCCATTGAAAGAAACATAAATCAATCTCATCCAATGGTTGTCCATGGATTAGGATCCACGAACTCCCAAAATATTATATAAGAAGAGACAACCCTATCTCTTCTTTGTACAATGGAAATGTGCTCTCTTCCCTTCTCTCTCTCCAAGCCAAGTCTCTCTCTTGTGACTGTCCACCTTGATGCCCTAGAGAGAGATCGTCATCATCATAGCATCGTTGGAGCGATTGCTCGTGTATTTCTGTCTCCTTCGGTGTGCTCCGCTCGTGAAGAAGATGTCAGATCCAATGAGAGGAGATCAGAAGATTCTCCATTTGGATCATCAACAAGGATTGCGAGGAGCATGCGTCTCATCAACGCACTCGCAAGCATCTCCTCCGTTGGATCAGAATTGAGATAGGAGGTTTCTTCGTATAGAGACTTGATTGCAAACACGCTTCAATAGATAATCCTAATATTTTTTGTGGTTTGTATTTAACGATCTGATAAGTGTTCTTGGACCATGTGGTTTCCTCGTTCAAAATTTTTAAACTATGCTTCCTTGAGAAACGAGTGTGACTAGTCGCTCCCGATAGCATACGATGTGATTCTCACACTTTTGTGATGCTCATAAGGATCTTCCCATATCCTTCAAGTGGTTTAGAGCTAGGTTAGAGGTTTGGTTATGATCCTTAAACCACAGATGACTTGGGCATTTTTGGTTGTGCAAACTTTCATCGCATTTTGTTCACACAACCCACTTTTGTGTGAATTTTTCTCCCTATAAAAAAGTTTCTAAACAAGAAATTATCACTTCTAATATGTTCCCCATTAAATAAGGAAACTGTGGGACTTGAGTTTGTGTGATTTGGAATCCAGTGGCTCAAGTTATGATCATTTTAGTTAACATGTATTCGGATATGGCGAATCTTAACATAATTAAAGAGTTACGGTTTTAAAATACATCAAAATGCATAAAACTTGGGTTCAGCCTTGAATCAAATTACCAAACTATTGAACCTTATTTTACTTGATTTGGATTTAAATTGATTGAGATATGCTAATTTTTGTAAGCGAGGGTCACTGCTGAAAATTACGTTCCTAATCTAGAACCTTGTGATTGTCATTCAATTACTTAATGTATTTATTATTTAATTTCCATAAATAATTCTTGATGAATATTTGTGAAATATTTATGATGATTATTTCCTTAAATAACATTACCTTAACCAAAATTGATTAGATATGAACTAGATCACAATTTGTTACATCAATCCCAACAAGCATAATTGTTTGAATAGGATTGGGGATTTGTTTAGCGACCTCCTTATAATATAAATCAAAATGATTTGGATAAATATTATATGGTATAACTTCGGCTGAAAGACCGATTATCATCTCAAATACAAAATGATCAAATTGTATTATGGTGACCTGAGGCGGTTATGGTGTCTACACGGGGAGCGTTAGGGTAGTAGGTTGCTTCGTGAGCAGTCTGTGCCACTACTGTTAGTACTAGCCATGACAACGGATAAGGAAAGGATAATGCTTGAAGCCATCCTGATGTATTTTTCTAATTACTAAAATATGAATAATATGTATTTTGAGATTATACCATCCTTCAAGCAACAATTAAAATTGTTTCATGGTTTCTTGATTGGATTGATAATTGATTTAATATGATTAAATTAGTTAGATCAAATTATACATTCTATTATGAATAGAGTAGTATTTCCCTTGGAAGAATTATTTATGTGAATATGATCCACAATAATTAATTACAATTTGAATATGATATGGAGCATCACATAAGTGACATCGATGGTCCGTCGTCAACGTAAAGGCTTCCATCGCCCGGGATTGTATATAGGAGACGTTTGTTCGTACTGACAACTCCTGCATACAAGCGCATCTGGATCAAGCTCTTTCCTTCTCGAAAGAGGAAGGCCGTATGCGTAGTGACCCCAATATCTTCCTCATATTATTGGGGATATATTAGATTGCACACAGCGAGTTCTAATCTTGTTGACGGTTGATTCAATTAACAATGGGTCATCATAAAGTTAGGGGTGGTGGGCCCAGGTGTTAAAGACCGAATTAGTAATGCAAGCTGGACTTGCACGGAGCAACTTGTTCCCACATCTTTTTATCCAAGTTGCAAGTTCTCATATTATTGGGACGTAAAAATGGTGAGAAGGTGATCCCAGATCATGCTTGAGATATAATGGTAAGTATATCTCTTACATTGAAAGTAATTAAGGGAATGAACTTTCAGTGTTGACTAGGAAAGATAACTTTGATATAAAAATTCCTAAATCAAAGTAAAAATATGTGTATATTTAAGCAAATTTCTTATTTGAGATAATCCTCATTAAACCACTGAATACTATACTCAATAATAACAAGTAAATTATCATGGATTGGATCCATGATCAAGATTTTATAGTTGCAGTTGGACACATAATGTATGTGGTTGCAATGTGCAAGTTTCCCCAAAATAATGAGGAATGTCAATTAAATAGACAATAGGACATCAACTTGAGGTTTGCGTGTCTCTATAGTCTTGATATATCATCAAGTGTTCTTTGGAAGTATCAAATCGAAGAAGATGTTTTGGCATACATATGAGCTCTCGATATTTAATCATGAATGACATAGTTCTCTGCATTATGTAGAATGGTGGCTCGATAAGAGATGTTGTATTCAATTTTTTTAGTACCTACCTGAACCAAAGTTTTTTATAGTTTAGATGAATATAGATATGACGTGTTAACATTCTAATATATGTACTCTAGTCATTCATGAAACTTTATAATATTCATATTATATGAATTAAATGAAGAATGTATAAATGTTGGAATACTCATATTTTGAAATCTTTTGAATTCAACAAAAGATATCCTTTGTCTTAAGCAAAGATTTTTTATATATGAAAGGAGAGTAGTGGAAGCATGGGTTGAACTTAGATTAGAAGGGAAGTCAAAGAGTTGATTGTATGTCTATGGTTTCCACATATATGACGTCCAAAGAGTTAGATGAATGTCTATAGTGCAACAAGCCGATGTATTGATATTATGACTATCTACACTATCTAAAATCCTTAGAGAAGAACTTAGATAGTGCATCGGAATAATCTATATATAATCATTGTAATTGTCTTTCTTATATGATAAGATCAAAGTCTGATAATTCTATCTCATTCTTCTAATGACACTTGCAATTGGTTGCTTGTGCTTTAGCAGACAAGAAAATTTGATCACGAGGTTTAATTGCCATCCACATTGATATTGATGCAATAGTTGCAACAATCTCTTTTGGATAGATAGCCTTCATATTTTCAGTGGGAGAGCCCTTAGTCTTAGAGAATATCTCTATGACCTAGATATTCGAATATATTCATTGTTTGTTTCTAAATGTTGGAGATTAACATGTATTCTTGAATAGAGCTATCATAAAGAGTTATGATGGATATTTCAGATAGTAATCTAACATCTAGAGGATTCTTAATGAATGGTTCATTGACATTTCTAGTACTGACAATTAAACCCTAAAATATTAAAAGGAGGATGAAGATTAGTTAACAATGATCTGGTATCAAACCTTGGGCATAATTCTGTTGATGAGATCCATGGATTAGTAATAGATGAAACTTTAGATTGTATGAAATTTCGAATCTTACATACTTGTAAATATTGTATTCAAAGTGAAATTTGTCCCATGCGCACTCTTCTCTGAAAATGGTGTGAGATGTCAAGGTATTCAAGGTCTCATACATATTGATGTATATGGATCATCTATATCATAATAAACATTAATGACATGTGATATCAATCAATGATTATTTTTTATATGATATTTCTTCCATTTAGAAACCTTTGAAATGATCAAAGATTTCACAAATTTTGGTTGAGAACCAAAGTTAGAAGGTATAGAAAGGAATTTGATCTAATCAAGGTAGTCTATACCTATTAGATGAATTCAAAGAATACCTTATGGAGAAAGAAATATCATTCCTATCTCAATCCTCCTAATACAACTAAACTCAATAGAGTTGTAGGGAGATGCAATTCGATCATTTGTGGCATGATTTGATAAATGATGAATCTTAGCTTATTTACCTCTTAGTTTTCAAGTATATATGCAGTATAGACTACAATATATAAGGTTCCATGCATGTTAGTTGGAATCTAGCACTAGAGAGTGCTGCTTCATTAGGAAAATAAAGGATGGTATTGGATACCTATTTTATGACCTTGAGATTCTTAAAATATTTCATATCTGAAAATGTAATTCTTAGAGGATGACTTTCATGAGAATCAAGATGAAAATGGAGTAAAGGAACTCATTGAATCTTGAGAAGAAAACAAGGCTCTTGAAATTGGAAACTAAAAGGAAAATTAAAGATGAAAGACTCGTACCTCTTCAAATGAGTTCGAGGATGGATTCCATGTGTCGGTTAAGTCTGACAATGATCTGACTTCATATGATGAATTTTCCAATGATCATGACATGGAAAAATGGATGTTAGCAGTAAAGTCTAAAGTAGACTTCATATACAAGTGTTGTATATGAACCCTCGAGGATCCACCTAATAAGGTAAAACCTGTTAAGTGAAAATGGACCATCAAGAGAAAATGGAACCTGATGAGAAGGTACTGACCTCGAAAGCATGGCATGTAGCCATGAGATACACACTGAAGAGAAGACATCGCTTGCGATGAGACTTGCTCTCCCATGACTAAGCTTAAACCCATCAGAATATTGCTAACTATAGCTACACAACTTGGCCATGACATATTCAAGATGTGAGTCAAGATTGCATTCCTTTATTCCAAACCGAAGATATTCATTTGTAGTAGCTCCAGTGCTTAATAGTTGAGGAAGACAAAGTGTGTAATATAACACCATCTATGGACTCGAATATCAGATTTAATGAAATTATCAAGGTTATGATTTCAGATAGAATCTTGATGAACCCTGTGAAGCTTAGTAGGAGTGCCATTGTGTTCATCATGCTAAATGTGGATAATATCCTAATCATTTGGAATGATATAAACGATGTTAGTAAGTGTTTTATAATCTAGCTATTCCATACCTTGAGATATCATCTCAAGGATACCTCTTAAGATCTATGTTCTGGAAATGTTCAGAGAAAAAAGAAAAGGGTATTGGAACCGTCATATTAGTAATACACCTTGGACATATTCCTTTTTTGGGAAAACTCCAAGGAAGGCATCTTTCCCTTAAGATATAGTATTGACATATCTAAAGGGACAACACCTCAAAGAGTTGAGATGTGAATACCAAAGCTACATGCCATAGTGCATCAGCTTTGGGTAGCTCAGTGTATGCTAGACGTGTACAAAAGCGAGATGTCTCCCATGCAGTAGGAGTAGTAAGTTGTTACTAATCTTATTATGGAGATCAAACACTTAATTGTAGTAATAAAAATATCTTCAAAGATGACAAGATATAGTGATCCATGAGTCTTATCTTCAAGAGCTTAAGATTTACAAATAGAGATATAGGAATAAGGGTATTCTTATAAGGATAATAGAAATTACATGCTAGTTATAACGATTACAATAGTTGTAGTGTCAAAAAAACTACAAGTAATTTGACAATATTGATTATTAGTTGCATAATATGAAACATTCGCATTTGATGAGAGCATTGTTACTAGGAGATATGCAAATGTCGTAAAAGGACTTTGTGTAGTCTCTTGGGAACAAAGTGACTGAAAAGCTTATCTAGTCATTTTCCTAAATAGCCTATGGTTGTCACATGAGTATGCGTTTAATATTAGCACATTAATGTTGGACATGCTTGCCCACGGCAAGTCATTATGTAATAAATATTATTGCAAATATCATTCCCTGATCTGAGATGAAGAATAACTAATTTGCTTAATAGGTCCCTCAGTACAATTAGAGTTATGTACCGTGGTCATCGTAGTGATCATACAATTGTTGGCTCAATTGTTTAATCATAGAGGCTGATGCTTCATGAATATCTAAAGAGTTAAATTGAGGATTCATCAAGCATCGTCTAATGATTATTAAGTGATGATCTCCAACCTGAGTAGGAGATGACAATCCTTTCTCTTTTTGTTGATATCTGACCGACTAATATCTGAATGACCTCCTAATGCAGATCCTCAACATAGGAATAGAGATTTGGAGGTGTCAGATTAGTTAGGTCAAAGAGTTGACTTAACGAGATCGGGTTAACCAAAGAACTATGTCGTATGCTGTCACGATATAGGCACACATCCTCTGATCGGAGACAGATGTGTTATTATATGTCTGAGTATGTATATTTGGCAGACCAATAGGTTGATGGCCTAATCAAGGTCTATACATCGGCGCGTTGGTGTGCATATAAGGCATATGAATAATACCATCTCTCAAAGGGATCATACATGTTTACTTACTGAACTGAAAGACATGAGCTCACCCATGAGATATTGGGATTGATATATCTCAAATTCCGTGCACGATCTTTCGCTTTGGAAGCTTGACGGAATTTGTACGTTTGATATATGCTTTTGGAAAGTATATGATCAACACCTAGGTATGATATTTGCTTTTCGAAAGTATATTATTGATATCAACTCCCAATTATCAAATGAGAAACTTAATGATGAAACCCTGAAGGAGACAATCTATAGAGGTTCTAAAACATCTTGTTTATTCTAAGTCTTCATGTATGCAAAAAGTACAAGTATTAGCAATACATGAGGGTGATGTCATCATAAATGATTGTTTAACCATGACACTCCATTCCTAGGGAATTATGAAACAAGTTCAGACTTTAGTGACTCCTCTTAATAGAGAAGTAATCAGATCTTTGTCCGAATGTTGGACAGTAATCTGAATGTGATTCAGATGCGATGAAAAGATTAGATTTACATTTTTGATTTAATCAAACATCTATGGGAGGTCCGCAAGATCTGGATTTTAGATTTGATCTCAATATCCAAGTCACTATATGTAGCATACAATCGCCCTGTCCTTATCAACAAGTATCCATGGAGAAAGTGCATTATCCTGAAAGAGTTCAAGGATAATTTCACTATTGATATATGCATCCGATCATTGAGAAAATTGATAACTAAATGTGATTTAAGTATCATGTATAATATATGATTTTGATTCATATTTTAAGGAGAGTTATCAAAGATAATTAAATGTGATTTGATTATAAAAGATGTGAATAATGTGAATGTTATTCATATTATTTGGGCACATGAGAATAGAGATCCGAGATGA
The DNA here is from genome assembly GCA_037367405.1 of Ottelia alismoides. Taxonomy (NCBI): domain Eukaryota; kingdom Viridiplantae; phylum Streptophyta; class Magnoliopsida; order Alismatales; family Hydrocharitaceae; genus Ottelia; species Ottelia alismoides. Next base: position 252,435 of record JAZKJV010001773.1, read on the forward strand.
TTAAATGTGATTCAGTTATCATAGATATGAATAATGTGGATAGGACTATACATATGATTCATATATCTTGTAAATGTCATTTAGAATAAATAAGAGAGAGCTATTTGTAAATAACTTTTACAAGTTAAATGTTGATGTGAATTGGATTCACATTGGAAAATTAATTGAAAATGCAATCTACAATTTATTTTGGGTTGTGAATTTGGTTCACAACTTTCCAATGGTAAGAATGCAATGTTTACAAAATAAATTGGATTTATTTTTGTAAAATAATTTGCAGCAAGTGTTGTTGGAAAAGTTGGAGATTATCATAAAATATTGGATTCCATGATAATAGGAGGAGGAGTCCATCCTTCCATATTGGGAGGGTTGACGACAACAACTCATAAAAGGAGTTGGTGGCCGTCCACCCCCTTTTATGGGAGGATGTCTCCTGCTTTCCTAATAATCTCCATGGATAATTGATTTAATTGAAATAAATTTTTTCGATTATTATTCAATATATTTAATTAAAATTAACCTAATAGTTGTTGTGTTTTTAGCAACAAAATCATGGCCACTGAAAGAAATACAAATCAATCTCATCCATCAATTTGTGCTGACCATGGATTCGGTCAATGGACTCCAAAAATATTGTATAAGAAGAGGAAATCCTATCTCTTCATTGTACAATGGAAATATGCTCTTTCCCTTATATCTCTACACGCCAAGTCTCTCTCCCTCTCTCTCTTGTGGTCGTCCACCTTGATGCCATAGAAAGAGATCGTCGTTGTCATAACATTGCCGTAATGCTATTGGAATGACGGCTTGTGGATCTCCATCTCCTCCGTTGCACACCGCTCGTGAGAAAGACATCTGTTCTCGCCAGATGAGATCAGGAGATTCACTACTTGGATCATCAACATGGAGTGTGAGGAGCATGCGCCATTAACGTGCTCGTAAGCATCGCCTCCATTAGATTAGACTTGAGACAGGAGGTCTCTTCGTTCAGAGACTAGATAGCAACCACACTTTAATAGGTATGCCTTATACTTGTTTGTGGTTTATATGAAACGATCGGAGAAGTGTTCTTGGATCATATGGTTTCATCGTTCAAAATTTGTTGGAGCCACTAGTGCGATTAGTCACTCTGGATCGCATATGATGGGATTCTCACGCTTTCGTAATGCGCCTGAGCATCTTCCTATATCCTTCAGGAAGAGCTAGAGAATGGTGGTGTGAATGTACTAGCGTATTCGGGGGTTGAATTAGATGATCAGAGCTCCTTCGATAATGCAGATTAGAGATTGAAGATGAAGACCAAATCTAGGTGGTTTAGACGAAATCAAAGTGAAAAATAAAGAAGAAATCAAAGATAAACAACCTAGGTTACCTACCTATATGATAGAAGGGGTAGAATCTCCTCCATCTGCTAGTGGTGGCGGAGAGGTGCAGACATGGTGGAAGACTCCAGTGCGGTAATAGGATTACGTTCTACAGACACTCCCTCATGCTCTGGATTGTAAGGAATTGTAGATGTCACCTAAACTCACTCCTGACTCGATCTCGTGGACGAAGATGACCAAATGACGTATCAATCGCTCGTCGGAGATGCAGGGGGTGATATTTATAGGGTGATGTTCAACGGATTTTGATATTTAAAAAGAGTGCAGCTCAAGGCATTTTTAGTGGATCTGGAAGACTTGTGTGGAAAAGAGTTCAATAGGATACATTTATGGAGAAGGATGTGTTGGCTGTTAGTGAGGATAACGCATGGGAAAAATGGGTGAGTGTACAATGGAGCACGAGATCAACGGAAATCAGTCGAGGTTGAGTAGTTGATCTGGGTCAACAAATTTGAGTGGCCCAATCAGCAGATGCGTAGGCTAATGCCAAAATAGGGATAAGAACAAAATAAGGAGAAGAAAGTTAAGTAAATCAGTATAAAATCAAAATGAATTTTAAAAATATTAATGTAAATAAAAAATGTTAAGATTTTTAATTAATTAAATAATCCAAATATAATGATTAAAATATATAAAAGATGTTATTTATAGGTATGTATACCTATATATACAAGGTTCTGATTTTTAATTGATTATTTATACAAATATATACATCATTTAATATTTTATTTATTTATAAGATTTTATTAGAATTTTAATGATTTTTTTTTATTTTTAAGACTTAATTTATTAGGTTATTTAAATAGGTATAGGTATAGTGTATACATGGTGATACATATACAATATATACATGCTATCATTTTTGTTGATTTTATGATTTTTTTGTGTATTTAATATGAGTTAAATACAATTATTTAAAATTAGTTAAAAATGTAATATTTACAAAATATGGTCAAGAGTGTAAATAATTAAAAATTATACATAGTGTATATAGGTATAATATACAATAGTACCCCAATTTGCCACATTTCACAACTTAGCTCCAATTTTCATGCACCTCCATTTTTAAGATAATTTAGTTTGGAGTATAATGAAAGTGAGATTGATGATAGTAAATAATGCAAGTTTGGATTTGTGGCTTTTATAGAGTGTTGTTATTTGCACAATATAAACATGTTTTAATTGCAATCATTTTCATTAGTTACAAAAGGATTTTATTCACAAATTTCAAGAAGAAATAATGCTCATCTATAAGGAAAATGGTAATGAATAAAATAATGGAAGAATGTGTATTATAAAAAATCTTGTATAGGTTTTGAATATATACAGGAGACAAATTAATTTTTTAAATTTTTCTTGTGATTAGGCTTATCTCCCCCTACATTCTTCTTTGTCGATCAGGTCAAGTCTTGATTATCTCTCGGGGTCTGATTTAACATGTATCTATTGCATATATACAGTCTCTTATTTTCTTTATTTTTCCTTTATTTATTTATTTGTTTATTTTTGGTTAAAATTGTGATAAATATATAATATTTATATATGAGTTAGAGCTAGTAAAAAAATGAAATTAGTGATATTTACAAGGGTTTTATATAGGATTTTAAGCTAAAATAAATGAATAAAGATGATGAAATGCATATTCATCATCCCATATGCTTTGCCTTTGCTAGTCCCTTAGCAAACACTTATTCGAAAGAATAAGTGAATAAAAGGAAAGGAAAAGAATAAAGGAAAAATAAAGAACTTAGAACAATATTGAGTGTTAAACTTATCTTCATAAAATTTTAGTATGGAGCTCGGTCTGACCTATGGTTTATTAGTGTAGAGGAACCCTACTGGAAAATGAATTTAAAAACTAACAGCCCTCAAGTTCTACAAGAATCCTATTCAAGTTGCCTCAACGGTCAAGCAGAACAAGTCTACATACACGAATTCTTATGACTGTGAATCTTATACCTGTATGGTGTTTGTGAAATATAGCTCCCTGCCTCAAAAGTGACAAAGAAACAACCTCCCTCAAAAAGGTAACTCTAGTCCCATGATCTTGCAACTCTTTCCTCGAGAAGCGATGATATTCCCTTCTAAGTTCAAGTGCAACCAGCTCAAGAAGATGAGATGTAGAAAAGAATGGACGTTAGCCAGTGTAGTTATCTATCCTTAGATGCGTGACCGGTGTAGCCAAGTTGTCCAATTGCAAGCTCACAATAATTTGACTTTGAAGCTCATCCTTGCTTATTGAATTGACACTCCAGCGAGAATTATATTTTCAATCTGGCCTGTCCACTTTTTGGAATTTTTTGCATTTTCTTTTAATATACAAGGGTGCAGAATGTACATAAGAAGTTTTTCTTCTTGAGCCAGTAGACTATCTCTCTTTTGAAGTATTATTACAACCCCACAACATCCTATCTATAGACCTCAATGCTACAAGACCAGGTTGAGATGCACTACCCTCCCTAGAGGAAAACAGATGTTTCCACTAGTTGTTACACACTTGTGTGCTACCCCAAGCCAAAGGAATTTGCCCCCTCACCACTTTATCCATGAAGAGCTACCTGTAGAGTGTTTGTCCATGTTAAGCCACTATCTAGAAGAACCATGTGTGTTTTATTAAATATTCTACTTAGACTAATAAAGATAACATGCGAACATAGTATTTTAGACTCAAAGAATTAAGTCACTATGACCATAAAAGTCTCAACTCCAGTTCTTATAAGGTTCCTCTGAAATTATGTGGATATAGATCATAACTAAACCCCATTCTTCAATTTTATTCCAGGCTAATTTATGTGTCAATACTACTCTAAAAAATGTACATGCAAGAAATATACACAAAACATTTTTTTTCTAAAAAGGAAAAAGGTTAGTAAACTGAATATATACATGTATATACGAGGATTATACAAATTTGATACAAGATTTTACAAAGGATTTATACACAAGTTTTATATCCATGTTTTATATACAAGTTATATAAAAGAGTTTTATCTATAATAAAGAATTTTACAAGAGGCAAGACGATCAAAGTTTTGTACATACATGGGTTTTCCGGATATATATATATACATCCCATAATTTGTATCCCTCGTGACAAAATAATTTTATAAACATTATACAGAAAATAATTTTACAACACATTTTTTATAGTCATTTTAATTAATAAAAGTATGAGTTATGTCTATAATATATATGACACTCCCATATACTTAGCTCGAACTATGTCCTCAGAGTGATCAAAGAGCTACAATGGAAAACACAACTCGTGTTAAGTATGGAAAAGTGAAAAGAATCCCATACAATAATGAATCAAAGAATTGATGAGATGAATAGAAGTTGGTTATTAACCCTATACATAGGATCAAATAATCGTAAATATAGGAGATTGTACAACCGTGGAAAACCGAGGAAGAGAATGAACAACTCAACGACTCGACTCATCCTCCCCTATACTTAGGGTAAAAGTTCCCTAAGTATACAAAAATAATATCAACAAGTTGAACGACAAGAAAGAGATCTGAGGAAAGAAAAGAAAATAAAAACATGTAAAAGAAGATATGAACAACATCACTCCCTGTATACTTAGGGTAAGGGATCCCTAAATACAAGCAACAACAAGAGTGATGAAACAAGACGAATATGAACAACTCAAATCATTCACCTCCCCTATACCTATGTTAGAGTACATCCTCAGTATAGAACACACACACAGGGAAAAGAGTTGAATGATAAAAACAGAAGAAGAAAGAATAAAATGAAAGGATATGTACAAGGGAAAATCAACTAATCAGATGCAGAAGATGTCAAAAAGTCATTATCTGATACTACAAATATATAATCAACCACGGGCAGGAATGTATCATGATATAGATAAGACTTTAGCAATTGTTCGTTCACAACAAATGGTTGCGTGTTAGATGACAACCCAGATATGACAATACTACCATTGTCATGCACATCTCTCACAATGAACGGTCCTGACCATTCGCTTTTCCATTTTCCTTTAAAAAACTTCAATTTGGCATCAAACAACCATACTTTCTAATCAGTGGAGAAAGTCTTCCTTTTATTGTTTCTATCATGCCAATGCTTCAATTTCTTCTTATACATGAGTGAGTTGTCATATGCAAAATCTCGGAATTCTAGCAATTTATTCAGATCCAATTTCCTATTCGTTCCTGCCTTCTCATAATCCAAATTGCACACCCAGTGTGCCCATAATGATTTGTGAATAAATTCAACTAATAGGTGGCAAGTATGTAGGGAGACATACCTAATGAAGACTTATATGACGTCCGATGAGCCCATAGAATTGAGACAAGCATTTGAGATCAGTTCTTCCTATCTGTACGTGCAAGTTTTTGCAATATAATATTGATCTCCCTATTTGAGATCTCTGCCAAGCCATTAGTTTGTGGGTGGTAAGGAGACCAACCCTGTGCTCAATGGCATACTCTTTTACACTTGTCATTACTTCTCTATTAATGAAATGGCTTCCCCCATTTGAAATGAGTATCTTTGGAATCCCAAACCGTGCAATAATGTCATTCTTGAGAAAGGAACACACTGTACCACTATCAGCGGCTTGGGTGGTGATAGTCTCAACCCATCGACTAACATAATCCAAGGCAAGCAGGATGTACTGAAATCCCAGATTGACGGGGAATGGGCCCATGAAGTCTATGTCCCAAGCATCAAAAACATCAGAAATATGTATATATCTCAGGGGTATGGTATATTTGGAACCACTGGTTGCTCCCATCATTTGACAATCAGTACAATCTCGAACATACTACGTATCATCCTTAATTAATGTTGGTCACCATAGGCCGCTCTGTAAAATATTTGTTGCATTGCACTTCCCTAAATGATGCCCACCAGATTCTAATTTGTGACAGTTCTCAAATATGCTAGGATATTCCTACTAAGGAATGCACCTTCTCCAGATACAATCCACACCCTCATGAAATAGGTATGGATCCTCCCATTAGTAAAAATGTATCTCAGACAAAAATCTGTCTATCTTGTGTATTGACCAATCTTGTTGACTTTCTTGGAGAACTATGCGAGTGAGTCCACACACAAAATGGTCTCATATGGAAAGGTCTCTGAATTAGGAATCATTCTCTGCTAAGAAACGATAGTAACATTAGGACAAAAAGAACATAAACAAAAATCGAGAAAAATCGATGAAAACCAAGAAAACACGAGGAAAAAAAGAAAGAAAAAATACCACAAAATAAAATCAAAAATCTCAAGCACGGCTACACCTCCACGGCAACGGTGCCATTTTGATAACTAGGTCTCTGAAAAATAAATAGATAGTAGAAGAGATTCGGAAAAAGAAGTGAAGAAATAACGGTTATCGAAAATAAGTTAGAAAATCAACTCTTCCTTTGCAACGACACTATTTTAATAACTAGGGTTTTCCGAGCGGTTAAAAAATGGGAAATAGTGATGTCAGTTCTAGAGAACTGCTCGAGAAAAAACACTAATTAATCGAACAAAAGTAAATAAACACTTAATCAAAGTTTATTTCAATATTTCTTTCTCCAAGTAAGTGTGCCTAGGTCAAACTCAAGGAGGTAGAATGACGCGCTCATGATTTTTGAGGGAAGGAAATATTTTTGTGATAATTTTTATCTATCTTTTCTTCTTAGTGATAAAACTTTTTTTTTGTTTTAAATGTTTATTCTTTTTATTTTATTTTTAATTTTTCTATTTTTATTTTATTTTTCAAAGGGATATTTTTTTTAAATATAGGTGATCTACAATATAGTAGTATATAATAGAATTATGTATAATGTTACTATATAGTAGATCAACAAAGGTAACTTTAGTAACGGGCTCGAAAAACAACTCAAAAGAAAGAAAACTATAATAAAACCTCTAGAAATGCAGTTAAAATCCTCTAAATACGACTAAAAAATGATAGAAAAATATTGGCAAAGTAATGTCAAAATGTAGTTATGAAAAAAAACAATCAAAAGAAATGAACTTTCTTTCAATTAGGTCCTTGCTCAGGGATCTAATTATGAGAAAAAGTCCGGATTTTTGCCTTTAGGTCCTTGTATGGGGACCTAAATGTAAATATTTTAGAACTTTGTAGCACAGATAGTTTGATGGAGGCTGTGAGGGCCACTTAGCGAATTCTCCACCGGTTGGGAAATGGGCGGCTAAGATTAGAAGGTGTCCGCTCGATCTCGACCATGCGATGAGAACAAGTGTCGATCAACTGCTGCTTGGGTGTTCTTGAAGAGTTCTTCCCCAAAATACAGGTGGGAGGCTACGATCGTGGATTTCTCTTGATTTCCGGTAAGACTGGTGGCGACCGACCTCCTGCAGGGCTAGGACAAGGTCGTCTTCCTCCCCCGAGCTTGCATGCAGCAGTATTGTTGTCGAAAAAGGCGGAGACGATCTGATGAGATCTTGCTACGGATAAGATGGTCATTCATTTTTGCCTAATTGCTAGAGCCTCACGATGAATTCAATGTCTACTGATGATAAAGGACTACTCCAGAATCTCACAATGAACCTACAACAAATTTATTTGCATAATTCGTATGGAATTGGTTGAATGATTATGATTAGAAGAATTGCAAGAATTTGGGTTTCTACAATAGGTACAGTTCAATGTGAAATTGGATTAACTGAGTCAATTTGAAGTGGAAGGTGATGGATGAATAGGAGAACATGATTAAGGGTTTATAATGATGGGACTGGTACCACTAATTAATGCACTTCAAATGATAAATAAAATGAATGATGGAGAACTTTGCACATGGGAATAGAGGTATAAGACCTCAGGTCTTCGCTCATTGGCGGACACTTCACTAGAGCTCCACGTTGCGATGGCAATGCTACAAGAACAAGCGAGCATTGGATCCTCCTCTCCGGTCACCCTCCTTCCATGTGGATATTAAAATAGGTGCTTTCACCACTAGAATTGGCCATAATCAGGGAAAGAAATTAAGTGGTCCGCCAGTTTGGTTCTGGAGTGAGGATAGTTAGTTTCAATAGTCGATCTTTGGGGGATTTTATAGATGACTCAAAGGGCAGTTGGTGGTGATCTAATGGTTAGCGTAGATTATGTTTGTTAGGACATAGGAATGGAGGGATTGGATGGGATTCTATATGAAGGTGGACACGACAAAAAATGTGTGAAATGAGGCATGTGGAACTAAGATCCAGTTACTGCTTCTTGAGGAAGAAGCTCCAGGTTCTAACATGTGTCAGCACCTAGAAGGCTGGGAGTTAAACTATTTTATAAAATACATATTAAATAGAAAAAAAAACTTATTTTGAAAAAGTTTAAAAATAAAAACTATAAATAATTAATTGGACTGATTTATTTCGTAATTAATTTTTTAAATAATAAAAAATTAATGAAATTTAAGTATAATATTAATAAATAAATATTTAGTATATTTAATAAATATTATTTTGACTTTTAGTTGAAAAAGTTAAAAATAACTTCTCATTTTTATTTTTGTTAATTATTAGGATAAGAGATAAGGTGTCTATGAATATTTATAGAATTTTATATACTAATTTTAATTTGTAAATAAATACAGATATAATAGACATAGTTCAAATTCATCTATAAATAAAGTTTTTGATTTATTTAAAATATTAAATAATGTTTAAAATTTTTGAAATAATTTATACATAATCTACCAGATTATTAAAATAAGTGTGTTCTGAATAAAACAAATAGCCCCAAAACCCAGTTATCATTTGATCCCAAACCCGACCTCTAAAAATGTATCTGATTTTAATGAAGTCACTCTCATTAAGTAGATAATATTATTTTATGAACTTTAACGCTGAGTAGAGTGAATTGGAGTTCATATAAAGAAGTTATAATGTTTGGAAGTTGAGAAATTGACAATTTAAAAGTTGGATTTCTTAGCATATATATACAAAGTAAGTTTTTTTCAGATTTTTTATATTTTTATATACATTTATAGAAATAAATAGGAGAATAATTTGTAAAGAAATATGTACAAATCAATTAATTAAAAAACATTGAAGTTTTGATAATTATTGGATAAATAATGAATAATATGTGACGTGTATAATTAATTCTTTTTTTGGTTTTATTCCTTATCTTCCCCTACTTATTTGATTGTCGACCAATTCATGATGAATTGGTCTGGGGGGTAAGGTTAGATAAATATATTCTTCAACTCTATTTATATTTCTTTAGTCATATTGTACTTGTATACATATTTATAAACTACCTTCTTTTTTTCTTTTTATTCGTTTATATATTTACATGTTTTTAAGGCATAAAAATGCATTTTATTCATGAATTATATTTTGATAAGAAACAAAAATTAATGTAAATTTACATGGATTTTTTAAGGATTTTCGGATAAAATGCGATAGAAGTGTTAAAGAATCATGGATTCCTTGGCCCCCCAGCCTCCTCCATTGTCGCCCCCGCCAACTCCGGCACTGCCCAACCTTCTCTAGCACCGCCAGATCGTAGGCTGCCACCACTGATGAACCTCGTTTTCACCACATTAATAATCAGGTTTTATCGTAGTACATGTGGTAAAAATGATCCATGCAGAACCAAACTTCGATTATGTGGAGAATTTACTTGGTAAGTGTACCAAGGTCAAACACAAAGAAATGATCCTCCTCGTCAATTTGTCAGATATTATCGATTTGATGAGAGTGATTGAGTTCCCTAATCTAGTTCTTATTTTGTAGACTCAATGCACATATAAATACATACAATATAAATGATGCAATTGACTAAACAACTAAACCATGATGCACACAGAATGAGAGATCCATTTTTATTTTGTTTTTGTGTAATTAAAGATGAGATGTCGGTGCAATAATAAGAGTATGATGCAATTATGCGAACCGTGCAATTTTTAGTTGGTTTTCTGCAATACACAAATGGCAAGATGAAATGAGGATGCAGATAAATTTATGCCCTAAAAATAGTTCAATCGTTGAGCATAAATAAAGGTGAATAATTTCAGTGATATTTTAGCATAAATATACGTTAAAGTTCTAAGAATTGCATTAAAATGAGGAGAAATGATAAATAAATTATCCAAAACTTAGCATTTAAAATTGAGTGTCGAAACATCAATTAAATAATACCATAATGTAGATAATGAAACAAGCATTAAAATGATAATGAAATAAACTAAATTGGAGTTATATGCTCAAGATATGAGATTTTGAGTCAAGAGGCTTAAATGTGGTAAAAATTTGCAAAATAAATGGATAAATGTCTCTGGCGAGGGTATTTCTGTAGTGAAGAAGGCTCGGCAGGGCCTTCTTGCAAATTTCCCTGGAGCAACACATGAGGCATGCACGCTTGGGCTGGATATAGTTGCAATTTTGGAGAAGTTGCAGTGTATCCGTGCAAATTGCCTAGCCTACAAGTGTGTGGCCTGGGATCGGGATCAAGCAGAGGATCGGGCAGGTGGCTCGGGCCCCATGTCGACCCACGGTGCCTCGGGTGTCGCTAGGCTCCACCGAGCCTGGCTGCTTTGGCGGGGTGATGTGCCCTTGTCTAGGCCATTAGATGGCCTCTGAGGGTATACATCCTATGGTGATTGCTCGTCTCCATAGCCGTGACGATGGCAGCGATAACGGGTCTTCGGCGAGGGGCCTCGATCTCCATTCTCCTCCTCCTTCTCTCTTGATTTTTGAGATAACTCCCTGAACATGAGTCAATAACGATGGTGAGACAAGGAATCTTTGGCAAAAGTTGATGAAGCAAAATGGCGGAAGCTCGTTGGAGGAAGAACTCTAGAACAGAGCTCCTACAAGGTGTCCAATCATTAAAATTGGACCAACAAAAGTGGTTAGCGGTGCAAAGACAAAGTGTGATGGTAATGAATTGTGGGCTGAGGGTAGAGAAGGCGGAGCCCAGAGTGATATCTTATCTCTCCCACCTCCGGTGGAGGATATGGCTTGGGATGGATATGGTTGCTAAGGATTGGAGGGGGTGAATGAGTGGTTGCGCGAAGATGAGGGACGGTTGGCAAAGCTCTAGGTGTGAGCATCTGTGGGTGAAGTGCAGTGTGTATGCCTAACTAAATTGATGAAACAAGTGGAAAAAACAAGAACGAAGCTTATCTATATCAGAGAAGAAACACATGCGAAGGATGAGGTCTAGGCTTAGGACCTATAGGTCCTCCGCTCGTCGCTCGACTTGGGCGACCTGGGCAGGGAGCTTAACGGTGTCCGAGCCACCATGACATGGCCATGTTAATCATGAGCCAACATCTGGTCAGAGATGCCATTATAGCCGCTCTATCAGACCTCTGTCTGTCACAAGGAGGTGAAGAGGGTTGGGCTTAGGCACTTGAATTGTGGACTAGTGGATATAGGGACAGAAGGTGGCTATTTAAGGTGGTGGAGATACGCCATATTAGGTAAGGGAGGGGATGGATGGTAATGGTTGGGTGGAGCGGAGAGGGATATGAATTGATGGCGTTGATTGCTTACAAGTATTAATGCTACTTGTAGGTGGTGTTTGATCATGGAGAGGCATCGAGGCTCGGTGGCTAAAATTGGAAGGGGGAGTGGGTTGCGACATGCATTACGTGGGGGGAATGGTTGAGCTGGAGATGGAATGTGGTGTCTCTATCGTTGGATCTGGGGATCCAATAACCAAGGATGAGGTGTGAGGGAGAGGGTCATATCTGCCATCAACGACGATGAGTTGGGTGCTGGGGAATGGTGGAGATGATGTAGGACATTGATCCTATGGCTGAGAGAGAGAGAGAGGGTGACGTAGAGATAGTGGAATAGTTGGATTTAGAGTCCTCCAATGTTTGAAAAAGAGGCAGGGAGAGATGATTTAGATTAGATCATAGGATCTGATCGAGTGGTTGAGAGTGAGGTAGGAACATATGGTTGATGAGAGGTGTGAGGAGGAGATCTGATGGCAAAGGAGAGCGCAAGGTCAAAGGGTTGTGTGGCAGCTCCAGAGAGTGCCACATGGCCCAATCAGATTTATTAAAAAAAAGAGAAGGGGGAGAAATACAAAAAAATAAAAAGAAAGAAAAATTAGCAAAAAGTCATAATATGAAAGTTGTAGATCAAAAGGATTAAAAGTTTCATGTTGGACATAAAGTCAAAAGAGATCAAATAGACATAGTGAAAATTTTGGAAGTATTTTTAGTGAATAAAAATATTGTTTTTTAATGGGTTTATGATTTCTTTTCTTTGTGATTTCTTTTTAACACCAAAATAAAATCTACAATATTTATCATAATTTTTGTGGTTTTTAATAAGAAATAAAATAAGGTAAAATAAAGAAAATAAAAGGGTTAATATTAGTACAATAATTAGGGATAATTACAAGAAAAATGTTCATTGTTATGGATGTAGAATAATGAAGATTTGGATGAAGGTGATTATGCTCAGAGGATAATAGGGTAATGGCGTAATGATAAATCATAGATTCATCAACCCCCTATACTTAAACTATGTGTGTCCTCGAGAATCTAAGGAATGAAGGAGTTTGATTAATTCATCGCAATGCACGTGAATTTTTAAGGATCAATTTATCAAGTACCTTTAATTTGAACGATCTTAAAGCTCATGGCTCAACCATGCTCTAGTCAAAAGGAATCCAACTTCTCTAATTTTCATACCCTCAGTTTTTTACATAATATAAAGATAATACATCTAGTGTACTGTAATAACGAGAGTCATGTCGAGATGTCACCCATGACCCCAGTCTAGGAGACTCTTCTATAGACCTAATCCTCAACACTTGGGAATAACTCTTTTCTTGCATTCGGTCCACTCTCATTAGTTTGTCAGACTTGAAAATGTAGATGAAAGGCCAGATTGTGGAGGGAATAGGTTTGTGTATTTTCTTCCCTCTCTCACATTAGAACAAGGATCCTCTCGAGAGTCTTACTACTCAATACATATTTTTTTGGTTGTTGACCAGTGCGTCCATTAAAAGTTGTTGAGTCATCTTTACTTGTTTTCCTAGGACTACACCGAGGTGTATCTTCTTTAAGTATCTAATATACTTACACCCAGACTTGTATCACTTACAATGCAGAGCTCTTTTTGAGGTACAAGCCCGACTCATTGGTCCTAATTAGCTTTTGTCCTATTGGACACTTAAAAATGGTTGGGAGCGCTCGACTTTGAAGTAATCTCTTTGATATTTGACTTTGAATTGATAAGTCTTTTCTTTCAATATTTCTTTATTTACTTTTCTTTTGGCCAACTCCACTGTTTTTACCAAGAGTTGGCGTACATTGATCAACAAATTATTAGGTTTTATCACACCTTGGCACACAAAGGTCAATATTAAAAGCATGAAAACTTGTTCACATATTAGCTAGGGTTTGCTGACAATGAAGTTTCTTGAAGCCTTCATTTATTTTATCCCATCCTCGAGCATCATTAAATCAGATCTAAACTAAAATCACCAGTCCCAGATTCTCAAGTGATAACTCAACTTATCTCATTAACCATGCAAATGAGAAAGTTATATACTGATCAAATTCTGAAAGGGTTGAGATTGAGAGTCCATCATAGTTCTCACAAATTTCAAAGTAGGGAAATATGGATTATTAAGTTTCAAACCCTAATGACTAAGGTTGGCTAACTAAAACTCTTAAGATCTCAAAAACCAAGTTTCCTCAAATACTTAAGCCTTGATTGATAGTGAATGTGATAGAAATACACCAACTTCAAAGTTAAATAAATTTTTGTGATTTTTTGAATTTTTACAATTTTTATAGGATATTTCTTTTTTTAATCTTAAGAGAAAAAATGATTGGCCCAAGCTCATATGAATAGTTGCATCCATTTCAAGACAGGTGTAGGTACGGACCATTTGACGGCTACCCGTATTACTTCAACATGGTGCCATTCACATTTTCTTTTAACCACACACTCGCTATGGGAGACTGTAGTTCCCTCACTGAGAAATGGCTACTCATTTTAAGCTCAGTAGTCAGAATCATTGGTCTAGAAAAGGATTGGATTTTTCAGATATTTATGTGATTTTTGAATAAGGTTACTTTTATTTACAAAATAGTTAGTCCCTCAATTTTGAAAAGATTTTGAAATCATTTTACAAAACATGTCAAATAATATATAGATTTTCAAAAAAAAATTCAAATGATTTTCCAAATGAGTTAAATCCCCATTTTTCAAACGATGAGCATTTTTTTTCAAAATAGTGTCATAAAGTTAGAAATCATTTCAAAAACACTTATACCCTAGCCTCAAAAGATTCAAATTTTCAAAATACGAGCTATGGCTAAAGTATATATACAATATTTACAATATACCACCCTATACTTTACTTTTGTTGTTTACCTCATAGCACAAAGTGATATGAAGCCATACCTCAGGTTAAATACAAGGTGATATAACAGACTTGACTCAGATGGTCCCCCTGTATTTACGTTAAAATAACCTAAGTATAAGAAGAAAAAGAATAGGGAATGATGGTCTTGACTTTGGTCCCTATATACTTAGGCTGAGAATAACCTAAGTATTGGCTATGTAATAAGGATGGAGGGACTTGTGGTGAATAATCAGAGACTGTACAAGGTTTTCCCTGTACTTTGGTTGAAGAGTATCCTAAGTATTTGGATGTTGAATTAAAGATGGGGAATCAATGATTAGTAGGAAGGGGGAGAGTGGATTTACATATATGAATGACATGGGGGGGATCATCTAGGGTTATGGGAGGGGTGAGGAGAATAGACATCCAAGGCTCAATCATTCAACCAATACCCTTGATTCACCAACTCACACATGAAGACCGCGAAGGTTCGATCGTATTTTTCTTGTCTATTTTATTGGTGATCATCCACGATTAAAGTCCATTACTTAGAACTAAAAGATGGGTTTTGGACATTATCCTAGGGATACGTCCACACATCTCAACAATCAATAAAGAGCCACGTACAATGTGGGTGTTCCTCTCCCATAATCCAAGGTTCTTTTTATTCCTTTATATTTGTCAACTTGCATTACATTCCCAATTTTAGCATAAGGTTATCGTTCTGTTAACGTGAGGGCACAAATCAAGCAATCATGGTCTTATCGGCCATTCTGAACTTCCTTTAACATTCTAAGTGATAAATAAGGAGAAGATCGAGCAAAGCCAATGCATTCATGAAAACTATGATGCATGCTTGAGAGAAGAACTTATAGTGCCTCCAGCAATCTTCATGCATGTGCAAGACTATATTTAGATATTATTCTACATGCATGCAAGTCGAGGAAACCCGCCTAATCATACTTCAATTAGCGGGAAAGAATCCCAATAATTTGGCAAAGTGAAGCGATGTATGTGCATCTCATGAATTATGTGTGTCGTACCTACAGAAAAGCATAAGTGATATAGCATAAAATAAGGGAAGCTTAGAGAGTCACGTACCTAACCCTAGGTTCAAACACTCAAGTGAAGCCCCACCCGGACTGGGGTGAAACATGCTCGATACATATATGCAAAATTAAGGTTCATGCTACACACACGATCCCTCAAACGAGGACCGCTAGATATGTAGTGATTACAATTACATACAAAACAAATTCATGATCAAAATATCAATCATGCTCCTTGATTTCTCCTGAGTTTCTTCTGCACTCCTTATAGCAGGAGCTCTCAACTCCACGCCTCCATGTAGATCGAGCATCCTCCTTCTCAATGGGCTCTACCACAAAAAAATGTCAGGAATAACATCTAGATATTTAATAAATAATGATGTAAAAACAAACACAATAAGAAGACCTACTTTTATAAAATAATAAACTTGAAAATAATAAAATCTAATAAATAAATAAGGATGGTTCGTGTCCCCAACAACGTCGACATTTCATGAACCTATTTATCACAAAATTAATAATCATATTTTATCGTAGTACAGGTGAGGAAAATGATCCATGCAGAACCTCACTATGATTATGTGGAGAATTTAAATTTGTAAGTGTACCAATGTCGAATGTATGGACACGAGCCTCCTCGTTAATTTGTCCGATATTATAGAATATGTGTGAGAGTGATTGAGTTCTCTAATCTAGATCTTATCATGTAGACTCAATGCACATAAATAATCACAGACAATATAAATGATGTAATTAACTAAACAACTAAACCATGATGCACACAAAATGAGAGATGTGTTTTTATTTTGTTTTTGTATGATTAAAGATGAGATGAAGATGTAATAATGAGTGTGCGATGCTGTTATGTGAATCATGCAATTTCTAGTTGGTTTTCTGCAAGATAGAAATGTTGCAATATAAAATGAGGATGCATATACAAATATGCCCTAAGAATAATTCTATCCTTGAGTATTAATAAAAAGCATCAATTTCATTGTTATTATAATATATAGATACAACAAAGTTCTTAGAATGGCATTAAAATTAGGAGCAAATGATATAAAAAATATCCAAAACATATCATCTGAAATTAAGTATCGAACCACTAAATAAATAATGCCATGATGTAGATCATGAAATAAGCACTAATGAGACTGAAATCAACTAAATTGGAGTTCATATTCTTAATATATGAGCTTTTGAGTTCAGGGGCATAGATGTAGTAAAAATATGCAAAATAAAAGGATTAATATTCAAATAGGTCCCTGATGGGAGCATTTTTGCAATTAAGAAGACCCGACGGGGCCTTCTTGCAAATTTCCTAGGCTTTGCACACATGGCACGCGCACATGGACTGGACCTAGTTGCAATTTTAGAGAAGTTGCTGGGTATCTGTTGAGCAGGGAATTCTCAGTTTTAAATTGATGGAATTAAATTGTAGTGTTGTTGCAGTCCTAAACATCCCTCAACAAAAATTTATTTGATTCTAAGACAAAATAAATGAAGAAAATGTACCAAGAGACTTTTGCTATTTAATTAACGTGTATAACATACAGGGTCGACCTCATGGTGGCTACAAAAATCCCAAGAGTTATTAATCAATGAAAGAAAGAATGAATTAAAGAAGGATATTCTATGAAAATTACGTGTGGCTTTGTATATCTTTCGATTATTATATTTTTCAACGGAATTTTATTTTTTATATTTTATTTAGTTCTGATTTTTATTTTTTAATATTAATTTTGGAAAAGAATTTAAAATAATTAAAATAAAAATGGATAAAAAATGAATAAAAATAATACAAAAGAATAAACTTGTTGGATTTTTACAAAGTAGTAAAATAGAAAGAAAATCAAACAAAATTATTTCTGAATTTTTGACAATTTTTTAATGATTTTGTGATTTTTCCAAATTATTTTAGGTCTTTAAATAAATCAAAAATAGGAAATAAAGTAAACAAAACACAACATGAAAGCTTTTAGATTTTAAAAATATCAAATAAGAACATAAATAGATGAAATATACATAGAATGAAAGATGAAATTTTATATTTTTCGGAATGGTATTTTTAATTTTTTAAATTTTCTCTAAAGTTTTATGATTTTTTTATGTTTTCGAGTGTTTTAGATTTTTTTGTTTTTACTAGTGATAAAAATTTGAAAATTATAAAGAAATTAAAATAAATAAAAATGAACAACAAGGTTGTTTTTAGAATGTTTAGCAAATGTTTTGTATATTTTATTGATTTTCAAATTCAAATAGGGACTTTTTATACTTTTTTGAATTTTTAAAATAATAAAACTTATGGAAATGCAAAATCAAATTTATGGATGAATGTTATGCTTAGTAGAAGCCTAACATGATTTTTATGGAAATTTTAAAGGTGATTTGATAATTTTTATTTGATTGTTAACATGCAAAATGTAAGGTCACAGGAGTGTAGATGCAATTTTTTAATGTTTTACAGATTAAATAATAACACATGAGAAAACTACAATGATAAAAATATAAAATGTCCATGAAAACGTGTGTTGCTGCACGTGCGCTTCGTTGCAAAGAACTAGTATGTAATTAAAATATTTCAAGAGTCCAGTTAAACCTCTCAAAACATGCAGACTTTTTATTGCAATAGATGAAAGAAGATACGTGCTAAGCATGCCTGCAGTACAAATAGGACATAAGTGTAATTTAAATAAATGAGAGGGCAGAAGTAAAATTGTTTGATCCATTACATGCAAACAAGTGTCCAAAAGGACTTATTTGAAAATAAAACAAATGTAGGGGTCTATTCACAATTATACCCTTTATACACATGGAGCTCTGGACGACTAGATGGTGCTGAGACTATAATCCCACGGCTGAAGATGATTCAGGCTTAGATGGCGCAGATGAGCTATGTTAGATCGATCATACAGATAAGATTTGGGTCTTTTTCAACGGTCAAGATCTAATCTGGACACCTCGTTCATTATCATGCGGCTCCGAGGGGTATTGGAAGAACATGTATGATAGTGACCTGCGACCATATTCGATTGAGATGACCTCACTCGTTTCTCGACCGAATTAGCTCCGAGATGGTGGTAAAACATCCTACATTGCTCCTCTTTCGATCCCAGGCTTCAGCGATGGTCAGCGGTGAACTAAGTAAGGTTTGGAGGTTTGGATGATGTTCGTCTATATATGATCCTCCACATCCCACTATATGCCCCCAGGTGTGCTCAAAGGCCCTATAATGGACTTGTTGAAGCTTCCGCCCATTCACCATTTTTCTCGTTTTAAAGCTAATCATCCGAGCTCAGTCTCGAGGGAGAAATCTTGTCCAAAATGGGTCCCAACTTGCAGCAGAGGTGGAGGAAGTGTATAAATAAAAGTGGTCCGGTGAATGTTTGAATTTGAATCAGGAGCAAATCAAAGCGTAGAAGGTAAATCTAGAGAGCTGGTGAGGGAGAGGATGAATGGGTTGAATAATTGGAGAAGGTGGCTGGGAAAAATGGGAGAAGGGGCACCTGTAGGCGAGAAGTACGGTGAATGATGAGGGACCTTGACTCGGGTCAACAAACCCAAGCCACCTATTAAGAAGGCTCGGAGGATGTAGACAAAATAGGGAAAACAAAAAATCCAATAATTAGTTTAATAAACCATAAAAATAAAAGATTAATTTAAATAATTAAATGATGAAAATAAAAGGTGTTACGAATAAAATAAAGTTAATTTTGGTCTTTTTTAAATAAGGAATTTATAGGGGTTAAAATAAATACAAGGTGTAATTCACAGGTTTGTATACCTATATATACAAGATTTTCATTTTTAATTAATAAACTATACAAATATATACCTAATTTATTATTTTATATATTTACAACATTTTGAAAGGGATTTCATGAAATTTTTATTTGATTTTTTAGGAATTGATTTATTAGGTTAAATAAATAAGTATATGTACAGTATATACATAGTGATACCTAGACAATATATACATGATTTTATTTTTGTTAATTTTTTATTTTATGATTTTTATTAGTATCTTAGATAACTCAAATACAATATTTAAAGTTAATGGAAAATACAGTATTTAAAATATGTACAAGAAAATAAACAACAAAATAATATACGTAGTATACATAGGTATTATATACAATAGTACCCTAATTAGCCATATTTCACTCCTTAACTCTGATTTTAATTAAATCACCTCCATTTGAAAGATAATTATTTTGGAGTATAATGAAAGTGATTTTGATGTATTTGGAGTTTTGACGGAGAAGATATTGCTCTTCCAATTTAAGCTTTCTGGCTTTTTGAGAGTATTTGTTATTTAAACAATATACACAGATTTTTATTGCAAGTATTTTATTATTGACAACATAAGTTTTATTCATAATTTTTAAGAAGAAATAATTTTATTTACAAATAATTAGGAGATAAATAAAATAAGAAAAAGAATGTGTGTTATAGACATTAATGTACATATGGTGAACATATACATATGAAGATTGATTTTTGGTGACTTGGCCTTATCTCCCCTACTTTATTCATTAACGATTAGGTCAAGTCTTGACCTTCTCTCAGGGTTAGAGTCAGCATGTCTCTATTACATATATACAATCCTTGTTTTCTTTATTGTTCCTTTATTTTCTTTATTTATTTATTTTAGGCTAACATAATGATACATAAACAATATTTATAGAAGAATTAAGGTTAGTAACATAATAGATTTATTAATATTGACATATGTTTTATAAGGGATTTTAAGCTAAAAAATGAATACAGATGATGAAATGCATATTCATCATCCCCCTATGCTTTACCTTTGCTCGTCCCTTGGCAAACACTTATTTGAAGAATAAGCGACTAAAAGAAAAAGAATAAGAATAAAGGAAATATATAGAACATAGATCAATACAGAGTATTTAACTTATATTCATAATATAAAAGTATGGAGCTATGTCAGACCTTTGGATTATTAGTTCGGGTGGAACATTAGCGGGAAACGAACTTAACACTCAACAACCTTTAGAAACCACACAACTTTGTTCAAGTCTCATCGATAACCATGTTAGAATAGATCAACTCTTATGCAGACCCTTATGTCTATGAAACTCTCTTGTACAGTGTAAGTGATATGTTGCTCTCCTATGTTGAAGAGGTAAAAGTCTGTCTTCTCCAACATGGTGACCCTAGTTCCTCAACTTAATAACTTTTTCCACGAGAAGCGGGGTATTCCCTTCTAAGTTCAAGTGCGACAAACTTAAGAAGAGGAGGTGGAGAGAAGAATGGATGGTAGTCAGTGTAGCTACCTATACATGGAGGCATGACCATTATACACAAGTCATCCAGCTGCGAACTCATAAATATCTGACTTGTAAGCCCAAGCTTGCTTCTTTGACTATACTAATGTACAGATTTTGGAGTTTTTGATTTTCGCACAATTGTTTTTATATATAAGGTGTTGCATGTACAAAAGGAGTTTTTCGTCTTGAGCCAGTAGACTACCCCTCTTTTGAAGCTTTATTGCACCCCACAATATTTTGTCTTTAGACCTCGCTACTACTGGACTAGGTTGGGGTACAATGGGCACAAATGTGTGATTACCGATATTTCCATTGGCTTGTGTCTCATGTTAGCAAATCCAGCCTTCTACGACTTCAACTGAGGTGAACATGGTGTAAGTGCATGTATGAAAGATAGGTCATTATAGACAAGAATCATGTGTGTATTGAACATGCATGCCTATGACGAGCCATTTTACAATAATTGTTATTGCAAATATCATTCTCTGATCTGAAATAAAGAATAAATAATTTGCATAATAGGTTCCTTGGTATAATTAGGGTGATGTACCATGTAACAATTAGATTGAGGTCTCATCAAGCACAGTCAAATGATCATTAAGAGATGATCTCCACCCTGAGTAGGAGATGGAAATCCTTTCTCTTTAGTTTATATCTGACTGACCACTTGATGTAGGTCCTCTACATAGGAATAGAGATTCAGAGGTGTCAGATTAGTTAGGTCAAAGAGTTGAGTTAATGAGATCGAAATAACCAAAGACCTATGTCGTATGATGTCACGATATAGGCATGCATCCTCTGACTAGAGATACATTTGTTACAATTTGTCTAAGTATGTACATTTGGCAGACCAATAGGTTGATGGCCTAATCAAGGTCTATACACAGATGTGTTGGTTTGCATACAAGGGCATATGAGTAATACGATCTCTCAAAGGGATCATACGTGTTGATTTACTAAACCAGAAGACATGCGCTCACTCTTGAGATATTGGGAATCAATTTCCCAGAATGGTCGCCTAGCTTTGGAAGCTTGACTAAATTTGTAGAATTGATATATGCTTTTGGAAAGGATATGATCAATACATGGGTGTGATATATGCTTTTGGAAAGGATATGATTGGTACCAACTCCCAATGATTATATGAGAAACTTAGTGTTAAAACCCTGAAGGGGACAGTCTAAACTGATCTAAAACTTTGGGTTTATTCTAGGTCTTCCAATATGCATTATGTTTGGGTATTAGGGATACATGAGAGTGATGTGATCATAAATGATTGTATAACCATGACGCTTCCATTCCTAGGGAGTGATGAAACAGGTTTAGATTTGAGTGACTCCTCTAAATAGAGAAGTAATTTGATCTTGGTCCAAATGTTGGACAGTGATCTGAATGTGATTGAGATGTAATGAAAAGATTAGATTTACGGTTTTGATTTAATCAAACATCTATGAGAGGACTACGAGATCTGGATTTCAAATTTGATCTCAATATCCAAACCACTATAAGTGGAATGTACAATCGCATTGTCCTTATCTCCATGTATCCACGAAGAAAGCATGTTATCCATGAAAGAGTTCAAGTATAATTTCATTATTGATAATGTACCCGAGCTTTGAGAAACGAATAATTAAATATCATTTAATTATTATGAATAATATGAATTTGATTCACATTATTTAGACATATAGAGAGAGTTATCTAAGATAATTAAATGTGATTTAATTATCAAAGATGTGAATAACATGAATGTTATTCATATTATTTGGGCACATGAGAATAGAGATCCAGGACATATAAAAAAGATTTAATTATTGAAGATGTGGATAATGTGAACTTGATTCATATTATATGGGCACATGAGAATATGGATCCAAGACAATTAAATGTGATTTAATTATCATGGATATGAATAATGTGAATAGCACTATCCCTATTAATCATATATATTATAAATGTAATTTATAATATATAAGTGGGAGCTATTTGTAAATAGCATTTACAATTTAAATGTTGATGTGAATTGGATTCACATTTGTCAATTAATTGAAAATGTAATTTACATTTTATTTTGAGTTGTGAATGTGATTCACAAATTTCCAATAGCTTGATTGCAATGTTCACAAATTAAATTGTATTTATTTTTGAGAAATAATTTGCAACAAAAGTTGTTGCAAAAATATTGGAGATGATCATGATATAATGGTGGCTAGCCATCTTCTAATTGAGGAGGTGGACAACCACCAATTCCTATTTGCAATTGGTGGTCTTCCCCTCGTCATATGGAATGAGGCTTGCCTCCTTCCTAATATCTCCATGGATAATTGATTTAATTGAAGTTAATTTACATTGATTATTATTAGATAAATATTAAATTAAATTAAATTAATTATTGTTGTATTTTTACAACAATATCATGGCCATTAAAAGAAACACAAATCAATGTGAACCATTGGATTTGTGTTGTCCATGGATTTGGATCCATGCACTCCCAACATATTATATATGAAGAGACAATCCTAACTCTTCTTTAGATTATGGAATGTATGCTCTCTCCCTATCTCTCTCTCTCTATCTCCATGCCAAGTCTCTCTCTCATTGTTGCGATCCACCAAGGAGCCCTAGAGAGAGTCGTCATCTTCGCTGCCTCACTGTTATGTTGCTGGATCATTTGCTTGTGGATCTCCGCCTCCTTCGGTGTGCCTCACTCATGAAGAAAATGTCGGATCTCGTGTGATTGGATCAGGAGATTTGTTGCTTGGATCATCAACATGGATTGCGAGGAGCACACATTTCATCAACGCATTCGCAAGTATCTCCTCCGTCGGATAGGACTTGAGATAGGAGGTCTCTTTGTTCAAAGATTCGATCGCAACCACGCTTTAAGAGGTAAACCAAATACTTGTTTGTGGTTTATATGATCCATCCGAGAAATGTTATTGGATCATGTAGTTTCATCATTTTATAATTTTTTAAATTCCGCTACTTCGAGCAACTAGTGCGACTAGTCGCTCCCAATCGCATATAATGCAATCCTCACGCTTCAGTGATGCCCTTAAGGAATTTTTCATACACTTCAAGTGGTATCAGAGCCATATTAGAGATTTAATATATGATCCTTAATCCGAAGGTGACTTGGGCATTTTTTGTTGTGCGGACCTTCATCACATTTTCTCCACGCAATCCAATTTTGTGTGATTTTTTAGCCCTTTTTCAATTGTTTAATTCAAAATTATCAGATGGATATTGTTTCTAATTAAATAAGGAAATCGTGAGACTTGAGTTTGTGTGATTTGGAATCCGATTGCTCAAGTTATGATCATTTTAGTAAACATGTATCCACTATTTTAGGATGGTGAATCTTAATGTAATTAAAGGGTTAAGTACAGTATTTAAAAATCTAGAAACGCATGAATATCCCTTGGTTCTGTTATGAATCAAATTACCAACTTTTGAAACTTATTTTGCATGATTTGGATTTAAATTGATCGAGATATGCTAATTTTGGTAAGTGAGGCTCACTGCTAAAAATTACTTTCCTAATCAAGAACCTTGTCATTGTCATTTAATCAATTAGTGGAAATTAATTGGTAATTTCCTAACATAATTGTTGATCCATATTTTGTGAAATATTTAAATATGATTATTTTCTTAAATGGTATTTTCTTAATGAAAATTAATTAGATATGATCTAGATCACAATTGGTTACATCAATCCCAACAAACATAGTTGCTTGAATAGGATTGGGTATTTGTTTAGCAAATTTCGTTATAATATTAATCAAAATAATTTTAATAAATATTATATGGCATAACTTCAGTTGAAAGACCACTTATCATCTCAAATACAAAATAAACAAATCATACTGATCTAAGGCAGATATGATGTCTAGTCGGGGAGCGTTGGGGTAGCAGGTTGCTCCATGACTGGTCTATCCCACTCCCGTCGGTACTAACCATGACAACATGTAAGGAAAGGATAATGCTTGACGCGATCGAGATGTATTTTTCTAAATACTAAAATTTGAATAATATATATTTTGAGATTATACTATCCTTCAAGTAACAATAAAAATTGTTTGTTGTCGATTGATTGGATTGATAATTATTTAATATGATTAAATAAATTGATCCAAGTAAAATTAAACTCTTCATTATGAATAGAGTATTATTTCCCTTGGAAGAACTAATTATGTGAATATTATTCATAATAATTAATTAGATTTTGAACATGATATAGAAATCACATAAGTTGCATCCATGGTCTTCCATCATGGTGAAGGATTCCATCTCTAAGGATTGGATGTAGTAGTCGCCAATCCGAAGTGACAGCTCCTACATACAAGAGCATCTGGATTGGGCTCTTTGCTTCTCAAAAGAGTAAGGACACATGTGTAGTGAACCAAATATCGATACCTCCTATTATTGGGGGCTTATTGGATTGCACATAGCGAGTGCTATTCTTGTTGACGGTTTGTTCAATTAACAATGGGTCAACATCACATTAGGGGTGGTGAACCCGAGTGTTAAAGACAGAATTGGGAAATGCAAGTAGGAATTGCAAGGAGGAATGAGTTCCTGCTTGTTTTTATATGAGTTACAGTTTCTCATATTATTGGGATGTAACAAGGATAAGAAAGGAGATCCCAGATCTTGCTTGAGATATAATGGTAAGTATATCTCTTACATTGAAGTGAATAATATAATGAACTTTCTGTGTTGACAAGGAAAGACAACTTTGATATAAAACTCATAAATCTAAGTAAAATATGTATTTATGCAAATATCTTATTTTAGATAATCCTCAATAAACCCGCTCAATACTACACTCAATAATGACCAGTAAAATATCATGGATTGGATCCATGATCAAGATATTGTACTTGCAGTTGGACATATAATGTATGTGGTTGCAATGGGCAAGTTTCCTCATAATAATGAGGAATGACAATTAAATAGATAATAGGTCTACAACTCTAGGTTTGTATGTCTCTATAGTCTTGATCTTTCATCGAAAATCCTTTCGAAGTGATATGTTGATAATGATTGTGATTGTCAAATAATCCTTCTAAAATCAAAGAAGATGTTCTGGCAAACATTTGTCTTCTCGACATTTATTCATGAATGGCACGGTTCACTACATTATGCAGAATGGTGGCTTTATAAGAGATGATGTACTTAAAATTATCTGAGTGCCTTCCTTTATGTATGTCTTTAAGAGTGGATATGGATGTAGATATGATGAGTGCCATCATTCCATTATCTATATTCAAGTCTTTCAGTATGCATCATAATATTTATAGTGTATGAATTGGATGAAGCATTTATAAATGTTGAAGTACTCCTATATTGAAGTCCCTTGTCGGCATGTTCAATGAAAGAGATCCTTTATCTTTGTCAATGGATGTAAATAGATGAAGCAAGTGCAGTGGAAGCATGGGTCTGACCCATGTAAGAAGGAAAGTCAAAGAGTTGACTATACTTCCTTGGTTACCATACAAATGACATCTAAAGAGCTGGATGAATGCCAATACTGCAATAAATAGATTTAATGATAGTATGACTATATGGACTATCCAAAATCCTTAGAGAATGACTCAGATAGTGCATCGGATTTATCTACATATAATCATTGAAGTTGACTTTTTATCAGATAAGATAAAAGTCTAATAATTGTATCCCATTCTTATAATAACACTCACAATTGGTTGAATGTGTTTTAGAAGACTAGAAAACTTGATTAAAAGGTTTAATAATAGTCATCCAAATGGATATTGATGCAATTATTGCAAAAATCTCTATTGGATAGATAGACTTCATGTTTTTAGTGGGAGATCCCTTAGTCTTGGAGAATATCTCTAAGACCTTGATATTAGATACATTCATTATTTATTTCTAAATGTTGGGAATAAACATGCATTCTTGAATAGACATATCATAAAGAGTTATGATGGATATATTTTATATGGTAATCTAAAATCTAGAGAACTCTACTAAAATTAGAAAATTAATGAATTGTTCATTAACATTTCTAATGTTGAAAATTAAACCTTTAAAAGATCAATAGAAGGATGAAGATCATTTGACAATGATATAGCTTCAAGCCTGGACGTAAGTCCGTTGATGAGATTAAGAGACAAGTAAGAGATGAAACTTTAGAGTGTTTGAAATTTCAAATAACACATACTTGTGAATATTGTATTCAAGGTAGAAAATGTCCAATGCACCCTTCTTTGGGAATGGTATTAGATGCCAAGGTATTCAAGATCTCAAACATATTGATATATGTGGGTCATCTATATCGCAATGAACATTAATGATATGTGATATCAATTAATGATTTTTGTGATATGAGATTTCTTTCCTTCACCTTAGAAACCTTTGAAATGTTCAAAGATTTCACAATTTTGGTTTATAATAAAAGTTTGAAACAAGATGAAATGTATTTTATCTAACCTAGGTACCATGTACCTATTATATGAATTCAAAGAATTCCTTATGAGGTCGTATATCACTCCTTCTGATACACCTAAACTCAATGGAGTTGTAGGGAGATACAATTTGATCATGTGTGACTTGATTTAATCAATGATCACTCTTAGCATAATTACCTCTTAGTTTCCAATTGTATATGTAGTAGAGACTACAATATATATCCTTAATAAGATTCCATGTAAATCTAAATCCGAAAACCCTCATAAGCTATGGTTTGGAACGGAGCCTAGTGTTGGACACTTGAGGATTTAGGATTTCTTGGTCCATAACTTTGTTATGGATGCAAGTAAGATGGAATCTAGCACCAGAAAATGTGCTTCATTAGGAAAATAAAGGATGCTATTGGATACCTCCTTTATGACCTTGAGATTCATAAAAGATATCATCTCTAAGGATATGATTCTTAGATGATGACCCTCTTGAGAAACATGATGAAAATTAAGTGAAAGAATTCATTTAATCTTGAGAAGATAATGAGGCTCCTGAAATCGAAAACTAAAATGACAAATAAAGATGAATAACTCATACCTCTTCAAATGGTTTTAAGGATGGATTGCACGTGTCAGTTAAGTTTTAAAATGATGTGACTTCATATGATTAAGCTTCCAAGGATTGTGACATGGAAAGCTGGATTATAGTAATGAAGTCTAAATTAGACTTCATATACAAGTGTTGTATATGGACCCTAGATCATCCGCTATAAGGGTAAAACCTATTAGGTGTAAATAAATCTTCAAGCGAAAGAGGGAACGTGGTGAGAAGTTAGAGACCTTCAAAGCATGGCTCATAGCTATAGGCTACACACTGAAGTGAAGACATCTCCTGCAATGAGACTTGCTCTTCAGTAACCATGCTCAAACCCATCAGATTATTGCTAACTATAGCTACACAACTTGACAACATCTTCAAGATTGAAGTCAATATTGCAATCCTATATGAATACCTCTCTAAGGATATTCACAAGAAGTAGCCACAGGGCTTCATGGCTGAGGAAAGCAAGGTATGCAAGCTGAAGAAGTCCATTATGGACTCAAATAAACTTCTTGCAGTGGGAACATTAGATTCGATGAAATTATAAATGTTATGATTTCATATAGAATCTTGATGAACAGTGTGAAGCTTAGTGGGAGTCCATTGTATTCGCCGTGCTAAATGTAGATGATATCCTAATCATTTGGAATGATATAAGGATAATATTAAGTGTTTTATAGTCTGGGTATTCCATGCCTTGAGTTATTATCTTAAGGATACGTCTTAGATCATACTTCTGAATTTGTTCAGAAGCAAAGAGAAGAGGGTCTTGGCAAAGTCACATTAGTGGTACACCTTGGACATGTTCCATTTTTTGGAAAATTCTAAGAAACTCTTCTTTCCCTTAAGATATGGTACTGACCTATCTAAAGGGATAGCACCTCGAAGAGTTGAGGATGTGAATACCAGTGCTACATGCCCTAGTCATTAGCAATGGGAAGCTTTGTGTATGTTAGATATGTACAAAAGTCAAATGTCTGCCATGAAATGGGAGTAGTAAACTGTTACTAATCCTATTATGGAGATAAAACACGTAGTTGCAGTGATAACAATATCTTCAATGATGACAAGCCTTTAGAGATAGTGATCTCAAAGTCTTATCTTCAAGAACATAAGACTTTAAAGAGAGTGAACTAAAAGGTATTTACTACAGATGCCTTATAAGACATAAGACTAGATCTTAATCTTTGGAGATAGAGATCTATGGGAATAAGGGCATTCCGATAAGGATAATAGAAATTACATATCGGTTATAACGATTATTGAATTGTAGTGTTAAAGACACAATAATTAACAAGATTGAGTATC
This sequence comes from Ottelia alismoides, assembly GCA_037367405.1. NCBI lineage: Eukaryota > Viridiplantae > Streptophyta > Magnoliopsida > Alismatales > Hydrocharitaceae > Ottelia > Ottelia alismoides. Next base: position 281,800 of record JAZKJV010001773.1, read on the forward strand.
GGTTGCATAAGATGCAACATTCACATTGGATGCAAGAATTGTTACTAGGAGTTATGCAAGTGTCGTAAAATGACTTGGCATAGTCTCTTGAGAATAGAGTGACCGATTAGCTTACCTAGCTATTATTCTATGTATCCTATGATTGCCACATGAGTGTGGGTTTAAAGATTATTCCATTAATGGCTTTTGGGCTAGTGGGATATCATTGGACATGCGAGCCCACAGCGAGCCATTTTGCAATAATTGTTAATGAAAATGTCATATCTTTAATTGAAATGACATATAATTAATTAATTTGCAAAATATGTCCCTTAGTACAATTTGGGTTATGTACCATGTCCATCTTAATGATTATACAAAGGTTGATTCAATTATTGAATCCTAGAGGTCGATGCTTGGATTTATATCTAAAGAGTTAGCTGGAGGACTCATCATGCACCGTCAAATGATTATTAAGAGATAATCTCCAGCCTGAGTAGGAGATGGCAATCCTTTCTCTTTTGACTAATATCAGATCGGCCTCTTAATGCAGGTCCTCTGCATAGGAATAGAGATTCGGAGGTGTCAAATTAGTTAGGTCAAAGAATTAACTTAACGAGATCGAGATAACCAAAGATCTGTGTCGTATGTTGTTACGATATAGGCATGCATCCTCTGAACGGAGATAGATATGTTAATAAATGTCTGAGTATCTGCATTTGGAAAATTGATAGGTTGATGTCCTATTTAAGGTCTAATCACCAACGCTCTGGTATGCATACAAGGGATTATGAGTAATACGATCTCTCAAAGGGATCATACAGGTTATTTACTAAATCGGAAGACATGAGCTCACTCATGAGATATTGGGAATCAAACTCCGTGCATGGTCGTCTAGATTTGGAAGCTTGAATCAATTTGTATATTTGATATATGCTTTTGGAAAGTATCTGATCAATACCTTGGTATGATATATGCTATTGTAAAGTATATGATCGATACCAATTGATAATGATCAAATAAGAAACTTAATGATAAAACCCTAAAGGAGATTGTCTAAATAGATCTGAAACATAAGGTTTAATCTAGGTCTTCCAGTATGCAGGATGTGTAGGAATACATGAGGGTGATGTAATAAAAAACGATTATATAACCATGACGCTTCCATTGCTAGGGAGTGATGAAACGTGTTTGGATTTAGTGACTCCTCTCAATAGAAAAGTAATATGATCTTGATCCAAATGTTGGACAGTGATCTAAATATGATCAGAAGCAATGAATAGATTAGATTTACAGTTTTGACTTAATCAAACATCTATGGGAGGTCCACAAGATCTGGATTTGAGATTTCGTCTCAATATTCAAGTTACTATATGTGGAACGTACAACTGCCCTATCCTTATCTCCAACTATTCGCGGAGAAAGCACATTATCCTTTAAAGAGTTCAAGGATAATTTCATAGTTGATAATGTATTTGAGCATTGAGAAATGGATAATTAAATGTGATTAAATTATTAAAGATGTGAATAATGCGAATATGATTCATTTTATTTGGGCAAATGATAATAAAGATCGAAGACAATTTTATCATGGATATGAATAATGCAGATATCACTATCCATATTAATCATATATATTATAAATATGATTTATAATATATTACAGAGAGCTATTTGTAAATAACATTTACAATTTAAATGTTGATGTGAACTGTATTCAAATTGAACAATTAATTGAAAATATAATTTACATTTTAGTTTGGGTTGTGAATATGATTCAAATATTTTCGATAGCATGATTGAAATGTTCACAAAAATAATTTTGATTAATTTTTTTTAAATAATTTGCAATAAAAATTGTTGCAAAATTATTGAAGATAATCATGAGATAATGGTGTCTATCCACCTTCCAAATAAGGAGGGTGGATGGACACCAATTCCTATTTAGAAATTGTGATTGTCTCCTCTTCATATCGAAGGAGGCTTGCATCCTTCCTATTATCTCCATAGATAATTAATTTAATTAAAATTAATTTATATTTATTATTATTCAAGTATATTTTATTTAATTTTAGTTTTTATATTTTGTTTTTACAACAAAATCATGGCCATAAAAAGAAACACTAATCAATGCGAAGCATTGGATGTGTTTTATCCATGGATTGGGATCTATGGACTCACAAAATATTATATAAGAAGAGGCAACCCTAGATCTTCTTTAGACAATGGAATATATGCTCTATCCCTCCCTCTCTCTCTACATGCCAAGTCTCTCTCTCTCTCTCATTGTGGATGTCCACAATGGAGCCCTAGAAAGTGTCGCCATCTCTGCCACATAATCATTATGTTGCCAGAACATTTGCTCATCGATCTCCAACTTTTTCGGGGTGCCTCGTTCATGAAGAAGATGTCGGATCTCATGTGATGAGATCAGGACATTCACCTCTTGGACCATCAACATGGATTACGAGGAGCATGTGTTTCATCAATGCCCTCGCAAGCGTCTCTTGCATCGGGTCGGACTTGAGACGGGAGGTCTCTTAGTTTAAAGACTCCATCGCAACCACACTTCAAGAGATATAACACTGCTTATGCTGGCGATTAATTAATCAAAGAGGATGCCGGTTGCAGGAAAATCCACGAAGGCATAAGTCACATTGATCAAACAAAATCAGGATAAAATATGAAAGAGAGAGAATGAACAAATAAGATTCTCTCCTATTTTAGCCTTTAAACTAATTTTTATCCAGGAAAGTTCCCTTGGGTCGAACTCGAGGAGGCAGAATAACCGTACTGCGATTTTTGAGGAATAAAAGAATCTCGAGAATTTATTCTTCTTCTTGAAATTACAACAAAGCTCAAGAAAATTCTCAAAACTTGCACGAATTGACAAAAATCACATCAAGAAAAATATATGATGAAAATTCGTAAATAATAACACGAATCGATGTTAGGGTAGTTGTGTAACTACCCTAGAAAATTTGAGCAAAAATACGACAAGAATAAGGTCCAAAATAACCTACATCACAAGGGTATAAGTGTAAAAATAAAAAGTTTTGTTCTAATACAAATTAGTCCCTGATAGGAACTGAATTGAAAAGAAAACTAAAATTATTACATTTAGGTCCCTATATAGGGACCCAAATGTAATTTTGGAAAACTTCTGAAGTAGGTGTTGATTCTGGAACTTTGGCGGACTGAAGATGCAAATTTTCCACCAGTTCAACATAACGACGGAGATTAGAACGTGTGGGTGATTTCAGAGCGTCCAGTTTGGATACGTGTCGGATAACTATACACATGGGCTTTCTTGAGTTGTTCTTCCCCTTTTCTTGCATGAGCGGTGGTGTCGTCTTCTTTGAATTATCTCCGACGAAGGATTGGTTGCTTTGGCCTCCTATAGGGATAGAGGGATGTCTCCTACACCCCTCGAGCTCGCCTGCAGGTGAGCGGGCTTTGAGGTGAACGATCACGTCGGCTAGACGTAAAAGAAGATGGCGACACGACGATATCTGTCAGCAAAAAGGAAGTATGTCTTGATTCGATCCTTTTTCGAGAAGCTTGAACTCCAAGCGATGGATCAATGCTCTAGATATAATAAAGACCTACAATCGAGTTTTAGATGATCAATTGAATAAACCAAAAAGATTAGGGTTTGCAATTCAAATAATTTGTTTTCCAAAAAATGTGTATCAATGGAAATACAAGATATGGAAAATTGATTTGTAATGAGTTGAATCAAACTAGTAGAGGAATTAATCGATGGCATCTAACATGGATGCTTGAGGTTGCTAATGACATGCTTAGGATGGCTAATCAAGGCATGCAATTCGAGAATTAAAAGTGCAAAGGATGGAGGAATACCTTGGGATAGAAGAGTGTCTGACTCCATTGGTCGTCGCTTGACGGGATGGTTTCCCGGAGCTGAATGTCATGGTTGCGGCTGTGCAAAGCAGAGATAGAGCCTTGGAACCTTCCTCCGATGATCACTCTTCCACGCGGCGCACGCCTTTGGCTCTGTCACAGCCGGAGTTATACGGAGGACGGCAGTGAAGGTGGTGGATTGACCAATGAGTTTCTGGAGTCAATTGGTTCAGGAAGAGTTAGTTGGAGATGGAGAACTTGGAGGGCTTTTATAGAGTGATCCGAAGGGGGTTATGTATGAATCAAGGGCCGACGTGTGTGCTGGTTGTTAGAGGAAGAAGATGGATGGTTTAGATCAAAGGAAAAGGTTCTAGAATGGCATGTAGAAATTAGAGAAGAATGGCTGGTAGAACAGATCAACCGCATGGCTTCATGAAGAAGATGAACTAGATGTTGACACCTGGTTGGTCAGATATGATAAATAAATAAATAATAAATAAATATATAATACATGACATAATTTTGAATAAACATACGAATAAAAAATAGATAATTAATTTATCTAAGTTATGGTTTTATTAGTTCTAATAAATAATAATTTTTTTATGAAATATAAACAATATATAAATAAATAGTTATAGATAATACTTAATATGTATATTTTGGATTTTTAATTTGATAGATTCATAAATAGTATACAATTTTTATATTTTATTGATTATAATGTTAAAGAAAAAAGTGTATGCGAATTTTTTATAGATTTTAATAAATTAATTTAATTATAATAATAAATACAAGTATAAGGTATACAATTCAACTTTACCTATAAATTAGGGTTTTTGATTTATTTAAAATATTAAATAATCTCCAAAAATTATGAAAAAATTATGTTTAAAATACAAGATCAAGAAAATAATTAGAAATTATAAAATCATTAAAATAATTAATAGTGTACTCTAAATAAAATAAATAGCCCAGAAACCTATTTGTGGTTAGGTCCCAAAACCCAATTTTTTGTAATAGACTCTCATTTTAGTGAATCTTCATTAATTAGAGAATATTATTTTATGAACTTTAAAGGTTAGAGTAAAATTGGAGTTCGTATGAGAAAGTTATGATGTTCGAAATTTGGGATTTTGACAATTTACAAGTTTGATATCTTAGCATATATACAAGGTAATATTTTTAACTTATTTTTTTATTTGCTATATATTTTTAGAAATAATTAGGAAAAGTGTTTCGTGAAAAATATGTCGTATGAATTAATTAAGTATCATTAAAGTTTTGGCATTTATTGGATAATTAATGAAGGATGTATGGAGTGTGAATTTAATTGTTTTTATTTATTTTCTTCCCTTATCTCCCCCTACTTATTTATTTGTCAACCAATTTATATTGTCTTGGTCTCGGTGATTAGGTTATAAATATATCTTTCAGCTATATTTATTTTCAAGTCACAATGTACATATATACATATCTACAATTTGCCTTTATTTTTATTCGTTTATTTATGTACATGATTTTAATGCAAAAAAGTGCATTTTTATTCATTAATAGTGTTTTGTAAAAAAGTGGATATTAATACATATTTTGATGTATTTCTTATGGGTTATAAGATAAAATGCAGACAAAATGTTAATGAATCACGAATTCATCAACCCCCAATACTTAAACTTTGTTAGTCCCTTAGCAAACACTTATTTGAAAAATAAAGGAATAATAAAGAAAGATAGAATGAATTTGTTTTCTAAACAAATTAATTAAAATAGACAAAGGTCAGACCTCAATCGGGCCTGAAACAAGCTTTTTGTTGGAGCCTTAACTAGGATTAGGATTTTAGCCTCAATACCCCTCGAGTTCCACAAATTCTTGTTTAAGTTAACCTCAACAACCAGTTCAGATCCGCTCGTTCATATCGCAAACTCTATCAACCTTGAAATTAATCTGTACTGTGTGTGAATTGTTTTAGCTCTTCCCGCTGGAAAGAAGCGAAGAAACCACTCATCCCTGTTATACACTCCCATTGGTTCCTCATCCAGCTACTCTTTCCTCATGGAGGGGGGTATTCCCCATTGGACAAGCGAGCCCATGGCGAGCCATTATGCAATAAATGTTATTGCAAATATCATTCTCTGATCTAAAATGAAGAATAACTAATTTGCATAATAGGTCCCTTAGTACAATTAGGGTAATGTACCATGGCCATCTTAATAATCATACATATGTTGATTCAATTTGAATAATAGAGGCTGATGCTTGGATGAATATCTAAATAGTTAGATTGAGGACTCATCAAGTGCCTTCAACTGATTGTTAAGAGAGGATCTCCAACCTGAGTAGGAGATGGCAATCCTTTCTCACTTGGCTGATATCTGACTGACCTCTTGATGCAGGTCCTCCGCATGGGAATAGAGATTCAGAGGTGTCAGATTAGTTAGGTCAAAGAGTTGACTTAACGAGATCGAGATAACCAAGGTCCTATGTCGTACGTTGTCATGATATAGGCATGCATCCTCTGACCGGAGATAGATGTTTTAATATATGTCTAAGTATGTACATTTGGCAGACTAATAGGTTGATGACCTATTCAAGGTATATAAACCGGCACGCTGGTGTGCATAGAAGGGCATATGAATAATATAATCTCTCAAAGGGATCATACAAGTTCATCACTGAACCGAAAGACATGAGCTTACTCTTGAGATATTGGGAAGAATCAAATTCTGTGCATGGTCATCTTGATTTGGAAGCTTTACTGAATTTTTATGTTTGATATATGCTTTTGAAAAGTACATGATCAATACCTGGATTTGATATATGCTTGTGAATGTATATGATCGATACCAATTCCCAATAGTTAAATGAGAAACTTAATGATAAAACCCAGAAGGAGACAGTCTAAAAGAGATCTAAAACTTCAGGTTTATTCTGGGTCTTCCAGTATACTGGATGTACAGGTATTACGAATACATGAGGGTGATGTGATCATAAATGATTGTAAAATCATGACGCTTCCATTCCGAGGGAGTGATGAAATAGGTATGGATTTTAGTGACTTCTCTCATACGAGAAGTAATCTGATCTTAGTCCAAATATTGGACATTGATCTGAATGTGATTCAGATGTAATGAGAATATTAAATTTGCGGTCTTGATTTAATCAAGCATCTATGCGAGGTTCGCAAGATCTCGATTTGAGATGTGATCTCAATATCCAAGTCACTATACGTGGAATAATACAATCACCATGTTCTTATTCCATGTATCCACCTAGAAAGCACATTATCCTTGACATAGTTCATGGATAATTTCATTGTTGATATATGTATCTGGGCATTGAGAAAATGGATAACTAAATGTGATTTAATTATAATGAATAATATGAATTTGATTCATATTATTAGTAGAGTTATCTGAGATAATTAAATGTGATTTAATTATCAAAGATGTGAATATTGTGAATGTGATTCACATTATTTGGGCACATGTGAAAAGAGATCCAAGATGATTAAATGTGATTTAATTATCGTGGATATGAATAATGTGGATAACACTGTCCATATTAATCAAATATATTATAAATGTGATTTATAATATATTAGAGTGAGCATATTATGATTTATATTTGTTGATTATTTGTTAATGTGAAATGGATTCACATTGAATGATTAATTGAAAATATAATTACATTTTGTTCTAGGTTGTGAATGAGATTCACATATTTGTAATGGCTTGATTGAAATTTTTCACTAGATAATTGTGAATTATTTTTGTGAAATGTATTTATAACAAGAGTTGTTGTAAATTTAAAAAATATCATGAGATAATGAGATTTCCTGATAACTAGAGAAGATTGACCAAGTCTACTCAAGAGGAGTGGATAGCTATAACTCTCCATGTGGAGAAGAGTAGCTGTCCCTCCATTCTTAGGGGATTGGTTTACTCTTCTCATTATCTCTTCTCTAGTCAAAGTGATTTAAATTGGGATTAAATATGTTGATTTATCATTATAAATTAAATCAAATTAAATCAATTGTTTTTTTGTTTTTACAACAACATCTTAATCATTGAAAGAAACACAAATCAATCTCAACCATCGATTGTGTGTTGTCCATGGATTGGGATCCATGGACTCCCAAAACCCTATATAAGAAGTGGCATCCAATGCTCTTCGAGTAACACGTTTACAACATAAACGAATGCTCTCTCTCCCTCTCTCTTTCTCCACACGCCAAGCCTCTCTCTCTCTTATGGTCGTCCACCCTGGAGCCATAGAGAGAGTTTCCATTGTTGCATCATCGTTGTTATGCAACCGGATCATCTACTCTTGGATCTCCTTCTCCTTCGGTGCACCTCGCTCGTGAAGAAGATGTTGGATCTCGTGTGTCGAGATCAGGAGATCCGTCGCTTGGATCATCAACATGGATTGTGAGAAGGACGCGTCTCATCAATGTGCTCGCAAGCATCTCCTCCGTTGGGTCAGACTTGAGACAGGAGGTCTCCTTTGTTTAGAGACTCGATCGCAATCACGCTTCAAGTGGTAAACCTTATACCAAATTTTGGTTTAGATGAAATGATCTGATAAAGGTTCTAGGATCATGTGGTTTTGTCACATTAAAAAATTTTAAATTCCACTGCATCAAGCAACTAGTGCGACTAGTCACTCCCGATCGCATTCGATGCGATCCACACACTTCCATGATGCACTTGAGGATCTTCCCATATCCTTCATTCCCTTCTAAGGTCAATTCGTGGTGTGTTCGCAATCCAATATAGAGAGAAAGTAGAAGAATGAGAAAAGAACTAGAGTGTGACTAGTGTAGATGCATCTCCTTGTGAAGCCTAGCCGGTGTAGCTATGTCTCCACTAAGATGTGCAAGCTTTTTGCTGGAATCTTGGATCATTTTGATCATATTTGTATTTGGTGACTTCTTCTTTAAATTGGCTTTGTATTGTTGCTTACATTGCATTCATCTTTTTGTGCCTCGATGGATATAACATCTTTTCATTCCGTCCATTTTTTGAGGTCTTGGAAAAATTGTGCCAGCAGATCCTTCCCTCATCCGAAGCGATTATTGCAACCCCAATCTCTCCCGTCTTTAGACGTCCATGCCACTAGACAAGGATAGAAATGCACCTCAAAGATGGATTGCACTTCGCAGCCCCATGCAAGTCGAGCTAAGTGCAAAGTGCATGTGTCCAAAATTGGTTCATTGATGAAGAGTTAAACGGATGACACCAAGTGTTCTACATAGGCACTTTCGAGTTGACTTCCCAAACATGGTCTCATGGAACCTAAAGATTTAAGTCAAAGACCTTAAGAGTCTAAATTCCAATTCCTAACTAGGCTCCTTACAATGAAAGTTAAAGACCGTAATCAAGCTCCATCCTTCAGACTTTTCCCAATCTTTAGTTCTAGAAATTAAACTTTTTTATGAAAAATGCTAATGCAAAAGCAACCATATTTTTGTGAAGTATATTTTCTGAATTTTTCTCATTTTTAGGGATTTTAAGGATTTTTGTAATTTTTATGAATTTTAGACTTTGCATTTTTTATGGATTCTGTGATATTTAAGTTTATGTACAAGATAAGATAAATTACCCATATTTTATTTAGGTTAAATAATTAATGGATTTTGCAAACTTTATATACAAAGGATTTTACTATGATTACAAGAATTTTACACGTATTTTAATATATAGCATTTTTAATAAGTATTATACATATTTTAAATTGAGAATTTTATGTAAAAATTTTAGGCATATTTTACTTATTTACAAGTATTTTATAAATAATAAATAAATAAATAGATGGATTTTAAATTACCTTCTCCCAAATTTTATGGATTTTAAAGATATAGAAAATACATAAAAGTACGAATTATGGACAAAAGTATATATACAATATATACGCACCACCTATACTTAGTTTGTGCCCTCGTGGTGTCAAAAGAGAAAAAAGGACATAACTCGTGCTAAGCAAAAGTAGGTGAAAAAGAACGAAAGAATAGAAGTCAGTCGACCCCCTATACTTACGATCATGTTATCATAACTATTGTGGAAGACAAAAATGAGGTAACTGAGGAAAAGGAATATATAAACAAAGGAACAAAAGGAGAAAGAAGAACGAAATCAATGAAGTCCCTCGGTCCCCTCTATACTTAGGACAAGGTATTTTAAGTATAGAAAAGAGTGTGGCCAAAATTAGGGACTAATGATTAGAGTATAAGAAATGATATACAAAAAAAATAAAAAGATCAAAACCTAAAATGAGAATCAGCAGGCAATCGATTCCCCCTATACATATGATTTGGTATCCTAAGCATATAAGACGAATAAAAAATGAGAACGATTGTGATCTCCGAAGGATATATGGTGTACTCCAGGAAAAACCGAAAGGCTTCACAAGTCTCTATACAGGATAAAATGAAATGGAAGAGTACTCATGCATCCTATACAAAGTAGATCACTTCAACTCGGGCTAGATGATCAGTAGTCTCCACAAAGTGTTTCATCATTTGTCCATTCACTATAAATAGTTCTGCATCTGGTGATACATATGATATAGCAATACTACGATTGCCATGCACTGTTCTGACTATATACGGTCCTTCCCACTTTCTCTTCAATTTACCAGGAAAAAATTTCAATCGTGCATTGAATAAGCATACTTTCTTCCAAAGAACAAAGATCTTGTGTCGAATATGTCTATCATGCCATCGCTACACTTTGTCCTTGTAAATGAGGGTGTTCTCGTATGCCTAATTTCGAATCTCCACTAGCTCATTAAGATCTAGCTTTCTCTTGGCTCCTACTTTCTACATTTCTAAAGAAATTTCTCTCATAGCCCATTAAAATTTGTGCATGATCTCTACATGTATATGGCATGGCTTCCCGTAAAAGTTTATTTTAACGGTGAAGTACCTAAGGGAGTCTTATATGCAGTACGATACGCCCAAAGAACTTGGTCGAGAAGCTATGACCAAAACTTCCTATCCGGTAGTACTAATTTTTGTAGAATGGATTTCACCTCCCTGTTTGAGACTTTAGCCAAGTCGTTCGTCTACGGGTGGTAATGAGAAGCTACTCTGTGATCAATGCCATAGCTCCTAACTAGCTTTTTCACCTCCTTAATAATGAAATGGCTACCCCCATCTGATGTGAGAATACTTGGAATACCGTAACACAAAATAATATGTTCCCTCAGGAACCTGCACATTGTCTTGTTGTCAACAGTTCATGTGGGTATAGCCACCACCCATCTACTAACATAATCTACAGCGAGAAGAATGTACTCAAAGCTGTTACTGGAGTGAAATGGTCCGATAAAATTGTGTAAAAGATCTCTCAAATGATAATAGGTCACATACGCATTGCGTCTCTAGCAACGATTGTACCTTCGTATCTGACAATCTGGGCAACTCTTTACAAATGTGCAGGAATCTCTACTAACAGCTGGCCACCGAAATCCTCTTTGAAGTACCTTATTTGTTGTCCTCGTCCCTGAATTATGTCCTCCAATCTCTAAGGAGAGGTACAGAGTGAGGACACTATTGTATTGCTCCTGCGGAATACATCGCCTGTAAATGCAACCTGGTCCCTCGCGAAAAAGATTCCGATCCTCCCAGTTGTAGTATCATGCCTCGGACACTAGCCTGTCGACATGATCTTTCGGCCAACCTTTTGGACTCTTCTTTATCACTAGAAAGTTCACTTTGTCTGCATACCATGGAAGCTCTGTAACTGCAAAGATGCTCTCATTTGGGAATCTCTCTGCAATCTCTAGAGTGTACACATCTGAAGATTCCTCTATCTGTAGTTGGGAGAGGTGATCATCTACCATGTTATTTACCCCAGGCTTATCTCTAATATCTAAATCAAACTCCTGGAGTAAGAAAATCCATCTGAGAAGGCGTGCCTTATCACCCTTCTTCTCCATCAAAAATCTGATAGTTGAAAGATCGGTATACACTTTGAGTTTTAAGCCAAGAAGATAAGATCTGAATTTATCTAAAGCAAATACCACTGCGAAAATCTCTTTCTTTATCACTGTATAGTTGCACTGGGCATCATCTAAAGTGAGACAAGCATAGTGGTCAGCAACTGGAAGTCCATTCCTCCTCTGTCTTAATACAACCCCAACCACAAAATCTGAAGCAACTGTTATGATCTCAAAAGGAATAAATCAATCAGGCTTTTGTAGGACATAAGCATCGATGATCATTTGTTTCAATGTGGGTAAGGCACTAAGACACTTTTCATCTAACAAGAACTCGATGTCTTTGCCTAATAGTTCAGTTAACAGTCTGGAAATCTTAGATAAGTCTTGAATGAACCGTCGGCAAAAGCCGACATGACCAAGAAAAGACCGTAACTGCTTAACGTTTGATGGTGGATCGAGACGTTTGATGACATCCACCTTAGTAGGGTCAACCTCCATGCCTTGCTTGGAGATGACATGCCCCAAAACGATCCCGTTGTAGCCATAAAATGGCTCTTTTCCCAAGTCAAAATGCGATCTACCTCTTAATATATTCTTGAAGAACCTGGTCTAGGTGTGCTAAACAATTTTCAAATGATCACCGTAGACCGAAAAATCATACATAAAGACCACAAGAAAATCACCGACCATGTCCGCAAAGATGGCAAGCATGCACCTCTAGAATGTAGTGGGGGCATTACACAATCCAAAGGGCATCTGTCTAAAGGAACATGTGGCAAAAGGACTTGTGAAGGTGGTCTTCTCCTGATCTTCAGGAGAAATTATAACGTGGTTGTATCTGGAGTAACCATCTAAGAAGTAGAAGTACTCATTCCCAACCAACCTCTCTCTGACTTGGTTTATAATAGGGAATGGGAAGTAGTCCTTCTTTGTCGATGCATTCAATTTTCTATAATCAATGCGCACCCACCACGACGTGGTTACTCTTTGGAATCTCCTCTCCACTCTCATTCTTAACCCTACGAATTCCCAACTTCTTCAGGACAATATGTAATGGGCTAACACATTCAGAGTTGGAGGTTGGATAAATAAACACTCTGTCGTACCATTTTGTAATCTCTTTCTTGACAACATCACGTAAGATGGGATTCAGCCTATGCTGAAACTCTCTGGAAGGTCTACTGTCATGATCAAGATAGACATGGTGAGAACACAAAGTAGGATTTATCCCGCGAAGACCAGATACAATCCACCCCTTAGCCTTGCGGTTTCTTTCAAGAGTCTACATCAGATGGAATTTTTGTTCTTCGGTGAAATATGCGCTGATAGTGATCGAAAACTGTCTGTGTGGACCCACAAGGAGAGCATATTTCTTATTTGGTTGTAAGGTCTTCAGCTCAGGTAAGGTAAGATCTGACTCTGTTATATCATCCTTTGTATGTGTAAGGGGATCTGTACTAGAGGTAGATGTGTTAGCTTTACAGTTATCCACCATCTCAATTTGTTCTAGAGTCAGACTACAGAATATGTCTAAAACATCATCTGACTCACTATTATGCTCTTCCTCAGAATGACTAGAGGAGAATAACTCAACAAAATGAAACTCGATTTCTAAATCATCTGATGTGAAGGAATCGTGTACTTTCAGACTCTTAAATACCTACAATAAAATCCTCAGTTTGTTGCACCATGTGATCGTCACCATCCATGCCGAATTAAAGAGTACCGTTAGAAGAACAACCAGTGGTAGTCTTGGACCCATCCTTTGCAAGGATATCCTAGGTCCCTACTTGATCAGAAGAACATCAGTTGTAGTCTCGGACCCATCCTTTGCAAGGATATCCTAGGTCCCTACTTGATACCTCTTGAGGTCATCAAAGCGAACCTCATCCATGTAATCACATGTGTCTAAAGAACTCAAGGCATTGGAACTGATTGTAGATGTGCCATTGGATGCATGTGATTCTCTTGACATCTCTATATGAACCTTTTCACCATCAGTGCGAAAAGATACCTTTCCTTTATCATAATCGAAGAGGGCCTTTACAATCTCCAAGAAAGGCCTCCAAAGAATGATCGGGATAAGGTGTAACTGTCTAGGGAAATCCATGTCTAGGACAGTAAAGTCCACTGGGGAATTGTAAGCCATGTACAGTTACGTTAACGTTCCACAAAATGCCCCTAGGTCTCTTTACAGATCTATCAGCAAACTGAAGGACCGAATGGGATTCGTAATGAGGACCTAACTCCAGCTTGTTGAGTAAACAATAAGGGAAAAGATTGATAGAGGAACCATTATCTGATAGAGTGCAATCAAATGCGGCTTCAGAAATCTCGCATCTGACATAATGTGCTCCTGAATCCTTCTTCTTCTACGGTAGTCTGTTTTAAATAACGCATGAGGTGGCCTTGTTCAAAATATTCTTCTTTGTACGTGATTTCTTCTTCCTATGCATAGTACATCTATTCTTCAGCGGTTGCTTGAGCGTCGGGATGTGATCCAAGGCATCATGGAGTGGAATTTTCAAAAAGATGTGATCTTTAAGCAATCGAGCAGTCTCTAGAGTGACATTATTCTTTTGGATTTTTTTATTAAATTTTCCATACAAAGCATCAAAAAAAGGAACAAGTTCATGAACAACAACAAAATTCTTTTTATTCAAATCAAGATCATCTTGTACATCGAGAGTCTCAGAATAATCTATAAAACTCTCTAAAACAAGAAAAGACACATTAGCTTCGGGAGTGTCTGCATGGCCCGGTCGACTATCTCGGCGTCGCTCCCTTCTCCCTAAATGTCAAGCTATTGATCCTCATCATCTTTGCGGTCCTCCTTCTCAGTATCACAATGAGTATCATGGATCAGCTCTCGCTCCTCATCTTGTGCCCTCTCCTCTTCCCGATTAGGTGCTTGTGGTGATCTACCACTCTTTGGACGAATGAAGTTAAATTAGAATTCAGGAAAAGATATCGTACATGTCGTGTTGTCTACCTAGTACGGGTGCCTCCTCTTGTTATTCGGGTTCATCTAATGCTATGTTGGGAGAGTGGTCTTGGGCACAGTTAAATCTTCCATGATCTGGTTCAGTGCAAGGAGTTGCAAAGATATCTCAAGTTCAGTGCAGTAACCCTGGCTCTCTATTCTCTCCAGCCTCAGAGTATGCTGCTGCGGAACGTACGACTGAGGAGATCTCTGGGGTATGTATGGAGACTGTTGATGTTGTTGGTAATGATGCGGCTGTGAGTATGAAGCAGGTTGGTGAAAAGAATGTGGACTCCGATAAGCATGCTGGTGAGACTGTTGTTGCGTGTAATGTTGTCGGTGCTGAAATTATGGACGTCCATGCTACGGATGGTTGTAGTGATGCGACTGTTGTTGCAACTGGTGTACGCTGTGAGGGGTAAATTTTGATGACGACTGAATCAGATCATACCATATACCATTGATCTCAAGAGTGGCTTGAGGCTTAACATCAAAGTCTCCAGGGCTAGTGATCTGGCTTGGGTTGTCATAGGACTGGTCCTCATGCCAATCAATATGTGAAGTCTCCATAGGTTGACCTAACTCACTCTAAACAAAGTGGATATGTCAGGTGGGAGGAATGGGTAAGGATCTTCGAACATGTTGAGAAGTCAAAGAAGTGTGAGACTACTGATAATGAAGATGCAGGTCTATCACCTTCTTTGTTAGATCGCTCAGCAGCTGAAGAAGTGATGAGAGTTTCTCCAACTCTCGCAGCGGCTATAGGTCTAGAACTTGCTTCTAAATCACGTCTACCAATGTTGATTTTTAACTAAGGTATCCCATGTTGGTTTTTCATTCTGAATCTGAAATATTCGCCACCTTTTGATGCTCTAAGTGGTGTTGTAGTTGTGGGGCCTTCTAGAATGCCCGAGTAGAGTGGACAACTCTCGAGTTTTCTGCCATCCTGATTTATATAACTACTTCCACATGAGGCACTCACAAGGCCCTGGACATCCAGCTGGAATCCTCCAAAATAATTTTGAGTAAGCACCTTCAAAGGTATCTCATGATGTGGTCCCACACCTCGTGGAATTATTTGTTCGGCAATTGAGTGAAGTTGGAGATCTGGCTCCTCATCATATTCGGTTGTCCCAGAGGAAAATATTTACACAGGAACATCGACTTAAGGTCATCCCACATTGAGATCTCCCTCCACAAATGATTGAGACAGTAAAATGCCTTATCTGCTAAGGCGAAGGGGGAGGCTTTGAGATGAATGGACTCCTACGTAACACTTGGATAATTGGTCGAGGCATAAATCATCTGGACCTGTTACAGAAAGGTAAACAACTACTCTGTGGCGTTCCCGTAAAACTTGGGAAGTAACGATATAAAGGAAATATGTAACTCGTATGGCCCTTTATTCGATGGTACCGAATACAATGATGTAGTGTCTTGGCTCCAGGGTCATACTCATCTCCGAGTGTTGTGGGAACCACAGTAAGTGGTGGTGGATTCCCGGCTCCTGCTCTCAGCATGGCGATCTTAGCTCGTTGCTCATTCTCGACTCTAAACTGGTCACGGATATGTAGATTAATCTGTTGTAGCGTGTCTAGAATCCTCGTGGTGATGTCTCTGGTTGGATCTGGTCTTCAATCGTTGTTCTGCTCTCCAGTCCGTGGTTCCTTCACAGATCGGTCCTCAAATAGTCCCTACCCGTGAGACATATCCTTTGAATCTTCTGGGACGGAAAAAGTCTCGTAAGAGCTCAGTGAAAATGTGCAGGAGAAATATACGATAATTTGAGGCAGGGATCTACCTCAAAAAAAAAGGGTTGGGAGGCAAAGGAGTCTGGGTCTGACTCTCCTTATAATTAGATAGGATCGATTTGAGAAGAGCGTCATCCTGAATCTTGAAGAAGTATGACAGATGGTGGATCGTTGAGAGCTCACAGAGTCTAAGTGAAAAAACCATTGAGCTGTCATCTTCGATGTCAAGAGGATAATAGGAAAGCATGATGTCAAATCAAAAGATAGAGAGTAAAGCCGTATAAGACGCGGTAATGCATGCCATGCAAGCAAATACAAAACAACCCCGTATTCACAAACACAACCCGGTGATAACCGTAAAAGTTCGGTCCATTATCTTGTCAGTTTTAGGGTTATGTGAGCAGTCAAATATTATCACATATTATCTTGCGCTTATAGGTGCCCAGAATTTCCCCAAAACGTTGTCCCGAGACCTTACAGAAAATCACTTATTCTCTTCAAGTATGTGAGCAAGTACGGACCGTTTCCGGATAACCGTGTAAGTTGAGGACTGTGCTCTTGTGGTATCCTCTAAACCTCCCACTCTGCTAAGTAAACTCGGGCTGTTGCCGGCTGCCCGAGAGTACCCAATGAAGAACAGTGATTAGGTGTATGAACTAAGTAGTATTCCGAGAGAAACTCGGACTCTGGTTCTAACCTCAAGTGTCGTCCCTCACTCACAATATCTGGAAAGTGTACATGCATTCCATAACCCTAAATCCCAAATCAAATGATCCTTTATGTCAGTTTTTATATCAGATATTTAAGAAGTCCCCAATTTATTATTAGTTATCTCTTTTTTTTGGATTTTTTCAAACACATCTAACGATTTTTTTAATTTTTATTATTTATCCTAGACAAGCATGCACCTAGGTCGCGAGTCCTATAACTAACTGCAAAGGTATAAGTAGAGAGAAAAATCAAAAAACACATAAATAAGCACCTAGCCTCGTAAAACGCCGCGGAAAACAAACGATGCGAAAAAACCACGATGGGTGCCCTGCTCTACTGAATGCATGACACTCGATGAAACAGACCTTGAGAAAGAGGGAAAGGAGGTAGAAGTCGGGATGCCCTTATGGGGCCCCTTCTAAAAAATAGAAAAACGGGCAAGGGCCCTTATTTTTTTTACAAAAATATTACAAGTAAAAGAAAAATCCTACCTAATTCTACCCACTACAACTGATTCATGAAAGAAGTGGTCGGTCTTTGTACTTTCGAATGTCCCAGCTTCCGAAGAAGCCGATAGATCCTGCAGGCCCTATAAAAATTAGTTAGAAAAACAGATAAAAAGCCATAAAAATAAAAGCAACAAAAATCATAAAATCAAAGAAATTAATGGAAACCGTTAAAACCGAAAAAAATAAAATCTGTAAAATCAAACAAAAACTGAAAAGAAATCAGAAAGCTATGAAAACAAGATTGAAAAATCTCGAAATGAGGTCGAAAACTGAAGTAAGGAGAACGCCTCCCTGGCAACGGTGCCATTTTGATAACATTGCTTATGCTAGTAGTTAATTAATCAAAGAAGATGTCGGTTGTAGGAAAAACCGCGAAGACAAAAATTGCATTATCAAATGAAATTAGAATAAAATAGGAGAGAGAAAGAGAGAGGGAGAGAGAATGAACAAATAAGATTCTCTCATATTTTAGTCGTTCAACTATTTTTTATCGAGGCAAGTTCCCCTGGGTCAAACTCGAGGAGGCAGAATAATTGTACTGTGATTTTCGAGGAATAAAAGAATGTCAAGAGTTTATTCTAATTCTTGAAATTACAACAAAGATCAAGAAAATGCTCAAAATTGGCTCAAATTTACAAAAATCTAGTTGAGAAAAATATGTGACAGAAGTTCACAAAAAATAACAAGAATCGATGCTAGGGTAGTTGTGTAACTACCCTAGAAAATTCGAGTAAAAATACAACAATAATAAGGTCCAAAATAACCCTATAACACTGGGGTATAAGTGCAAAAAGAAAAAGTTTTGTTCTGTTACAAATGAGTCCCTGACAGGGACTCAATTGCAAAGAAAACTAAAATTATTACATTTAGGTCCCTGCACGGGTACCTCAATATAATTCTGGAAAACATCTAGAGCGGGAGTTGGTTCGGGAACTTTGGCAGAATGAAGATGCAATTTTTCCACCATTTCAATTGAACGGCTGAGATTAGAACATGTGGGCGATTCTGGAGTGTCCGATCTAGATACATGTTAGATAACTGTACAACTGGGCATTATTGTGTTGTTCTTCCCCTTTTCTTGCAGGAGCAGCGGCGTCGTCTTCTTCAAATTATCTCCGACGAAGGATTGGTTGCTATGGCCTCCTACAGGGCCTGAGGGGTGTCTCCTATACCCCTCGAGCTCGCCAGCAGGGAGCGGGTTTCGTGGTAAATGATCCCATCGGCTGGACATCAAAGAAGAAGGCAGCACGACGATATCTGTCAATAGGAAGGAAGTGTGTCTTGATTCGATCCTTCTTCGAGAAACTAGAACTCCAAGCGATGGACGAATGCTCTAGATATAATAAAGAGCTGCAAATGAGTTTCAGATACTCGATTCGCAATTGAATCGGCGAAAAATATTAGGGTTTGCAAATGAAATAATATGTTTTCCAGAAAATGTGTTTCGGTGGAGATATAAGGGACGGAAAATCAATTTGGAACGAATTGAATCGAACTCATAGAGGAATTAATTGATGGAGTCTAAGATGGATACTTAAGGTAGCTAATGACGTGCTTGGGATTGCAAATCAATGCACGTGATTCAAGAATTAAAAGTGCAAAGGATGGAGGAATACCTGAGGTTAGCACTGTGTCTGACTCCACTGGTCGTCGCTCGACAGGGCGGCTTCTCGGAGCTGAATGTCGCTGCTAAGGCAGTGCAAGGCAGAGATGGAGCCTTAGAACCTTCCTCCGATGATCACTCTGAATACCTGGGGTTAGCAGCATGTGCCTTTGGTCCTGTCACTGTCGGAGTTAGGCAGAGGACGACGGTGAAGGTGGTGGATCGACCAATGAGTTTCTGGAGTCAGGTGGTTCAGGAAGAGTTAGTTTGAGATGGAGACTTTGGGGGCTTTTATATAGTGATCGGAAGTGAGTGGTATGAATCAGGGTCGACTTGTGTGATGGTTGTTAGAAGAAGAAGATGGTTGGTTTAGATCAATGGAAGGGGATATGGAATGGAGGGTAGAAATTAGAAAATAAAGGCCGATAGAACAGATCAACTGCCTGGCTTCTTGAAGAAGATGAACTAGGTGTTGACACTTGTCAACACCTGGTTGGCAAGAATTGATAAATATATTAATAAATAAGGAATAAATAATAAATGACATATATTTAAATAAATATAAGAATGAAAAGTATAGATAATTAATTTATCTAAATTATGGTATAATTAGTTTTTATAAATAATAAATATTTTACAAAATACAAATATTATCTTAATAAATAGGTATAAATAATACTTAATAAGTATGTTTTGGATTTTTAATTTAAAAGAATAATAAATAGTATACATATTGAAATTTTATTAGTTATTAATTAATACATAAAGTATATACGAATTTTTATAGATTTTAATAAATTAATTAAAATATATTAATAAGTATAAGTACAAGGAAGCAGTTCAACTTTACTTATAAATTAGGGGTTTTGATTTATTTCAAATAATAGATAAGATCCAAAAATTATGAAATAAATTAGAGTTAAAATACAAGATCAAGAAAATAACTAGAAATTATAAAATCATTAAAACAATAAATAGTGTGTTCTTGATAAAATAAATAGCCCAGAAACCTAGTTGTGGTTCTGTCCCAAAATCAACTTTTTTCAAATGGACTCCGATTTTAGTGAATATTCATTAATTATAGAATATTATTTTACGAAATTTAAAGATAAGTAGATTAAAATTGGAGTTCATATGAGAAATTTATGATGTTCGGACGTTGGGATTTCGACAATTTACAAGTTGGATTTCTTGGCATATATACAAGGTAATATTTTTATACTTTTATATATATTTTTCGAAAAAAATAGGAAAAGAGTTTGGTGAAAAATATGTCATGTGAGTTAATTAAAAATCTTTGATGTTTTGGTATTTATTGGATAATTAATGAAGGATGTATGGAGTGTGAAATTAACTATTTTTATTTATTTTATTCCCTTATCTCCCGCTACTTATTTATTTGTCGACCAATCCATACTGTCTTAGTCTCAGGGATTAGGTTATAATTATATCTTTCAGCTATATTTATTTTCTAAGTCATATTGTACATATATACATATCTACAATTTGCCTTTATTTTTATTTTCTTTTTTTATTCCCTTTTTTATTTACACGATTTTAATGCATAAAAGTGCATTTTTATTCATGAATAGGTTTTTCATAAAAATTGGAAATTAATGGGTATTTACAAGTATTTGTTAAGAGTTTTAAGACAAAATGCAGACAGAATGTTAGTGAATCATTGATTCATCAAAGAGGTAAACCTTATACTTGTTTGTGGTTTAGATGAAATGATCTGGGAAGTGTTCTTAGATAATATGGTTTCATTATTTTAAAACTTTTTAAATTCCGCAGCCTCAAGCAACTAGCGATTAGTTGCTCCTGATCGCATGTAATGCGATCCTCACACTTCCATGATACGCTTAAGGAGTTTTTTCATATCCTTCAGCGTGTGTTTCGATGTACTCTACATAGGTTGACAAGATAAAACTGAACTAATTCTTGTGGTTCCTAAAGAAGTAAGTCTATGGACATGTAGAATTTCAATTCCATTTCATATAAGGTTCCTCTGAAATTAAGTGGATTAAGATCCAACTAAGCTCCATTCTTTGACTTTATTCCGGATTAGTTAAAGTGTCTATTCTATTCTTAAAAATGCACATGCAAATGCAAGAAATATATGCAAAACATTTCTTATTAGTTTTATACATTTTTTAAGAGAAAAGGGTTAGTAAATTGAATGTATTTTCAAGAAATATAGAAAAGTATACACACAAGTATTATACAAATGTATAAGAGGGTTTTATGCACAAGTTTTATAAAAAAAATTTATATATACGATAAAGAATTTATTTACAGAAGGAGAAGTGAACAATGTTTTCATACAGACATGGATTTTATGATTATATATATACATCCCATATTTTATATCACACATGACAAAAGAATTTAAAAAAACTAAAAACCTTTTTAAAATGTTATACAAAATATTTTTCAAACATTTTTCAAAACATTTTGCATAGGTTTTTCAAAAAAGTTTTTCCAAATATTTTTGGAAACTATTTTACAAACATTTTTACAAACAATTTTACAAATAGGTTTTTGCAAACATTTTGCATTCAAAAATTTTATAAACATTTTGTACAGTATATATAATTTTGATACAGGTAATTTATTGGCATTTTACAAGCAAAACATATTTGCAAACAATTTTGCAAAGAATTGCGGAAAAATTGTTTTACAAACATTTTTACAAACAATTAAACAAATAATTTTACAAACAGTTTTACAAAACATTTTTCCAAGTATTTTACAAACAATTTTTACAAACATTTTTAAAATATTTTTGCACGTTACTTCACAAATCATTTATCAAAACACATTTTTTATAATAATAATAATATCCATATTATTAATAAAAGTACGAGTTATTGCTAATGTATATATAAAATATGTACGACACCTTCTATACTTAGCTCATATAGTGACTAAATAGCTACAAAAGAAGATATAACTCATGCTAAGTATAAAAAGGTGAAAAGAATACTATACAACAACGACTCAAAGAATAGACGAAAAGAATACAAGTTGGTGATCCCTCCAATACATAGGATCAAACAACCCTAAGTATAGAAGATTGTACAAACGGGGAAAATCAAGGAAGAGAATGAACAAAGTCAATGACTTTACTCATCCTCCTCTATATTTAGAGTAAAAGATCCATACATATAGAAAAAGAATATCAACAAGTTGAAGGACAAGAAAGAGATTAGAAGAAATAAAAAAAATAAAAAGACGAAAGAGACAGAATGAACAACATCACTCCCCCTATACACACGGTAAAGTATCCCTTGGAAAAACTCAAATCATTCACTTCCCCTATACTTAGAATAGAGTACATCCTAAGTATAGCATACACACAAGGAAAAGAGGTGAATGAAAAACAGAAGAATAATGAATAAATTGAAAGCTTATATACAAGAGAAAATTTACCCATGTATGAGACGCGGAAGATGTCAAGAAGTCATCATCTAATACCACAGATATGAAATAAACAATGGACAAGAATGGATCATGATCTAGATATGGCTTCGACAACTATCCATTCACAACAAATGGTTGTGTGTCAAATGAGAACCCAAGTATGACAATACTACCAATATCATGCACATCTCTCACAATGAACGGTCCTGACCATTTGCTTTTCAATTTTCCTTAAAATAACTTCAATTTAGCATCAAAAAACCAAACTTTCTAATCACAGGAGTAATCCTTCCTTCTAATGTGTCTATAATGACAATGCTTCACTTTCTCCTTATACATGAGAGAGTTGGCATAAGCAAAATCTCGGAACTCCGGTAATTTGTTCAAATCCAACTTCTTACTATATCCTACCTTCTCATAATCCAAATTGCATGCATGGAGTGCCCATAATGATTTGTGAATTAATTCAACTGGCAGATGGCAAGGCTTTCCATGCACCAATCTCTAGGGAGACATACCCAATGGAGACTTGTACGTCATCTGATAGGCCCATAGAACTGAGTAAAGCATCCGAGACCGATTCTTCCTATCTAGACATACAAATATTTGCAATATCGTCTTTATCTTCCTATTTGAAATCTCATTCAAGCCATTAGCATGTGGGTGGTAAGGAGATGCAACTCTGTGATCAGTGGTGTACTCCTTCACAAGCTTCTTGACTTCACGATTAATGAAATGGCTTCCCCCATCTGAAATAAGTACCTTAGTAATCCTGAACCACACAATAATATGGTCCTTGAGAGAGGAACACGTCGTACGACTATCTATGGCTTGAGTGGGGATAACCTTACTGACGAGTCCAATATCGCGCGTGTTAAGAAGTTTTTTTATTTGTTGTGAGTGAAAATAATAATGGTTTGTCGTTCGTTGTAGGCGGCGATCGGAATCGGTCAAGAAATAACCACAAATATTTATTCAATTTTTAATCAAGTGGTTTTATGTTTATTTTACTTGGGCAAGTCCCAAGGTCGAACACAAGGAGGCAAAGGAACAACCTAGAATTATGTCTATCAAGATTCGTGCATGGTTTTCGAGGAGGTCTATTTTTGGAATTTTTAATGCAAATAAGGGATGCGAGATGCAATTTCAGCCAATTTTAGGGACTAAAATGTAAATTGCGTTCAAATGATGTTCGAAAAACACGAAACTTGGCCATAATGTAAATTATGATGAAATGAATGCACTGTATTTTTTTTGGAATTTTTAGATGCAATATGAATTTTTTATATATTTTTAAATGCAAACAAAATGATTTTCAATATTTAATTATAATAAATATTAAACCTACTTATTTTCAAGAAATAAAATTATCTAAGATCTATCACTGGGTAATGGATCTCATAAAAATCATAAACCTCGAAAATGTGGGGTTGAATACCTATTAAAAATTAAATACTGAAATATGCAAAATGATTTTTACAGGGTAAATTATGCATGCAAATGCAATCCTTTTTTGGGAACAATGTCAAACATAATTAATTCTACAATGTGTGCTTTTTCAGGAATTTTTATAGCAATGGCGAATCAAATATGAATTTCAGAGCACAGAGTGGGTAAAATATGCAAATTTCCACAAAAGGAATAATTAGTAATTAACCAATGCTCATAAAAATACCCACAATATGTCAAAACGTAGAAAATTAATTAACAAATATCATGCTATTTTTGGATTAATAAAATAATGCAAATAGAGGTCTAAAATCACTAAGAAAAATAGGGGTAGAATTACAATAAATAAATAAATAAAATCAAACTGTAGAGGACGGAAACGTAAATACCGAGAACTGGGGGTACTTGTGCAAAATTTCCAAGGGGCACGTGCATTGGAATGGCTAGACTTCTGCGTAATTACGTGGGACTCCAGGGGCGTCTTTGCAATATGACCACAAGGTCACCTGCCGGGCACGTAACCCGTGGGCTGCTGAAGCTCCCTCTGGCTGCACGTGCCTCGCACGTGAGCGGAGGGCCTCGGGTCGATGTCTGGCTACTGGTGGAGAGAGGGCGGAGCCTGGCGGCCAAGGCGGAGGAGCTGTTGGCAGTGGAGGGCCTCCGGTGGTGCGGTTAAGATGGCGAAGAGGAGGTCGGTGGAGCTTGAAACTTCTGAAGTGATGTTGGCGGTTGATTTGATTGCGGAGTCATTGTAGGTAGTCGTGGATGGCGGTTGTTGTTGACGTTGGCGGAGTAGCTCGAAGATGGAGTTGCTGACAGGCATTGGCAGAGAAGACGAAGGCGGCGAAGTGTGGAAGGCGGCGTTGTCGTCGGCAAAGTTGTCGATGTCGGAGTCGTACGGTGGAGTCGGAGTTGTTGAGATCGTCGTTGGCTCGACGGAGGTTGTTCGGAGCTGGGCACTAGCGGCGGAGAAGCGCTGTGTACGGCAAGGCGTCGCTGCGATGGATCTCGCTGCACTGGAGCCTCTCGTCAGCACTGTAACCGCCTCGAGGAGGTCTGCGGTATAATTGGTGGATGAGGTGTCGGGGGGATGGCCGAGGGTCTTAAATAGGAGAGCGAGGGGTAGGGTGGTTGGCGATGGTTAGCGGGGATTGCGGAGAGGGCGCGGAGGAGGTTGGCGGAATATGCGGGGTGGTTTGGGTCGCGGTCAATGGGCGGCGGTTGCGAGAGGTAGCGGTTGGAAGTTGGTCGCGAATCGCGGCGATGATAACGAAGGGGCGCGCCAGAATGGGGAGGGGCTGGGAGGAAGACGAAGGCCATGGGCCGTCCGATTGGCCGAGATCGGACATCCCTCCAGGAGCCACGTGGCGCAAAAAGGGCAAGGGGGCGATGCACGGGCGGAGCACGTGCTTGGGAGGCACGTGCGATGCACGTGCAGTCAATTTTTTTTTGTAAAAAATAAGTAAAAAGGGCGAAAAAATGCTGACACGTGGTGGCCCTGGGGTCGCCACGTGTCAGCTCTATAAAAATCGAAGAAAAAGATTTTATAAAATCAAAAAGAAATAGTAAACCACCTCAGATCAAAAAAGTTCCTTCACGAAAAATGCTCGTCTCTATGAGATCTACAACATTCATGAAGACATCAAAATCAAAATCGATCAAATATAAAAAGTGAATTTTTGGGGTATCCCATGTACATAGAATACCTGGATTTTTGGGTTATCTAATTTTTTTTATCATTTTTAAACAAGATAAAAAATCTAGAAAAAATATGGAAAAATAAAAGATAAATAAGGACAACTTAATCTAATTTTTTGGATTTTTATTAATTAATAAAAATATAGGTTAGAAACCGCTAAAATACACAATGCACAAAAGAGGCCCAAAAACCAACTTTCACATACGGGCTCTGATTCACTTGAACTTGGTCTTATTTTGAAGGTAATTGAATGTGCATTAGTTCAAAAGTGAGTAGGATAAAATAGGACACTGGATACCCACTCTCGGTTTCTACTCATAACTCAGTTCAGAACTTAATGACTTTTCACATATGCAAATGCATGTGATGTTGGATGAAGTGCAGGTGTGTGAAATGCTGACACATTTTTTTGATGCAAAAAATGAAACAAGAAGCCATTTTTTTCAAAAAATTTGGGCAAAGTTAGTGTTACTAGCAAAAATCTTTTTTTTGTTTTTATTTTTTTGTTTTTTTTCAAAGATTACCCACCCCGTAAATACATATAGACTTACGCGAAAGTACGAGATATGGGTAAAATATATAGAAAGTATATATACATCCCCCCCTATACTTAGTGAGTGTTGCGTCCTCAGAGCACAAGAAGCGTAAAGAAGACATAGCTCGGGCTAAGCGTAAGAGAGTGGAAAAGTGAAAAGAAAATTTAAGCAGTAGGGATATGAGGGGAGTATATACAGGTGGATGTCAGTTCCCCCTATACTTAGGCTTTGGTCAGCCTAAGTATAGAAGAATGGTGGAAGTGGAGTGATGAGAAGGATGGTATATACAGATGACATCGGTCCCCACCTATACTTAGGCCTTGGCCTAAATAGAGGAAGAAGTTGTACAAGGAGACTGATGTGGTCGGGAGGGAGGGTGGGTAGCCAATGATTAAGGCGGTTTTCGACTGATCTTCTTTTGAGCCTATGATGGGAGATCGGAATAACGGGACGGGGATGAAGCATATGATTCCCAACTATGATCAGTGTCATCCTCAGAAAAATCATGATGGATAATAGATGAAGTGTTTGAGTCAGAAGAAAGATATGCATCATCAGAGTTATCCTCAGAGGAGTAGTATTTGAAAGTGGACATACTCCAAATATTCTGGTCTTTTTGTTTCTTAAATTGTTTCCTCAGAATTCGTTCCTTCTTGGGGTCAATCACTTTGTCCTCGGATGAATACTCGGAAGCACCGGTCTTAGTCAGCTCATAAGAAATAATTCCAGTGTACTTGAAGAGGTTAGGAGCATAAGCTTTGGATGAATAGTAGTTAGGAATGGGAGTTCTCCAACGAGAATTGAATTTTGGATCCTTGCGAAGATATGGCTTTAGAGCTGTCGAATAGACTTCACTCATATAGACTACTTTTTCCAGACCTGATGAGGGATCATCAACTGATTCCTCTTCCGAAAGGTCAAAGGTAACTCTCTTTTTCTTTTTTTGTGAAGGTGTCGGTTCACTTGAGTATCCAGATGAATAGCCATTAGAGTTCTTCTCCTTGGTCAGTTTGCGTTTATTCTTGGTTGTCTGAATGTTGATGCACTCTCGATTTGGGATGATTTTGTCCAAGTATTCAGAGAATGTTGCTCCAGGGTGCGACCATGCATATGTCTCAGGATCGTAGTAGAAGGATTTGTCTATTTTGAGATCTGTGGGAATCGAGTACTAGGGAGAGTCTCTAAACCATTAGTCTCATCAACAACCGCTATCTCAGGTGTAGCATCAGGGTAGGGCTCTTCTACCGCTTCATGGTTGCGGTTGTCGGGGACTTCATGGGTTGTCTCAGAAAATCGTGGTTCCTCAAAGACATGGTCAGATCTAAGTGCTTCCAATGCTGTGAAATTAATTTCCCTAGTCTCACAATCAATAATTGACTTGGCCAATGCTAAGAATGGCTTTCCGAGAATGATTGGAGACTGGGTGAATTCTCCTTTATGCTCAATATCCGTGATCGTGAATTCTACTTTGAGCGGAGCACCTTAGAATTGAACAATCTCTTATAATTTTCTGATCGGTCCGAGTTTGAGTTCGTGAAATACAGAGGTCGAGAGGATATTGTTCGTTGAATCGTCATCAATCCGAGCATGGGTGAAATTGTGTCTTTGATTTCACAGTCAAATCGGGGCAACCACTTTACTATGCGGCTATAGATTTTTCTCCTCAACACCAAGGAGGAGGCCATTGACAAGATATATCTTTCGATCTTTGTTCTAATCCTGCCCGACTTTTTCTTAGTTAATTTGTCCATTATAAATCTTTTAAGGTTGGGGAAGTGTTCAATGGCCTATAGAAAGGGAAGTTCAAAAATCACTTTCTTTCCTAGTGCTTCCCGTAAAGTAGGATCCAAATTCTTCAGGTCTTCTTCAATTTTAATTTCTATGTATTTTTTGAGATTTTCAATTTTTTGTGATTTTCGAATATTCCGATTTTTTGGTATTTTTTGTGTGGTGTGGTGATGTGGTGTACTCCTCAGATAAGCAGGGGTTTTGATGTTCTGACTCAAAATTGTCAAAATGAGATCCAATCATTTTCTCATTCATTTTTATGTCCGAGCTCCCATAGAGTGAAATTAATCGGTCGGTAAATTTTTGAAATCTATCCTCTATTGAATTAAATCTCTTATTTATCATCGAAATATCATCCTCAAAATTTGGTTCATGATTAATTATGGGAGCAGTCGGTGTGTGTTCGATAATTTCATCTTCCATTTTCTCGTTTGTGCTGATAGGAGAATTTCTCGGAATATCCGACATATGATCATTATTTTCTGAAAAATTCTCCTCAAAAATAATGGAAGGAGGCTGTTCATATGGTCCTGGCATGTGTATTTGATCTGAGTGGAGTTCAATCCTTTGAACATGATTGGTCAGACTTTGATATTGTGGAGTCAACATACAGGGTTTATGTGTTTCTAGGAGGTCAGTCCAGTCCTCTGTATGAGAATCATGTGAGACGAGGGGTCTATCATGGTCAATCCAATGCCAATGATCATTCAGTGCATGTCTTTCCATCTGGTTTGGTTTCTCTGTCAGTCATGAGACTCAAAGGGATTTTGATTTTGAAATGTTTCATTGGCTAGAAATTGAGAATAAAGTAGTTCAGTCCTAGATGGTTGGTGGTTATGTGTGGTTGGATGATTTGAGTAAGAATTTAATGAGGAGGCCGAATTTTTCTGCGAGTGAAAGTCTCCCGCATATGTTGGAGGATTATTGAAAGAAGAGGATTTAGTTGATTTGGGCCTAACCGAGACAAATTCATTTTCATAGTATAGCTCTGATGGGTGTTCGGTAATTTTTGAAAGGAATGGGGGGTTGGATCTGCAAGAGTTTTTGGACAAGAGTTCCATTGAAAAGAGAAGAGATGATTGCACAGGATAGTCAAGAGAAATTTTATCAAATGTGTGATTGTTGATCTTCGATATCGGTTTACGTACACCAATGTAAACACAATTCAAACCCCAGATTCACCAACTCACACAATGAAGCCGTAAGAGTTCCGCTATTAGCTTTTCAATTTTAGTTGGTGATAATTCAATCTTGGCAAAAAATTTAGCTAGTTGTTAGGTGCCGAAATTTCGAATTTGTGCTCTAACCTTAAGGGTCATCTCTCGCTCACTCAGAAAAAATAAAAACATCCAAGGTCGGGGTTTCTCTCCCGCAAAAATTCTTGATTTTATGGATTCTTAAGATCGGCAATATTTAGCAGTCCCAATTTTAATTAGGTGATCACTGAAGAATTTAGATGAGCACAAATACACGTCTGCCGTCCAGTCCCAATTTCCTTTAGAATTATATGATAAAACAAGAGGGAGAAATTTTGGAAAAGCCGATGCACAAGGAAAATTATGATGAATGCTCAGTTAGAAAACTTACAGTGAATCCTCGTAATCTTCATGTGGGATGCAATACAAGAATTGAAAATTATTCTATATGAAATGCAAGCCAATGAAAAACCACACCTAAGTAGAAAATTCTATTAGCGGGAAAGAATTGAGTTACATTTTGGCTAAGTTGAACGATCTATGTGCATCTCAATTAATGTGTATTGTGGCTTAAGATCCTACGAGCACAATCAAAAAATAAAAATGCTCTGAGAGCTGTATGTGTAGGTCTTTCCTAATCACCACTCAAGTCAGGCTTTACCCTCACCGGAGAGTGAAATAGGCCACGACGGACACCGCTATAAATGAGCAGAAATGGAAATTTGCGGAAATTAAAAACCTAGACTCTACGCTCTCTCACGACCCGATCTTAAATTAATTGCGGCTTTTTGGAAGTCGGTGAAGATGCCTCGGTTTCTTAAAAAACCGCTTCACGTGCGACGGGTACCTCGCAAGAAAAATAAGAGAGATTTGTGTAAGAGAGATTCTCAGAAAATAATCAAAAATGAAATAAGAGAAATAAATGCTGAAAAATAAATGCAGGAAATAAAATGGGATTTACAATGAAAAATTCAGGGGTTAGACTACCCCAATGCGGAAAACTCAACAAGAAATGTCAAAACACAAAACTAAGCCGTTTGCCTCCCCGACAATGGCGCCATCCGACGAGTCTGATATCGCGCGTGTTAAGAAGTTGTTTTTATTTGTTGTGAGTGAAAATAGTAATGGTTTGTTGTTCGTTGTAGCCGTCGATCGGAATTGGTCAAGAAATAACCACAAATATTTATTCAATTTTTAATCAAGTGGTTTTATATTTATTTTACTTGGGCAAGTACCAAAGTCGAACATAAGGAGGCAAAGGAACAACCTAAAATTATGTCTATAAAGGTTCATGCACGGTTTTTTAGGCGGTCTATTTTTGGAATTTTTAATGCAAATAAGGGATGCGAGATGCAATGTCGGCCTATTTTAGGGACTAAAATGTAAATTGCATTCAAATGATGTCCGAAAATACGAAACTTGGCTATAAAGTAAATTATGATGAAATGAATGCACTGTAATTTTTTTTGGAATTTTTAGATGCAATATGAATTTTTTATGTATTTTTGAATGCAAACAAAATGATTTTCTATATTAATTATAATAAATATTACACCTACTTATTTTTAAGAAATAAAATTATCTAAGATCTATCACTAGGTGATGGATCTCAGAAAAATCATAGACCTCGAAAATGTGGGGTTGAATACCTACTAAAAATTAAATACTGAAATATGCAACATGATTTTTATAGGGCAAATTATGCATGCAAATGCAATTCTTTTTTGGGCACAATGTCAAACATAATTAATTCTACAATATGTGCTTTTTCAAGAATTTTTAGAGCAATGGCAAATCGAATATGAATTTCAGAGCACAAAGTGGGCAAAATATGCAAATTTCCACAGAATAAATAATTATTAATTAATCAATGATCATAAAAATACCCACAATATGTCAAAACGTAGAAAATTAATTAACAAACATCATGCTATTTTTGGATTAATAAAATAATGGCAAATAGAGGTCCTACCTAGTGGGTATATCTCCCTTGACTAAATTTCTGAATTTATATATTTCTTATAATCTACTATGTCAAAAAAATTTATAGGATGAAGTTGACCGATACTGATATACACAGAAAGATCAACATAATGTAGCAAAGAAGTTGTGCAAAGCCTAGAAGATATTCCCGGATTGCAAGGACTACAATAGGATACATATCAGTCTGTCCAATAATTAGAGGATCTTGGATGGTGTTTACGTAAGTAATTTATCCTTATTTATTTGAGAGACCTTTTCACTCATATATATTTGATAAAAATGCATTTGATATGCTGAACATTTATGACCTCTGTCCTGAGCATATTCGAGAGATGCTTTGTATCTCTCTGACTCACTTGTCAAGTAAAGGGATTAATATCACATTTACTAGGCCATAAAGGTTGCATTGGACAAGCTAGAGGGGGAGGTTGATTGTGAGATAGCAAAGAATTCTTGACATCTTGATAAACTATTGAAAGGCATGAAGTATTAATTTTATCATTATTATTTTAGTGTTTGACATCCTTATTTTATCTAATTCCAAGAAAATGGATTTGATATCGGTATCTCTTCATTTCTAAAGATTTTGGCAGAGGATCTCTTTCGTGAAGGATCAATAAAGGGACGCAAGAATCAAATCTAATAGTGGTGCCAAGAGCTTTGGTGTAGTGAGGGCTAACTTAGTAAGTATTCATAATAATACAATATCAACCTACTTCATTTGGGATGTTAATGGTGGGTGACAACGTGAATGAACTCTTGTTAATAGCGGTGTTCATTTTCGTATTGTGACTGCATGCTGCTTCTCAACATGAACCAACACTTAAGGAATGGTTGGCGAAGACCTATATGCGGGGCGATCAATGGTCCACACAAGAAGCCCACACTGTGTATTGAGATCAAGTGATACAAGTGTGACACATAGGCACTCCAAAGCAAATAGAAAAACAAAATCTGTATAATGTATCCCACTATCTCGCAAAATGTGGTCATGGAGCATCCAAGATCATTCCCTGGAGGTCATGAAAGCATATGATGAAGCCTCAATAGAAGCAGACCTAGGACATTGAGTTAGATTGGTAGGGAGGCCACCCTCCATTGAAGGTCGCCAAAGAAGGGGCCTCCACAAATCACAATATACTCAATAGCTCTAGGCATACTTTTGTTAAATCAAGTAGCAACTCATTCCATGTATTCAGGTTGACATGTACTGAAGCCAAACATGAGCTTAGCAAAACCCATACACTTCTATAATAAAAGAAGCTAACTTTGTGGATTATCCTACTAAGGAAGTAAATGCATTAAGACAATAATTTTGGTGGCCCTCCTTAGATCCTGGTCTTCAAAAATGCATTTATCCCTACTCATTGCACCTCCAAGTAATCTCATACCTAGCACATGTCTTAATATCCATGAGAAACTACCTTTTGCAGATCTTATATCCATCACAGGAAGGCTAGAAAAGATTAGTTTTTTTGAATTCAGAACAAGCCCCATCTCTGGGCCCCTGCATTGTATATTGTCAAGCACCATCATCACCTCCTATGCATCCATTATGATGGTCCCATCATCAAAATACTAGGTATTAAGAAGGAGTTTACAATTGTCTTTGATCTCATGAACAAGTGGGTGTAATGCAAGAGAAAACAGAAGCGGGCCAAGGGGATCAGCTCGTTGCACTCCTGTGGATGATCTTGTATGATTGTCTCAAATATATAATTGGGTGGCTTGATTATATATAAACTCTACTCATGAATAAATACATGTACTTCTATTCCTAACTATACATAGCATCAAATATCTAGCTATCATGTTTAAAGCATTGGAGAAATCCTTTGTAATCATAGGGAGAGATCTGTTATCATGAAGTATGATGAAAAGCATGTTGACGATGTATAAAATGGATTCCACTCCTCTAGATAATCCAACTCCAAATTG
Organism: Ottelia alismoides; assembly: GCA_037367405.1. Classification (NCBI taxonomy): domain Eukaryota; kingdom Viridiplantae; phylum Streptophyta; class Magnoliopsida; order Alismatales; family Hydrocharitaceae; genus Ottelia; species Ottelia alismoides. The sequence goes on from JAZKJV010001773.1 coordinate 315,153, forward strand.
AAAGTCATTGAGATACTTAGTCATATCTTTTCCCACCACTATCATAGCAACTTTGGATACCAGATGACACTTGATAGTACCGACATCAAAAAGGATGTATGGCGTTGTCATATTTGAGTAGTGGAGTAGGAGGTGCAGAGGCTAGAAACTCATCCAAACTCAAGGAGATCTCCCACCTAGTAATAAATTAACCACCATGGTGATAACATCTACCAGATCAGTGGCAACCGCAAGCCCCTCCCCACAAAGGGCATCTAAATGTGTTTAGCTCTTAGGACATTTCTGCCACATGATGTCCCTCTAGGAAAATATTTAATAGACTGTAAAATAGCATCTGCATCGACTGTAAGAGGAGTCTCTGAAGTCAAGATATCTAGAATGGAAGGAGGCAGATTATATAGATGTTTAGCCTCTAAGGCTTTCAAGGGGTCTTCATTAAAAGGGGTCACTCCTAAAGAGCACAAAATCTTTATGGTTGTTGTGAAGTGTACATATGGCACATTGCAAAGGCACTCTATGATGTTGGAGTTTTGATATTTATTCTCTTCTGAGGAGTTGTTATGCCTATGACATGAAGTCTCAAGTATATCATGTTTCAAAATATCACCCACCCACATGCTAAAATGGTCTATACTGTGCCAAGAAGTGAGTGAGCTTAAATTAAGTCATTGTTGCAAAGACTTTCTATTACCAAATATTATATCTCACATATTCATAGGCCTGAATAACTGTAGGGTGCAACGGAGAAGAAGTAGCAATCTCACCGAAGTAGGTATGGATCCCTACCCAGCGATAACTTGGTACAGAGTTGTCTTCATAGCCTGAAAGAAAGCGAAACAACAATAGGAAGGAATTATCTTAATTGTGGTTATAGGAGCTTTGAAAATGTGATCAAGGAGCATAGCATCAACAACAAAACCATCTATAACATCTAGTACAATGAGTAGAAGGGGTTTCAAGATGTTAATAATGTGCCCCTAAACCACCTCGATGTCATCTGTAACCAGAATAAGACTGTCATCATAATTGCAAGTACGACTCACAACTTGTATCTTCATGCACCACCCTCACATCCACTGATCAATGGCCACCAAGGTCCCTTCTAAAGCAAGATATAGATCAATATCGTTCTTGATGGCGCCCAACAAAACAATAGATGGAGAGATGTACCATCATTATATGGGAGACCAATCATGTAAAACGTTTGCTCCCTTCTGATGAATCCTGGATTCATCTACATTATTCATCTATATTATCTCTTTAGCTCAAGAAAACTGATAAAATTCATTAAAAATTGATCTTTAATTAATTTATGAAGTATTGTAAATAATTAACTTTAATTATTGTATCTAAAAACTACTATTATTTTATGTATTTATTTATTATTAAAAATTGAATACAAAATATGAGTAATATAGTACATAATTTAACATAATTTATAAATAAAAAGTTAGAAAAATCAATAGTAAAAGAAATGAAAATAAGTAATTTTATACTTTAAATTACTTTCAAAAATACTTACTTTGTATATTTGACTTATTTTCTCTTTGAGGTCTACCACTGTAAGTATTTCTACTTGAGCACACATCATTGTTTAATCAAATTGCATCATCTTTTGCAACTCCCCCCTCTATGTATATCCACATATGATATAAAGGAAATTGGAACTGCTTGATAGACGTGCGTGGTTCTAAACATAAAAGCACGTGATCATCAAATAAACCCTGAACTACTAAACATTACCGATTAATTTAAATCAGATAAAAAACTGAAAATCATTTATTTTTGGGAGATCAACCCCATCCTCATGCACGTATACTTACCTCCAAAGTGTGCAAGGGTGAGGACATAGCCTTAAGGTAAGATCCCAAAATCCTGGACTTGCATCGTTATGTATAAGCTCCATTAGATTCATTCCATTCTTTGATGTTTTGAGCATATACTAGAATTTATATGAGCTTATAATGTAATAAGCCATTGCCATTTATGAGCAGGATAGAGGCTTATAATGTAATAAACCATTGCCTCTTTTGAAAAGGATAGAGCATGACCTGATTATTTTATTTTTCTTTTACTCATAAAATACCATTTATCATAATTCTGATTGAGCAATGTGGCACCTTCAGTCCATGCCACATGGCCCGACCCTTTTATCCCACCCACCTTCTCTCATGGCCGTCTAATCAGCTTGATTAGAGGAGCGTTAGCCTTTCACCTATGCCTTATTTTTTGCCACTTGATCATTCTTGATTTGCCTCATCTGATCTGTTAGTTTGCGCCCAACTTTGGGCAGTTTGATATGATGTGATGAACAAAGTCTCGACTTCTACTCCAACCTCCCTCTCTTGAAGAGATGTGTCTCTTCATCTCCCTACTTCACCTAATTACCCTAACCTCCTTAACCTATTTCAAGACATACTAACCCCTCCAGCCTAACTTCATATCTCCATCCATTCACGTCGGATCTCTAATTCCACTTTCATCCATCCTTTATTAACCTACATGCATTAAACCACTCATTACAACCACCTACCGCCAACTTCCTTCTCATCAAAACTTCCAACGTCACCTCCATTCACGGCTACCTGCCCCTTGTGTGAGTTCTCCTTTGCAATCTGACACCTTCTGCCACAGAGCTAGTAACTGTGATTGAGAGATGAAGGGAGTTAGAATACGTCGAGATCCTTAGCATCACAGCCAAGACGTAGCTTTTGTTGAATGTTGCTTGAGATCGGGCCTTTAGCCAAGGTCCTGACATGAAGAAATGGAGCATTGAAGCTCCAAAAAAAGTCCCAGATTCATCATTAATTAAACTATTTTATTTCTTCAATTCATTGGTAAGTCTCTAATCTATGTTTTCTTCATTTTCATTATTTTATTTGGATTTATTCTAAAATCGATGCACACATATGATATGATATTCATCATCAACCAGTTTCACCAATGGTTGAGCAATCTTGTTCAGGTTGTTTTAAATGATTATTTACAAATGATATTTTGGTCGTTGCAACCTAGAGAAGCGTCAAACAAATAATTTTTTTAAATCTCAAGCAAAAATCAATAAAGAAAATGTAGCAAGAGAATTAGCTATTTAATTTACATGTATAACTAATAGGGTCGAACATAGGGAGGTTACAAAAATCCTGAGGGTTATTCTATGCAGTGAATAATCAAAGACAAAATGAAGGAATCTCTAAGCACACTATGCTTGGTTGTTATATTTTTCTATTGTTAATTTTATATTTTTAAATGGTTTTTGGATTTTTATTTTTAAATTTTATTTTTATTTTGCAAACCATATATTTTTTTATTTTTAAAACAATGACATAATTAAAGAAAATTTAAAGAAACCACTCAACCTCTCTTTTTATATTTTTCTAATATATCATAAATAGCTAGAAAATTTAAAAAAACTACTTTTTGGTTTAAGATAATTTTTTAATGTTTTTGTACTTTTCTTAATTTTTCCAGAATTTTTTAAGCATTTAGATAAGTCAAAAACATGGAACTAAACAAACAGAAAATAAAATGGATGTTTTTGGAACCTCTTTGAACAGGGTAAAAAATGTCATGATCAATAATGTTATGGTTCCTACGTTTATAGATGTAGTGTTTAGAAGGATTGGTTTTGCAATCCAAAAAGGACTAGCGACATAGCTTGTTGCCCGCTTGTCTCCTATCTCAATGTTTTAAAGGTCTTACTTTTGAAATATATTTGAGACCTTGGTCTTCTCTCAAGAATAACAAATAAAGTAAAAAATGGGTGAAATATATTTAGAATAAAAGATATTTTTAAAATTTTCCAAAAAGCTATTTTATTTTTTTGGATTTTTAATTGAATTTCTATAAATTGTTAATGTTTTTATGATTCTTAAGATTTTCATGATTTTTCAGAAGAATTAAAATTCCCAAATTTCAACAAAATTAAATTAATAAAAACAATGATTTTTTTTAGAATTTTTATATTTTGTATTGATTTTTGAATGCAAACAACAAAATTTTCGAGGTTTTTTAAATTTTTAAAATTAATAAAAATAATGAAAATGTTGAATGTAAAATGTCTATGCAAGAGGAAGGTTATGTGAGTTTATATGATTTTTTTAATTTTTAGAGGGGTTTTGATATTTTTTATTTGATTTAAAAGACGCAAGACAAATGCAGATGAACAAGGGTCTAAATGTGACTATTTAATGTTTTAGCACTGAAAAGTAACAAATAAATAAATGTGATGATGAGAAGTGTAAATTTTCCAAGAATTAACGTGTACGGGCACACGCTCCTACTTGGATTAGACTAAAAGGTAAATGAATTAATTTCAAGGTCCAATTAATAACTCAAATAAGTAGACTATTTATTGTAAATTTCACAAGATGGCACTTGCACGACACATGTTCAGTACAAATAGGATTAATATGCAGATGAAATAATTAAAAAGGGCCAACATGCAAATGTTCTAATAAAAAATAAGATCACACGTGTCCTCACAGGGACTTATTTAAAAATAAAATAAACGAAAGGGATAAAGGTACAAATATACCCTTAAATGACGTGGAGGCTCAAGCAGCTCAGATGCTCTACACCTCTAATCAGACCGTTGGAGATAAATCTTGCGTGAATGGCTTTGATAAGACCGAACCTTCAATCCACGTCAAAGGATTGGGGATTTAACAAATAGTCGAGATTGAAACTGGAGTAGCTCTAGAAGAACTGGGAAGCACAAGGTGTCCAAATAGCTTCGATTGAGAGAATCTCTGTCATCCTCCACCTGAATCATCTGTTGGTGGGTGCTACAGATTACTAGAATCCTCCTCCATCAATCGAAGCAAGCAATGACACTCAAAGATACTCAGGCGTAGATGTGAGAGTTGAAGAAGGTTCGGATGTAGGTCAATCCCGCGTGTCTCGCCCATTACTCGGATGTCTATCTTTAACCCTGTAAATTAAAGCTTGTTCTCAAAGGTAACTTCCGATAGAAGTACTAGATCAAAACACATGATATGGGGGTCGAATGTTTGTCTATGGTGAAGTATTTTCGGAGGGGAGACCGAACTTCAGATCTAGGAAGATCCGAAGGTGGATAAGAGGTGGAAGTGTTGGACATGCGAGTACACGGTGAGCCTATGCAATAAACGTTATTGCAAATTTTATTCCCTGATCTAAAATTAAGAATAACTAATTTACACAATAGGTCCCTTAGTACAATTATAGTTATGTGCCATGACCATCTTAATGATCATACAACTATTAATTCAATTGTTGAATCATAGAGGCTACTGCTTGGAAGAAATTCTAAAGAGTTACATTGAGGACTCATCAAGCACCGTCCCATGATTATTAAGAGATGATCTCCAACATGAGTATGAGATGACAATCCTTTCTATTTTGGCTAATATCTGACCGACCTCCTGATGCAGGTCCTCTACAAAAGAATAGAGATTCGAAGGTGTCAGATTAGTTAGGTAATATAGTTGACTTAACGAGATCGAGATAACCAAAGACGTAGGTCGTATGCTGTGATGATATAGGCACGCATGGTCTGAACGGAGACTGATGTGTTACTATTACTCTAAGTATGTATATTTGGCAAATCAATAGGTTGATGGCCTAATCAAGGTCTATACATTGAAGCGCTGGTGTGCATACAAGGGCATATGAACAATAACATCTCTCGAAGGGATCATACGCGTTGATTTATTGAACCAAAAGACATGAGCTCACTTATGAGATTTTGGGATCAAATTCTGTGCAAGGTCATCTTGTTTTGGAAGCTTGACTGAATCTGTAGGCTTGATATATGCTTTTGGAAAGTATATGATCAACACCTAGGTATGATATATGCTTTTGGAAAGTATATGATCGATAGTAACTCCTAATGATCAAATGAGAAACTAAATGATGAAACCATGAAAGAGATAGTCTAAATAAGCTCTAAAATTTCAAGTTTATTCTAGGTATTCCAGTATGCAAGATGATAGGTATTAGGAATACCTAGGGTGATGTGATCATAAACGATTGTATAATCATGATGCTTCCATTCATAAGGAGCGATGAAACAAGTTTGGATTTTTGTGACTCCTCTTAATATAGAAGTATTCTGATCCTGGTCCAAATGTTTGACAATGATCTGAATGTTATACAACAACAATGAAAAGATTAGAATTAGGTTTTGACTAAATCAAACATCTATGGGAGGTCCGTAAAATCTGGATTTGAGATTTGATCTTAATATCGAAGTCACTATACATGGAACATACAATCGCCATGTCCTTATATCGAAGTATCCATGGGAAAGGCACATTATCCTTGAAAGAGTTCAAGGATAATTTCACTGATGATATTTGTATCAGAGCATTGAGAATATTTATAATAAAATGTGACATAATTATCGTGAATAATATAATAATTTGATTCATATTATAAGGATAGTTATCTAAGATAATTAAATGTTATTTAATTATCAAAGATGTGAATAATGTGAATGTGAGTCATATTATTTGGGCATAATAGAATATGGATCCAATATGATTAAATATAATTTAATTATCATGGATATGATAATGTGGATAGAATTATCTATATGATTCTTAAAAATTATAAATGTGATTTATAACATATAAGATGAGCTATTTGTAAATAACATTTACAAATTAAATGTTTATGTGAATTGGATTCACATTGGACAATTAATTGAAAATGCGAATTACATTTTATTTTGGGTTGAGAATGTGATTCACAAATTTCCAATGGCATGATTGCAATGTTCACAAATGAAATAACTTGTAAAAAGTGTTGTTGCAAAAAATGGACATTATCATGAAATATTGGATTCAAAAATAATAGGAGAAGGAGTCCACCCTTCCATATTGAGAGTGTGGATGGCCATAACTCCTAAAAGGAGTTGATGTCCGTCCACCCCCTTTCATGGGAGGATGTCTCCCTCTTTTCTAATAATCTCCATGTATAATTGATTTAACTAAAATTAAATTTTATTGATTATTATTCAATATATTTAATTTAAATTAATTGCTGCTATGTTTTTAACAACAAAAATCATGGCCATTGAAGGAAACATAAATCAATCTCATCCAATGGTTGCCCATGGATTAGGATCCACGAACTCCCAAAATATTATATAAGAAGAGACAACCCTATCTCTTCTTTGTACAATGGAAATGTACTCTCTTCCCTTCTCTCTCTCCAAGCCAAGTCTCTCTCTTGTAACTGTCCACCTCGATGCCCTAGAGAGAGATCGTCATCATCATAGCATCGTTGGAGCGACTGCTCGTGGATTTCTGTCTCCTTCTGTGTGCTCCACTCGTGAAGAAGATGTCAGATCCAATGAGAGGAGATCAGGAGATTCTCCATTTGGATCATCAACAAGGATTGCGAGGAGCATGCGTCTCATCAACGCGCTCGCAAGCATCTCCTCCGTTGGATCAGAATTGAGATAGGAGGTTTCTTCGTATAGAGACTTGATTGCAACCGCGCTTCAATAGATAATCCTAATATTTTTTGTGGTTTGTATGTAACGATCTGATAAGTGTTCTTGGACCATGTGGTTTCCTCGTTCAAAATTTTTAAACTATGCTTCCTTGAGAAACGAGTGCGACTAGTCGCTCCCGATAGCATACGATGTGATTCTCACACTTTTGTGATGCTCATAAGGATCTTCCCATATCCTTCAAGTGGTTTAGAGCTAGGTTAGAGGTTTGGTTATGATCCTTAAACCACAGATGACTTGGGCATTTTTGGTTATGCAAACTTTCATCGCATTTTGTTCACACAACCCACTTTTGTGTGAATTTTTCTCCCTATTAAAAAGAGTATAAACAAGAAATTATCACTTCTAATATATTCCCCATTAAATAAGGAAACCGTGGGACTTGAGTTTGTGTGATTTGGAATCCAGTGGCTCAAGTTATGATCATTTTAATTAACATGTATTCGGATATGGCGAGTCTTAACATAATTAAAGAGTTACGGTTTTAAAATACATCAAAATGCATAAGACTTGGGTTCAGCTTTGAATAAAATTACCAAACTATTGAACCTTTTTTTACTTTATTTGGATTAAAATTGATTGAGATATGCTAATTTTTGTAAGCGAGGGTCACCGCTGAAAATTACGTTCCTAATCTAGAACCTTGTGATTGTCATTCAATTGATTAATGTATTTATTATTTAATTTCCATAAATAATTCTTGATGAATATTTGTGAAATATTTATGATGATTATTTCCTTAAATAACATTACCTTAACCAAAATTGATTAGATATGATCTAGATCAGAATTTGTTACATCAATCCCAACAAGCATAGTTGTTTGAATAGGATTGGGGATTTGTTTAGCAACCTCCTTATAATATAAATCAAAATGATTTGGATAAATATTATATGGTATAACTTCGGCTGAAAGACCGATTATCATCTCAAATACAAAATGATCAAATTGTATTATGGTGACCTGAGGCGGTTATGGTGTCTACACGGGGAGCGTTAGGTAGCAGGTTGCTTCGTGAGCAGTCTGTGCCACTCCTGATAGTACTGGCCATGACAACGGATAAGGAAAGGATAATGCTTGAAGCCATCCTGATGTATTTTTCTAATTACTAAAATATGAATAATATGTATTTTGAGATTATACCATCCTTCAAGCAACAATTAAAATTGTTTCATGGTTTCTTGATTGGATTGATAATTGATTTAATATGATTAAATTAGTTGGATCAAATTATACATTCTATTGTGAATAGAGTAGTATTTCCCTTGGAAGAATTAATTATGTGAATATGATCCATAATAATTAATTACAATATGAACATGATATGGAGCATCACATAAGTGACATCGATGGTCCGTCGTCAACGTAAAGGGTTCCATCGCCAGGGATTATATATAGGAGACGTTTGTTCGTACTGACAACTCATGCATACAAGCGCATCTGGATCAAGCTCTTTCCTTCTCGAAAGAGGAAGGCCGTATGCGTAGTGACCCCAATATCATCCTCATATTATTGGGGAGATATTAGATTGCACACAGCGAGTTCTAATCTTGTTGACGGTTGATTCAATTAACAATGGGTCATCATAAAGTTAGGGGTGGTGGGCCCAGGTGTTAAAGATCGAATTAGTAATGCAAGCTGGACTTGCACGGAGCAACTTGTTCCCACATCTTTTTATCCAAGTTGCAAGTTCTCATATTATTGGGACGTAAAAATGGTGAGAAGGTGATCCCAGATCATGCTTGAGATATAATGGTAAGTATATCTCTTACATTGAAAGTAATTAAGGGAATGAACTTTCAGTGTTGACTAGGAAAGAAAACATTGATATAAAAATTCCTAAATCAAAGTAAAAATATGTGTATATTTAAGCAAATTTCTTATTTGAGATAATCCTCATTAAACCACTAAATACTATACTCAATAATAACAAGTAAATTATCATGGATTGGATCCATGATCAAGATTTTATAGTTGCAGTTGGACACATAATGTATGTGGTTGCAATGTGCAAGTTTCCCCAAAATAATGAGGAATGACAATTAAATAGACAATAGGACATCAACTTGAGGTTTGCGTGTCTCTATAGTCTTGATATATCATCAAGTGTTCTTTGGAAGTATCAAATCTAAGAAGATGTTTTGGCATACATATGAACTCTCGATATTTAATCATGAATGACATAGTTCTCTGCATTATGTAGAATGGTGGCTCGATAAGAGATGTTGTATTCAATTTTTTTAGTACCTACCTGAACCAAAGTTTTTTATAGTTTAGATGGATATAGATATGACGTGTCAGCATTCTAATATATGTACTCTAGTCATTCATGAAACTTTATAATATTCATATTATATGAATTAAATGAAGAATGTATAAATGTTGGAATACTCATATTTTGAAATCTTTTGAATTCAACAAAAGATATCCTTTGTCTTAAGCAAAGATTGTTTATATATGAAAGGAGAGTAGTGGAAGCATGGGTTGAACTTAGATTAGAAGGGAAGTCAGAGAGTTGATTGTATGTCTATGGTTTCCACATATATGACGTCCAAAGAGTTAGATGAATGTCTATACTGCAACAAGCCGATGTATTGATATTATGACTATCTACACTATCTAAAATCCTTAGAGAAGAACTTAGATAGTGCATAGGAATAATCTATATATAATCATTATAATATACTGCAACAAGCCGATGAATTGTCTTTCTTATATGATAATATCAAAGTCTGATAATTCTATCTCATTCTTCTAATGACACTTGCAATTGGTTGCTTGTGCTTTAGAAGACAAGAAAATTTGATCACAAGGTTTAATTGCCATCCACATTGATATTGATGCAATAGTTGCAACAATCTCTTTTGGATAGATAGCCTTCATATTTTCAGTGGGAGAGCCCTTAGTCTTAGAGAATATCTCTATGACCTAGATATTCGAATACATTCATTGTTTGTTTCTAAATGTTGGAGATGAACATGTATTCTTGAATAGAGCTATCATAAATAGTTATGATGGATATTTCAGATAGTAATCTAACATCTAGAGGATTCTTAATGAATGGTTCATTGACATTTCTATTACTGAAAGTTAAACCCTAAAATATTAAAAGGAGGATGAAGATTAGTTAACAATGATCTGGCATCAAACCTTGGGCATAATTCTGTTGATGAGATCCATGGATTAGTAATAGATGAAACTTTAGATTGTATAAAATTTCGAATCTTACATACTTGTAAATATTGTATTCAAAGTAAAATTTGTCCCATGCGCACTCTTCTCTGAGAATCGTGTGAGATGTCAAGGTATTCAAGGTCTCATACATATTGATGTATATGGATCATTTATATCATAATAAACATTAATGGCATGTGATATCAATCAATGATTATTTTTATATGATATTTCTTCCATTTAGAAACCTTTGAAATGATCAAAGATTTCACAAATTTTGGTTGAGAACCAAAGTTAGAAGGTATAGAAAGGAATTTGATCTAATCAAGGTAGTCTATACCTATTAGATGAATTCAAAGAATACCTTATGGAGAAAGAAATATCATTCCTATCTCAATCCTCCTAATACAACTACACTCAATAGAGTTGTAGGGAGATACAATTCGATCATGTGTGGCATGATTTGATAAATGAAACTCTCTTGTACAGTGTAAGTGATATGTTGCTCTCCTATGTTGAAAAGGTAAAAGTCAGTCTTCTCCAACATGGTGACCCTAGTTCCTCAACTTAATAACTCTTTCCACGAGAAGCGGGGTATTCCCTTCTAAGTTCAAGTGCGACAAACTTAAGAAGAGGAGGTGGAGAGAAGAATGGATGGTAGTCAGTGTAGCTACCTATACATGGAGGCATGACCATTGTACACAAGTCATCCAGCTGCGAACTCATAAATATCTGACTTGGAAGCCCAAGCTTGCTTCTTTGACTATACTAATGTACAGATTTTGGAGTTTTTGATTTTCGCACAATTTTTTATATATATAAGGTGTTGCATGTACATAAGGAGTTTTTCGTCTTGAGCCAGTAGACTACCCCTCTTTTGAAGCTTTATTGCACCCCACAATATTTTGTCTTTAGACCTCGCTACTACTGGACTAGGTTGGGGTACAATGGGGACAAATTTGTGATTACCGATATTTTCATTGGCTTGTGTCTCATGTTAGCAAATCCAGCCTTCTACGACTTCAACTGAGGTGAACATGGTGTAAGTGCATGTATGAAAGATAGGTCATTATAGATAAGAATCATGTGTGTATTGAACATGCAAGCCTATGGCGAGCCATTTTACAATAATTGTTATTGCAAATATCATTCTCTGATCTGAAATGAAGAATAAATAATTTGCATAATAGGTTCCTTAGTATAATTAGGGTGATGTACCATGTAACAATTAGATTGAGGTCTCATCAAGCACAGTCAAATGATCATTAAGAGATGATCTCCAGCTTGAGTAGGAGATGGAAATCCTTTCTCTTTAGTTTATATCTGACTGACCACTTGATGTAGGTCCTCTACACAGGAATAGAGATTCAGAGGTGTCAGATTAGTTAGGTCAAAGAGTTGAGTTAATGAGATCGAAATAACCAAAGACCTATGTCGTATGATGTCACGATATAGGCATGCATCCTCTGACTAGAGATACATTTATTACAATTTGTCTAAGTATGTACATTTGGCAGACCAATAGGTTGATGGCCTAATCAAGGTCTATACACAGATGTGTTGGTTTGCATACAAGGGTATATGAGTAATACGATCTCTCAAAGGGATCATACGTGTTGATTTACTAAACCAGAAGACATGCGCTCACTCTTGAGATATTGGGAATCAATTTCCCAGAATGGTCGTCTAGCTTTGGAAGCTTGACTAAATTTGTAGAATTGATATATGCTTTTGGATAGTATATGATCAATACATGGGTGTGATATATGCTTTTGGAAAGGATATGATTGGTACCAACTCCCAATGATTATATGAGAAACTTAGTGTTAAAACCCTGAAGGGGACGGTCTAAACTGATCTAAAACTTTGGGTTTACTCTAGGTCTTCCAATATGCATTATGTATGGGTATTAGGAATACATGAGAGTGATGTGATCATAAATGATTGTATAACCATGATGCTTCCATCCATAGGGAGTGATGAAACAGGTTTAGATTTTAGTGATTCCTCTAAATAGAGAAGTAATCTGATCTTGGTCCAAATGTTGGACAGTGATCTGAATCTGATTGAGATGTAATGAAAAGATTAGATTTACGGTTTTGATTTAATCAAACATCTATGAGAGGACTACGAGATCTGGATTTCAGATTTGATCTCAATATCCAAGCCACTATACGTGGAATGTACAATCGCATTGTCCTTATCTCCATGTATCCACGAAGAAAGCATGTTATCCATGAAAGATTTCAAGGATAATTTCATTATTGATAATGTACCCGAGCTTTGAGAAACGAATAATTAAATATCATTTAATTATTATGAATAATATGAATTTGATTCACATTATTTAGACATATAGAGAGAGTTATCTAAGATAATTAAATGTGATTTAATTATCAAAGATGTGAATAACATGAATGTTATTGATATTATTTGGGCACATGAGAATAGAGATCCAGGACAATTAAAAAAGATTTAATTATTGAAGATGTGAATAATGTGAACTTGATTCATATTATATGGGCATATGAGAATATGGATCCAAGACAATTAAATGTGATTTAATTATCATGGATATGAATAATGTGAATAACACTATCCCTATTAATCATATATATTATAAATGTAATTTATAATATATAAGTGGGAGCTATTTGTAAATAGCATTTACAATTTAAATGTTGATGTGAATTGGATTCACATTTGTCAATTAATTGAAAATGTAATTTACATTTTATTTTGAGTTGTGAATGTGATTCACAAATTTCCAATGGCTTGATTGCAATGTTCACAAATTAAATTGTATTTATTTTTGAGAAATAATTTGCAACAAAAGTTTTTGCAAAAATATTGGAGATGATCATGATATAATGGTGGCTAGCCATCTTCTAATTGAGGAGGTGGACAACCACCAATTCCTATTTGCAATTGGTGGTCTTCCCCTCGTCATATGGAATGAGGCTTGCCTCCTTCCTAATATCTCCATGGATAATTGATTTAATTGAAGTTAATTTACATTGATTATTATTAGATAAATATTAAATTAAATTAAATTAATTATTGTTGTATTTTTACAACAATATCATGGCCATTAAAAGAAACACAAATCAATGTGAACCATTGGATTTGTGTTGTTCATGGATTTGGATCCATGCACTCCCAACATATTATATATGAAGAGGCAATCCTAACTCTTTTTTAGATTATGGAATGTATGCTCTCTCCCTCTCTCTCATTGTTGCGATCCACCAAGGAGCCCTCGAGAGAGTCGTCATCTTCGCTGCCTCACCGTTATGTTGCTGGATCATTTGCTTGTGGATCTCCGCATCCTTCGGTGTGCCTCACTCATGAAGAAAATGTCGGATCTCGTGTGATTGGATCAGGAGATTTGTCGCTTGGATCATCAACATGGATTGCGAGGAGCACACATTTCATCAACGCATTCGCAAGTATCTCCTCCGTCGGATAGGACTTGAGATAGGAGGTCTCTTTGTTCAAAGATTCGATCGCAACCACGCTTCAAGAGGTAAACCAAATACTTGTTTGTGGTTTATATGATCCATCCGAGAAATGTTATTGGATCATGTAGTTTCATCATTTTATAATTTTTTAAATTCCGCTACCCCGAGCAACTAGTGCGACTAGTCGCTCCCAATTGCATATAATGCAATCCTCACGCTTCAGTGATGCCCTTAAGGAATTTTTCATACAATTCAAGTGGTATCAGAGCCATATTAGAGATTTAATATATGATCCTTAATCCGAAGATGACTTGGGCATTTTTTGTTGTGCGGACCTTCATCACATTTTCCCCACGCAATCCAAATTTGTGTGATTTTTTAGCCCTTTTTAAATTGTTTAATTCAAAATTATCAGATGCATAATGTTTCTAATTAAATAAGGAAATAGTGGGACTTGAGTTTGTGTGATTTGGAATCCGATTGCTCAAGTTATGATCATTTTAGTAAACATGTATCCACTATTTTAGGATGGTGAATCTTAATGTAATTAAAGGGTTAAGTACAGTATTTAAAAATCTAGAAATGCATGAATATCCCTCGGGTTCTGTTATGAATCAAATTACCAACTTCTGAAACTTATTTTGCATGATTTGGATTTAAATTGATCGAGATATGCTAATTTTGGTAAGTGAGGCTCACTGCTAAAAATTACTTTCCTAATCAAGAACCTTGTCATTGTCATTTAATCAATTAGTGGAAATTAATTGTTATTTTCCTAAAATAATTGTTGATCCATATTTTGTGAAATATTTAAATATGATTATTTTCTTAAATGGTATTTTCCTAATGAAAATTAATTAGATATGATCTAGATCACAATTGGTTACATCAATCCCAACAAACACAGTTGCTTGAATAGGATTGGGGATTTGTTTAGAAAATCTCGTTATAATATTAATCAAAATAATTTTAATAAATATTATATGGCATAACTTCAGTTGAAAGACCACTTATCATCACAAATACAAAATGAACAAATCATACTGATCTAAGGCAGATATGATGTCTAGTTGGGGAGCGTTGGGGTAGCAGGTTGCTCCGTGGGTGGTCTATCCCACTCCCGTCGGTACTAACCATGATAACATGTAAGGAAAGGATAATGATTGACGCGATCAAGATGTATTTTTCTAAATACTAAAATTTGAATAATATTTATTTTAAGATTATACTATCCTTCAAGTAACAATAAAAATTGTTTGTTGTCGATTGATTGGATTGATAATTATTTAATATGATTAAATAAATTGATCCAAGTAAAATTAAACTCTTCATTATGAATAGAGTATTATTTCCCTTGGAAGAACTAATTATGTGCATATGATTCATAATAATTAATTAGATTTTGAACATGATATGGAGATCACATAAGTTGCATCCATGGTCTTCCATCATGGTGAAGGATTCCATCTCTAAGGATTGTATGTAGTAGACGCCAATCCGAAGTGACAGCTCCTACATACAAGAGCATCTGGATTGGGCTCTTTGCTTCTAAAAAGAGTAAGGACACATGTGTAGTGAACCAAATATCGGTACCTCCTATTATTGGGGGCTTATTGGATTGCACATAGCGAGTGCTATTCTTGTTGACGGTTGGTTCAATTAACAATGGGTCAACATCACATTAGGGGTGGTGAACCCGAGTGTTAAAGACAGAATTGGGAAATGCAAGTAGGAATTGCAAGGAGGAATGAGTTCCTGCTTGTTTTTATATGAGTTACAGAGTCTCATATTATTGGGATGTAACAAGGATAAGAAAGGAGATCCCAGATCTTGCTTGAGATATAATGATAAGTATATCTCTTACATTGAAGTGAATAATATAATGAACTTTATGTGTTGACAAGGCAAGACAACTTTGATATAAAGCTCATAAATCTTAGTAAAATATGTATTTATGCAAATATATTATTTTAGATAATCCTCAATAAACCCGCTCAATACTACACTCAATAATGACCAGTAAAATATCATGGATTGGATCCATGATCATGATATTGTACTTGCAGTTGGACATATAATGTATGTGGTTGCAATGGGCAAGTTTCCTCATAATAATGAGGAATGACAATTAAATAGATAATAGGTCTACAACTCTAGGTTTGTATGTCTCTGTAGTCTTGATCTTTCATCGAAAATCCTTTCGAAGTGATATTTTGATAATGATTGTGATTGTCAAATAATCCTTCTAAAATCAAAGAAGATGTTCTGGCAAACATTTGTGCTCTCGACATTTATTCATGAATGGCACGGTTCACTACATTATGCAGAATGGTGGCTTTATAAGAGATGATGTACTTAAAATTATCTGAGTGCCTTCCTGAATGTATGTCTTTAAGAGTGGATATGGATGTAGATATGATGAGTGCCATCATTCCACTATCTATATTCAAGTCTTTCAGGATGCATCATAATATTTATAGTGTATGAATTGGATGAAGCATTTATAAATGTTAAGGTACTCCTATATTGAAGTCCCTTGTCGACATGTTCAATGAAAGAGATCCTTTATCTTTGTCAATGGTTGTAAATAGATGAAGCAAGTGCAGTGGAAGCATGGGTCTGACCCATGTAAGAAGGAAAGTCAAAGAGTTGACTATACTTCCTTGGTTACCATACAAATGACATCTAAAGAGCTGGATGAATGCCAATACTGCAATAAATAGATTTATTGATAGTATGACTATATGGACTATCCAAAATCCTTAGAGAAGGACTCAGATAGTGCATCGGATTTATCTACATATAATCATTGAAGTTGACTTTTTATCAGATAAGATAAAAGTCTAATAATTGTATCCCATTCTTATAATAACACTCATAATTGGTTGAATGTGTTTTAGAAGACTAGAAAACTTGATTACAAGTTTTAATAATAGTCATCCAAGTGGATATTGATGCAATTATTGCAAAAATCTCTATTGGATAGATAGACTTCATGTTTTTAGTGGGAGATCCCTTAGTCTTGGAGAATATCTCTATGACCTAGATATTAGATACATTCATTATTTATTTCTAAATGTTGAGAATAAACATGCATTCTTGAATAGACATATCATAAAGAGTTATGATGGATATATTTTATATGGTAATCTAAAATCTAGAGGACTCTACTAAAATTAGAAAATTAATGAATTGTTCATTAACATTTCTAATGTTGAAAATTAAAACGTTAAAAGATCAATAGAAGGATGAAGATCATTTGACAATGATATAGCTTCAAGCTTGGACGCAAGTCCGTTGATGAGATTAAGAGACAAGTAAGAGATGAAACTTTAGAGTGTCTGAAATTTCAAATAACACATACTTGTGAATATTGTATTCAAGGTAGAAAATGTCCAATGCACCCTTCTTTGGGAATGGTATTAGATGCCAAGGTATTCAAGATCTCAAACATATTGATGTATGTGGGTCATCTATATCGCAATGAACATTAATGATATGTGATATCAATTAATGATTTTTGTGATATGAGATTTCTTTCCTTCACCTTAGAAACCTTTGAAATGTTCAAAGATTTCACAATTTTGGTTTAGAATAAAAGTTTGAAGCAAGATGAAATGTATTTTATCTAACCTAGGTACCATGTACCTATTATATGAATTCAAAGAATTCCTTATGAAGTCGTATATCACTCCTCCTGATACACCTAAACTCAATAGAGTTGTAGAGAGATACAATTGGATCATGTGTGACTTGATTTAATCAATGATGACTCTTAGCATAATTACCTCTTAGTTTCCAATTGTATATGTAGTAGAGACTACAATATATATCCTTAATAAGATTCCATGTAAATCTAAATGCGAAAACCCTCATAAGCTATGGTTTGGAACCGAGCCTAGTGTTGGACACTTGAGGATTTAGGATTTCTTGGTCCATAACTTTGTTATGGATGCAAGTAAGATGGAATCTAGCACCAGAAAATGTTTCTTCATTAGGAAAATAAAGGATGCTATTGGATACCTCCTTTATGACCTTGAGATTCTTAAAAGATATCATCTCTAAGGATATGATTATTAGATGATGACCCTCTTGAGAAACATGATGAAAATGAAGTGAAATAATTCATTTAATCTTGAGAAGATAATGAGGCTCCTGAAATCGAAAACTAAAATGACAAATAAATATGAATAACTCATACCTCTTCAAATGGTTTTAAGGATGGATTGCACGTGTCAGTTAAGTTTTAAAATGATGTGACTTCATATGATTAAGCTTCCAAGGATTGTGACATGGAAAGCTGGATTATAGTAATAAAGTCTAAATTAGACTTCATATACAAGTGTTGTATATGGACCCTAGATCATCCGCTATAAGGGTAAAACCTATTAGGTGTAAATAAATCTTCAAGCGAAAGAGGGAACATGGTGAGAAGTTAGAGACCTTCAAAGCATGGCTCATAGCTATAGGCTACACACTGAAGTGAAGACATCTCCTACAATGAGACTTGCTCTTCAGTAACCATGCTCAAACCCATCAGATTATTGCTAACTATAGCTACACAACTTGACAACATCTTCAAGATTGAAGTCAATATTGCAATCCTATATGAATACCTCTCTAAGGATATTCACAAGAAGTAGACACAGGGCTTCATGGCTGAGTAAAGCAAGGTATGCAAGCTAAAGAAGTCCATTATGGACTCAAATAAACTTCTTGCAGTGGGAACATTAGATTCGATGAAATTATAAATGTTATGATTTCATATAGAATCTTGATGAACAGTGTGAAGCTTAGTGGGAGTCCATTGTATTCGTCGTGCTAAATGTAGATGATATCCTAATCATTTGGAATGATATAAGGATAATATTAAGTGTTTTATAGTATGGGTATTCCATGCCTTGAGTTATTATCTTAAGGATACGTCTTAGATCATACTTCTGAATTTGTTCAGAAGCAAAGAGAAGAGGGTCTTGGCAAAGTCACATTAGTGGTACACCTTGGACATGTTCCATTTTTTGGAAAATTCTAAGAAACTCCTCTTTCCGTTAAGATATGGTACTGACCTATCTAAAGGGATAGCACCTCGAAGAGTTGAGGATGTGAATACCAGTGCTACATGCCCTAGTCATTAGCAATGGGAAGCTTTGTGTATGTTAGATATGTACAAAAGTCAAATGTCTGCCATGAAATGGGAGTAGTAAACTGTTACTAATCCTACTATGGAGATAAAACACGTAGTTGCTGTGATAACAATATCTTCAATGATGACAAGCCTTTAGAGATAGTGATCTCAAAGTCTTATCTTCAAGAACTTAAGACTTTAAAGAGAGTGAACTAAAAGGTACTTACTACAAATGCCTTATAAGACATATGACTAGGTCTTAATCTTTGGAGATAGAGATCTATGGGAATAAGGGCATTCTGATAAGGATAATAGAAATTACATATCGGTTATAACGATTATTGAATTGTAGTGTTAAAGACACAATAATTAACACGATTGAGTATCGGTTGCATAAAATGCAACATTCACATTGGATGCAAGAATTGTTACTAGGAGTTATGCAAGTGCCGTAAAATGACTTGGCATAGTCTCTTGAGAATAGAGTGACCAATTAGCTTTCCTAGATATTATTCTATGTAGCCTATGATTGTCACATGAGTGTGGGTTTAAAGATTATTCCATTAATGGCTTTTGGACTAGTGGGATATCATTGGACATGCGAGCCCACAGCGAGCCTTTTTGCAATAATTGTTAATGAAAATGTCATATCTTTAATTGAAATGACATATAATTAATTAATTTGCAAAATATGTCCCTTAGTACAATTTGGGTTATGTACCATGTCCATCTTAATGATTATACAAAGGTTGATTCAATTATTGAATCCTAGAGGTCGATGCTTGGATTTATATCTAAAGAGTTAGCTGGAGGACTCATCATGCACCGTCAAATGATTATTAAGAGATAATCTCCAGCCTGAGTAGGAGATGGCAATCCTTTCTCTTTTGACTAATATCTGACCGGCCTCTTAATGCAGGTCCTCTGCATAGGAATAGAGATTCGGAGGTGTCAAATTAGTTAGGTCAAAGAATTAACTTAACGAGATCGAGATAACCAAAGATCTGTGTCGTATGTTGTTACGATATAGGCATGCATCCTCTGAACGGAGATAGATATGTTAATAAATGTCTGAGTATCTGCATTTGGAAAATCGATAGGTTGATGGCCTATTTAAGGTCTATTCACCAACGCTCTGGTATGCATACAAGGGATTATGAGTAGTACGATCTCTCAAAGGGATCATACAGGTTATTTACTAAATCGGAAGACATGAGCTCACTCATGAGATATTGGGAATCAAACTCTGTGCATGGTCGTCTAGATTTGGAAGCTTGAATCAATTTGTATATTTGATATATGCTTTTGGAAAGTATCTGATCAATACCTGGGTATGATATATGCTATTGTAAAGTATATGATCGATACCAATTGATGATGATCAAATAAGAAACTTAATGATAAAACCCTAAAGGAGATTGTCTAAATAGATCTGAAACTTAAGGTTTAATCTAGGTCTTCCAGTATGCAGGATGTATAGGAATACATGAGGGTGATGTAATAAAAAACGATTATATAACCATGACGCTTCCATTGCTAGGGAGTGATGAAACATGTTTGGATTTAGTGACTCCTCTCAATAGAAAAGTAATCTGATCTTGATCCAAATGTTGGACAGTGATCTAAATATGATCAGAAGCAATGAATAGATTAGATTTACAGTTTTGACTTAATCAAACATCTACGAGAGGTCCACAAGATCTGGATTTGAGATTTCGTCTCAATATTCAAGTTGCTATATGTGGAACATACAATTGCCCTATCCTTATCTCCAACTATTCGCGGAGAAAGTACATTATCCTTTAAAGAGTTCAAGGATAATTTCATTGTTGATAATGTATTTGAGCATTGAGAAATGGATAATTAAATGTGATTAAATTATTAAAGAAGTGAATAATGCGAATATGATTCATTTTATTTGGGCAGATGATAATAAAGATCGAAGACAATTTTATCATGGATATGAATAATGCGGATATCACTATCCATATTAATCATATATATTATAAATGTGATTTATAATATATAACAGAGAGCTATTTGTAAATAACATTTACAATTTAAATGTTGATGTGAACTGTATTCAAATTGAACAATTAATTGAAAATATAATTTACATTTTAGTTTGGGTTGTGAATATGATTCACATATTTTCGATAGCATGATTGAAATGTTCACAAAATCAATTTGATTAATTTTTTTTAAATAATTTGCAATAAAAATTGTTGCAAAATTATTGAAGATAATCATGAGATAATGGTGTCTATCCACCCTCCAAATAAGGAGGGTGGATGGACACCAATTCCTATTTAGAAATTGTGATTGTCTCCTCTTCATATCGAAGGAGGCTTGCATCCTTCCTATTATCTCCATAGATAATTAATTTAATTAAAATTAGTTTATATTTATTATTATTCAATTTATAGTTTATTTAATTTAGTTTTTTTATTTTGTTTTTACAACAAAATCATGGCCATAAAAAAGAAACACTAATAAATGCAAAGCATTGGATGTGTTTTATCCATGGATTGGGATCTATGGACTCACAAAATATTATATAAGAAGAGGCAACCCTAGATCTTCTTTAGACAATGGAATATATGCTCTATCCCTCCCTCTCTCTCTCTACATGCCAAGTCTCTCTCTCTCTCTCTCATTGTGGATGTCCACCATGGAGCCCTAGAAAGTGTCGCCATCTCTGCCACATAATCATTATGTTGCCAAAACATTTGCTTATCGATCTCCAACTTTTTCGGGGTGCCTCGTTCATGAAGAAGATGTCGGATCTCATGTGACGAGATCAGGACATTCACCTCTTGGACCATCAACATGGATTACGAGGAGCATGTGTTTCATCAATGTCCTCGCAAGCGTCTCTTGCATCGGGTCGGACTTGAGACAGGAGGTCTCTTAGTTTAAAGACTCCATCGCAACCACACTTCAAGAGATATAACGCTGCTTATGCTGGCGATTAATTAATCAAAGAGGATGCCAGTTGCAGGAAAATCCACGAAGGTATAAGTCACATTGATCAAACAAAATCAGGATAAAATATGAAAGAGAGAGAATGAACAAATAAGATTCTCTCCTATTTTAGCCTTTAAACTAATTTTTATCCAGGAAAGTTCCCTTGTGTCGAACTCGAGGAGGCAGAATAACCGTACTGCGGTTTTCGAGGAATAAAAGAATCTCGAGAATTTATTCTTCTTCTTGGAATGACAACAAAGCTCAAGAAAATACTAAAACTTGCACGAATTGACAAAAATCACATCAAGAAAAATATATGACGAAAATTCGTAAATAATAACACGAATCGATGCTAGGGTAGTTGTGTAACTACAGTAGAAAATTTGAGCAAAAATACAACAAGAATAAGGTCCAAAATAACCTACATCACAAGGGTATAAGTGTAAAAATAAAAAGTTTTGTTCTAATACAAATGAGTCCCTGATAGGAACTGAATTGCAAAGAAAACTAAAATTATTACATTTAGGTCCCTATATGGGGACCCAAATGTAATTTTGGAAAACTTCTGAAGTAGGTGTTGATTCTGGAACTTTGGCGGACTAAAGATGCAATTTTTCCACCAGTTTAACATAACGACGGAGATTAGAACGTGTGGGTGATTCCGGAGCGTCCGGTTTGGATACGTGTAGGATAACTATACACATGGGCTTTCTTGAGTTGTTCTTCCCCTTTTCTTGCTTGAGCGGTGGTGTCGTCTTCTTTGAATTATCTCCGACGAAGGATTGGTTGCTTTGGCCTCCTATAGGGATAGAGGGGTGTCTCCTACACCCCTCGAGCTCACCTGCAGGTGAGCGGGCTTTGAGGTGAACGATCACGTCGGCTAGATGTAAAAGAAGATGGCGACACGACGATATCTGTCAGCAAAAAGGAAGTATGTCTTGATTTGATCCTTTTTCGAGAAGCTTGAACTCCAAGCGACGGATCAATGCTCTAGATATAATAAAGACCTACAATCGAGTTTTAGATGATCAATTGAATCGACCAAAAAGATTAGGGTTTGCAAATCAAATAATTTGTTTTCCAAAAAATGTGTATCAATGGAAATACAAGATATGGAAAATTGATTTGTAATGAGTTGAATCAAACTAGTAGAGGAATTAATCGATGGCATCTAAGATGGATGCTTGAGGTTGCTAATGACATGCTTAGGATGGCTAATCAAGGCATGCAATTCGAGAATTAAAGGTGCAAAGGATGGAGGAATACCTTGGGATAGAAGAGTGTCTGACTCCATTGGTCGTCGCTTGACGGGATGGTTTCCCGGAGCTGAATGTCATGGTTGCGGCTGTGCAATGCAGAGATAGAGCCTTGGAACCTTCCTCCAATGATCACTCTTCCACGTGGCGCACGCCTTTGGCTCTGTCACAGCCGGAGTTATACGGAGGACGGCAGTGAAGGTGGTGGATCGACCAATGAGTTTATGGAGTCAGTTGGTTCAGGAAGAGTTAGTTGGAGATGGAGAACTTGGAGGGCTTTTATAGAGTGATCCGAAGGGTGTTATGTATGAATCAAGGGACGACGTGTGTGCTGGTTGTTAGAGGAAGAGGATGGATGTTTTAGATCAAAGGAAAAGGTTCTAGAATGGCATGTAGAAATTAGAGAAGAATGGCTGGTAGAACAGATCAACCGCATGGCTTCATGAAGAAGATGAACTAGATGTTGACACGTGTTGACACCTGGTTGGTCAGATATGATAAATAAATAAATATATAATACATGACATAATTTTGAATAAACATACGAACAAAAAATAGATAATTAATTTATCTAAGTTATGGTTTTATTAGTTCTAATAAATAATATTTTTTTATGAAATATAAACAATATATAAATAAATAGTTATAGATAATACTTAATATGTATATTTTGGATTTTTAATTTGATAGATTCATAAATAGTATACAATTTTTATATTTTATTGATTATAATGTTAAAGAAAAAAGTGTATGCGAATTTTTTGTAGATTTTAATAAATTAATTTAATTATATTAATAAATACAAGTATAAGGTATACAATTCAACTTTACCTATAAATTAGGGTTTTTGATTTATTTAAAATATTAAATAATCTCCAAAAATTATGAAAAAATTATGTTTAAAATACAAGATCAAGAAAATAATTAGAAATTATAAAATAATTAAAATAATTAATAGTGTACTCTAAATAAAATAAATAGCCCAGAAACCTATTTGTGGTTAGGTCCCAAAACCCAATTTTTACAAATAGACTCTCATTTTAGTGAATCTTCATTAATTAGAGAATATTATTTTATGAACTTTAAAGGTCAGAGTAAAATTGGAGTTCGTATGAGAAAGTTATGATGTTCGGAATTTGGGATATTGACAATTTACAAGTTTGATATCTTAGCATATATACAAGGTAATATTTTTAACTTATTTTTTTATTTGCTATATATTTTTAGAAATAATTAGGAAAAGTGTTTCGTGAAAAATATGTCGTATGAATTAATTAAGTATCATTGAAATTTTGGCATTTATTGGATAATTAATGAAGGATGTATGGAGTGTGAATTTAATTGTTTTTATTTATTTTCTTCCCTTATCTCCCCCTACTTATTTATTTGTCAACCAATTTATATTGTCTTGGTCTCGGTGATTAGGTTATAAATATATCTTTCAGCTATATTTATTTTCAAGTCACATTGTACATATATACATATCTACAATTTGCCTTTATTTTTATTCGTTTATTTATTTACATGATTTTAATGCAATAAAGTGTATTTTTATTCATTAATAGTGTTTTGTAAAAAAGTGGATATTAATACATATTTTGATGTATTTGTTATGGGTTATAAGATAAAATGCAGACAGAATGTTAATGAATCACGAATTCATCAACCCCCAATACTTAAACTTTGCTAGTCCCTTAGCAAACACTTATTTGAAAAATAAAGGAATAATAAAGAAAGATAGAATGAATTTGTTTTCTAAACAAATTAATTAAAACAGACAAAGGTCAGAGCTCAATCGGGCCTGAAACAAGCATTTTGTTGGAGCCCTAACTAGGATTAGGATTTTAGCCTCAATACCCCTCGAGCTCCACTAATTCTTGTTTAAGTTAACCTCAACAACCAGTTCAGATCCGCTCGTTCATATCGCAAACTCTATCAAACTTGAAATTAATCTGTACTGTGTGTGAATTGTTTTAGCTCTTCCCGCTTGAAAGAAGCGAAGAAACCACTCATCCCTATTATACACTCCCATTGGTTCCTCATTAAGCTACTCTTTCCTCGTGGAGGGGGGGTATTCCCCATTGGACATGCGAGCCCATGGCGAGCCATTGTGCAATAAATGTTATTGCAAATATCATTCTCTGATCTGAAATGAAGAATAACTAATTTGCATAATAGGTCCCTTAGTACAATTAGGGTAATGTACCATGGCCATCTTAATAATCATACATATGTTGATTCAATTTGAATAATAGAGGTTGGTGCTTGGATGAATATCTAAATAGTTAGATTGAGGACTCATCAAGTACCGTCAAATGATTGTTAAGAGAGGATCTCCAACCTGAGTAGGAGATGACAATCCTTTCTCACTTGGTTGATATCTTACTTACCTCTTGATTCAGGTCCTCCGCATGGGAATAGAGATTCAGAGGTGTCAGATTAGTTAGGTCAAAGAGTTGACTTAATGAGATCGAGATAACCAAGGTCCTATGTCGTATGTTGTCATGATATAGGCACGCATCCTCTGACCGGAGACAGATGTTTTACAATATGTCTAAGTATGTACATTTGGCAGACTAATAGGTTGATGACCTATTCAAGGTATATAAACCGGCACGCTGGTGTGCATAGAAGGGCATATGAATAATATAATCTCTCAAAGGGATCATACAAGTTCATCACTGAACCGAAAGACATGAGCTTACTCTTGAGATATTTGGAAGAATCAAATTCTGTGCACGGTCATCTTGATTTGGAAGCTTTACTGAATTTGTATGTTTGATATATGCTTTTGAAAAGTTCATGATCAATACCTGGATTTGATATATGCTTGTGAAAGTATATGATCGATACCAATTCCCAATAGTCAAATGAGAAACTTAATGATAAAACCCTGAAGGAGACAGTCTAAAAGAGATCTAAAACTTCAGGTTTATTCTGGGTCTTCCAGTATATTGGATGTACAGGTATTACGAATACATGAGGGTGATGTGATCATAAATGATTGTAAAATCATGACGCTTCCATTCCGAGGGAGTGATGAAATAGGTCTGGATTTTAGTGACTTCTCTCATAAGAGAAGTAATCTGATCTTAGTCCAAATATTGGACATTGATCTGAATGTGATTCAGATGTAATGAGAATATTAAATTTGCGGTCTTGATTTAATCAAGCATCTATGCGAGGTTCGCAAGATCTCGATTTGAGATGTGATCTCAATATCCAAGTCACTATACGTGGAATAATACAATCACCATGTTCTTATTCCATGTATCCACCGAGAAAGCGCATTATCCTTGACATAGTTCATGGATAATTTCATTGTTGATATATGTATCTGAGCATTGAGAAAATGGATAACTAAATGTGATTTAATTATAATGAATAATATGAATTTGATTCATATTATTAGGAGAGTTATCTGAGATAATTAAATGTGATTTAATTATCAAAGATGTGAATATTGTGAATGTGATTCATATTATTTGGGAACATGTGAAAAGAGATCGAAGATGATTAAATGTGATTTAATTATCGTGGATATGAATAATGTGGATAGCACTATCCATATTAATCAAATATATTATAAATGTGATTTATAATATATTAGAGTGAGCATATTATGATTTATATTTGTTTATTAATTGTTAATGTGAAATGGATTCACATTGAATGATTAATTGAAAATATAATTACATTTTGTTCTAGGTTGTGAATGAGATTCACATATTTGTAATGGCTTGATTGAAATTTTTCACTAGATAATTGTGAATTATTTTTGATGAAATATATTTACAACAAGAGTTGTTGTAAATTAAAAAAATATCATGAGATAATGAGATTTCCTTATAACTAGAGAAGATTGACCAAGTCTACTCAAGAGGAGTGGATAGCTATAACTCTCCATGTGGAGAAGAGTAGCCGTCCCTCCATTCTTAGGGGATTGGTTTACTCTTCTCATTATCTCTTCTCTAGTCAAAGTGATTTAAATTGGGATTAAATATGTTGATTTATCATTATAAATTAAATCAAATTAAATCAATTGTTGTTGTGTTTTTTACAACAACATCTTAATCATTGAAAGAAACACAAATCAATCTCAACCATCGATTGTGTATTGTCCATGGATTGGGATCCATGGACTCCCAAAACCCTATATAAGAAGTGGCATCCCATGCTCTTCGAGTAACACGTTTACAACGTAAACGAATGCTCTCTCTCCCTCTCTCTTTCTCCACACGCCAAGCCTCTCTCTCTCTCTCTCTTATGGCCGTCCACCCTGGACGCATAGAGAGAGTTGCAATTGTTGCATCATCGTTGTTATGCATCCGGATCATCTACTCTTGGATCTCCATCTCCTTCGGTGCACCTCGCTCGTGAAGAAGATGTTGGATGTCGTGTGTCGAGATCAGGAGATCCGTCGCTTGGATCATCAACATGGATTGTGAGAAGGACGCGTCTCATGAATGTGCTCGCAAGCATCTCCTCCGTTGGGTCAGACTTGAGACAGGAGGTCTCCTTTGTTTAGAGACTCGATCGCAATCACGCTTCAAGTGGTAAACCTTATACCAAATTTTGATTTAGATGAAATGATCTGATAAAGGTTCTAGGATCATGTGGTTTTGTCACATTAAAAAATTTTAAATTCCACTGCATCAAGCAACTAGTGCGACTAGTCACTCCCGATCGCATTCGATGCAATCCACACACTTCCATGATGCACTTGAGGATCTTCCCATATCCTTCATTCCCTTCTAAGGTCAATTCGTGGTGTGTTTGCAATCCAATATAGAGAGAAAGTAGAAGAATGAGAAAAGAACTAGAGTGTGACTAGTGTAGATGCATCTCCTTGTGAAGCCTAGCCGGTGTAGCTATGTCTCCACTAAGATGTGCAAGCTTTTTGCTGGAAGCTTGGATCATTTTGGTCATATTTGTATTTGGTGACTTCTTCTTTAAATTGGCTTTGTATTGTTGCTTACATTGCATTCATCTTTTTGTGCCTCGATGGATATAGCATCTTTTCATTCCGTCCATTTTTTGAGGTCTTGCAAAAATTGTGCCAATAGATCCTTCCCTCATCCGAAGCGATTATTGCAACCCCAATCTCTCCCATCTTTAGATGTCCATGCCACTAGACAAGGATAGAAATGCACCTCAAAGATGGATTGCACTTCGCAGCCCCATGCAAGTCAAGCTAAGTGCAAAGTGCATGTGTCCAAAATTGGTTCATTGATGAAGAGTTAAACGGATGACACCAAGTGTTCTACTTAGGCACTTTCGAGTTGACTTCCAAAACATGGTCTCATGGAAGCTAAAGATTTAAGTCAAAGACCTGAAGAGTCTAATTTCCAATTCCTAACTAGGCTCCTTACATTGAAAGTTAAAGACCGTAATCAAGCTCCATCCTTCAGACTTTTCCCGATCTTTAGTTCTAGAAATTAAACTTTTTTATGAAAAATGCTAATGCAAAAGCAACCATATTTTTGTGAAGTATATTTTCTGAATTTTACTCTTTTTTAGGGATTTTAAGGATTTTGTAATTTTTATGAATTTTAGACTTTGCATTTTTTATGGATTCTGTGATTTTAAGTTTATGTACAAGATAAGATAAACTACCCATATTTTATTTAGGTTAAATAATTAATGGATTTTGCAAACTTTATATACAAAGGATTTTACTATGATTACAAGAATTTTACACGTATTTTAGTATATAGCATTTTTAAAAAGTATTATACATATTTTAAATTAAGAATTTTATGTAAAAATTTTAGGCATATTTTACTTATTTACAAGTATTTTATAAATAATAAATAAATAAATAGATGGATTTTAAATTACCTTCTCCCAAATTTTATGGATTTTAAAGATATAGAAAATACATGAAAGTACGAGTTATGGACAAAAGTATATGTACAATATATACACACTTCTATACTTAGTTTGTGCCCTCGTGGTGTCAAAAGAGAAAAAAGGACATAACTCGTGCTAAGCAAAAGTAGGTGAAAAAGAATGAAAGAATAGAAGTCAGTCGACCCCCCTATACTTACGATCATGTTATCATAAGTATTGTGGAAGACAAAAATGAGGTAACTGAGGAAAAGGAATATATAAACAAAGGAACAAAAGGAGAAAGAAGAACGAAATCAATGAAGTCCCTCGATCCCCTCTATACTTAGGACAAGGTATTTTAAGTATAGAAAAGAGTGTGGCCAAAATTAGGGACTAATGATTAGAGTAAAAGAAATGATATACAAAAAAAGTAAAAAGATCAAAACCTAAAATGAGAATCAGCGGGCAATCGATTCCCCCTATACATAGGATTTGGTATCCTAAGCATATAAGACGAATAAAAAATGAGAACGATTGTGATCTACGAAGGATATATGGTGTACTCTAGGAAAAACCGAAAGGCTTCACAAGTCTCTATACAGGATAAAATGAAATGGAAGAGTACTCATGCATCCTATACAAAGTAGATCACTTCAACTCGGGCTAGAAGATCAGTAGTCTCCACAAAGTGTTTCATCATTTGTCCATTCACTATAAACAGTTCTGCATCTGGTGATACATATGATATAGCAATACTACGATTGCCATGCACTGTTCTGACTATATACGGTCCTTCCCTATTGCTCTTCAATTTACCAGGAAAAAATTTCAATCGTGCATTGAATAAGCATACTTTCTTCCAAAGAACAAAGATCTTGTGTCGAATATGTCTATCATGCCATCGCTACACTTTGTCCTTGTAAATGAGGGTGTTCTCGTATGCCTAATTTCGAATCTCCACTAGCTCATTCAGATCTAGCTTTCTCTTGGATCCTACTTTCTACATTTCTAAAGAAATTTCTCTCATAGCCCATTCAAATTTGTGCATGATCTCTACATGTATATGGCATGGCTTCCCGTAAAAGTTTATTTTAACGGTGAAGTACCTAAGGGAGTCTTATATGCAGTACGATATGCCCAAAGAACTTGGTCGAGAAGCTATGACCAAAACTTCCTATCCGGTAGTACTAATTTTTGTAGAATGGATTTCACCTCCCTATTTGAGACTTTAGCCAAGTCGTTCGTCTACGGGTGGTAATGAGAAGCTACTCTGTTATCAACGCCATAGCTCCTAACTAGCTTTTTCACCTCCTTAATAATGAAATGGCTACCCCCATCTGAAGTGAGAATACGTGGAATACCGTAACACAAAATAATATCTTCCCTCAGGAACCTGCACATTGTCTTGTTGTAAACAGTTCATGTGGCTATAGCCACCACCCATCTACTAACATAATCTACAGCTAGAAGAATGTACTCAAAGCTGTTATTGGAGAGAAATGGTCCGATAAAATTGTGTAAAAGATCTCTCAAATAATAGGTCGCATACGCATTGCGTCTCTAGCAACGATTGTACCTTCGTATCTGACAATCTGGGCAACTCTTTACAAATGTGCAGGAATCTCTACTAACAGCTGGCCACCAAAATCCTCTTTGAAGTACCTTATTTGTTGTCCTCGTCCCTGAATTATGTCCTCCAATCTCTAAGGAGAGGTACAGAGTGAGGACACTATTGTATTGCTCCTGCGGAATACATCGCCTGTAAATGCAATCTGGTCCCTCGCGAAAAAGATTACGATCCTCCCAGTTGTAGTATCATGCCTCGGACCCTAGCCTGTCGACATGATCTTTCGGCCAACCTTTTAGACTCTTCTTTATCACTAGAAAGTTCACTTTGTCTGCATACCATGGAAGCTCTGTAACTGCAAAGATGCTCTCATCTGGGAATCTCTCTGCAATCTCTAGAGTGTACACATCTGAAGATTCCACTATCTGCAGTTGGGAGAGGTGATCATCTACCATGTTATTTACCCCATGCTTATCTCTAATATCTAAATCAAACTCCTGGAGTAAGAAAATCCATCTGAGAAG
Organism: Ottelia alismoides; assembly: GCA_037367405.1. Taxonomy (NCBI): domain Eukaryota; kingdom Viridiplantae; phylum Streptophyta; class Magnoliopsida; order Alismatales; family Hydrocharitaceae; genus Ottelia; species Ottelia alismoides. The sequence continues at coordinate 346,560 of JAZKJV010001773.1, forward strand.
GCGTGCCTTATCACCCTTCTTCTCCATCAAAAATCTGATAGTTGAAAGATCGGTATACACTTTGAGTTTTAAGACAAGAAGATAAGATCTGAATTTATCTAAAGCAAATACCACTGCCAAAATCTCTTTCTTTATCACTGTATAGTTGCACCGGGAATCATCTAAAGTGAGACAAGCATAGTGGTCAGCAACTGGAAGTCCATTCCTCCTCTGTCTTAATACAACCCCAACCACAAAATCTGAAGCAACTATTATGATCTCAAAAGGAATAAATCAATCAGGCTGTTGTAGGACATAAGCATCGATGATCATTTGTTTCAATGTGGGGAAGGCACTAAGACACTTGTCATCTAACAAGAACTCGACGTCTTTGCCTAATAGTTCAGTTAACAGTCTGGAAATCTTAGATAAGTCTTGAATGAACTGTCGGTAAAAGCCGACATGACCAAGAAAAGACCGTAACTGCTTAACGTTTGATGGTGGATCGAGACGTTTGATGACATCCACCTTAGTAGGGTCAACCTCCATGCCTTGCTTGGAGATGACATGCCCCAAAACGATCCCGTTTGTAGCCATAAAATGGCTCTTTTCCCAAGTCAAAATGCGATCTACCTCTTAATATATTCTTGAAGAACCTGGTCTTGGTGTGCTAAACAATTTTCAAATGACTCACCGTAGACCGAAAAATCATACATAAAGACCACGAGAAAATCACTAACCATGTCCGCAAAGATGGCAAGCATGCACCTCTAGAATGTAGTGGGGGCATTACACAATCCAAAGGGCATCTATCTAAAGGAACATGTGCCAAAAGGACTTGTGAATGTGGTCTTCTCCTGATCTTCAGGAGATTTTATAACGTGGTTGTATCTGGAGTAACCATCTAAGAAGTAGAAGTACTCATTCCCAACCAACCTCTCTCTGACTTGGTTTATAAAAGGGAATGGGAAGTAGTCCTTCTTTGTCGATGCATTCAATTTTCTATAATCGACGCACACCCACCACGACGTGGTTACTCTTTGGAATCTCCTCTCCACTCTCATTCTTAACCCTACGAATTCCCAACTTCTTAAGGACAACATGTAATGGGCTAACACATTCAGAGTTGGAGGTAGGATAAATAAACACTCTATCGTACCATTTCGTAATCTCTTTCTTGACAACATCGCGTAAGATGGGATTCAGCCTATGCTGAAACTCTCTGGAAGGTCTACTGTCATGATCAAGATAGACATGGTGAGAACACAAAGTAGGATTTATCCCGCGAAGACCAGATACAATCCACCCATTAGCCTTGCGGTTTCTTTCAAGAGTCTACATCAGATGGAATTTTTGTTCTTCGGTGAAATATGTGCTGATAGTGATCGAAAATTGTCTGTGTGGACCCACAAGGAGAGCATATTTCTTATTTGGTTGTAAGGTCTTCAGCTCAGGTAAGGTAAGATCTGACTCTGTTATATCATCCTTTGTATGTGTAAGGGGATATGTACTGGAGGTAGATGTGTTTGCTTTACAGTTATCCACCATCTCAATTTGTTCTAGAGTCAGACTACAGAAGATGTCTAAAACATCATCTGACTCACTATTATGCTCTTCCTCAGAATGACTAGAGGAGAATAACTCAACTAAATGAAACTCGATTTCTAAATCATCTGATGTGAAGGAATCGTGTACTTTCAGACTCTGAAATATCTACAATAAAATCCTCAGTTTGTTACACCATGTGATCGTCACCATTCATGCTGAATTAAAGAGTACCGTTAGAAGAACAACCAGTGGTGGTCTCGGACCCATCTTTTGCAAGGATATCCTAGGTCCCTACTTGATCATAAGAACATCAGTTGTAGTCTCGGACCCATCCTTTGCAAGGATATCCTAGGTCCCTACTTGATACCTCTTGAGGTCATCAAAGCGAACCTCATCCATGTAATCACAGGTGTCTAAAGAACTCAAGGCATTGGAACTGATTGTAGATGTGCCATTGGATGCATGTGATTCTCTTGACATCTCTATATGAACCTTTTCACCATCAGTGCGAAAAGATACCTTTCCTTTATCATAATCGAAGAGGGCCTTTACAATCTCCAAGAAAGGCCTCCAAAGAATGATCGGGATAAGGTGTAACTATGTAGGGAAATCCATGTCTAGGACAGTAAAGTCCAATGAGGAATTGTAAGCCATGTACAGTTACGTTAACGTTCCACAAAATGCCCCTAGGTCTCTTTACAGATCTATCAGCAAACTGAAGGACCGAACGGGATTCGTAAAGAGGACCTAACTCGAGCTTGTTGAGTAAACAATCAGGGAAAGGATTGATAGAGGAACCATTATCTAATAGAGTGCAATCAAATGCGGCTTCAGAAATCTCCCATCTGACATAATGTGCTCCTGAATCCTTCTTCTTCTACGGTAGTCTGTTTTGAATAACGCATGAGGTGGCCTTGTTCAAAATATGCTTCTCTGTACGTGATTTCTTCTTCCTATGCGTAGTACATCTATTCTTCAGCTGTTGCTTGAGCGTCGGGAAGTGATCCAAGGCATCATGGAGTGGAATTTTCAAAAAGATGTGATCTTTAAGCAATCGATCAGTCTCTAGAGTGACATTATTCTTTTGGATTTTTTTATTAAATTTTCCATACAAAGCATCAGAAAAAGGAACAAGTTCATGAACAACAACAAAATTCTTTTTATTCAAATCGAGATCATCTTGTACATCGAGAGTCTCAGATGAATCTATAAAACTCTCTAAAACAAGAAAAGACACATCAGCTTCGGGAGTGTCTGCATGGCCTGGTGTGGTATCTTCTTCTGATTCGCCTAAGTCTGTATCGACTATCTCGGCGTCGCTCCCTTCTCCCTTAATGTCAAGCTATTGATCCTCATCATCTTTGCGGTCCTCCTTCTTAGTATCACAATGAGTATCATGGATCAGCTCTCGCTCCTCATCTTGTACCCTCTCCTCTTCCCGATTAGGTGCTTGTGGTGATCTACCACTCTTGAGACGAATGAAGTTAGATAAGAATTCAGGAAAAGATATCGTACATGTCGTGTTGTCTACCTGGTACGGGTGCCTCCTCTTGTTATTCGGGTTCATCTAATGCTGTGTTGGGAGAGTGGTCTTGGGCACAGTTAACTCATCCATGATCTGGTTCAGTGCAAGGAGTTGTGAAGATATCTCAAGTCAGTGCAGTAACCCTGGCTCTCTATTCTCTCCAGCCTCAGAGTATGCTGCTGCGGAACGTACGACTGAGGAGATCTCTGGGGTATGTATGGAGACTGTTGATGTTGTTGGTAATGATGCGGCTGTGAGTATGAAGCAGGTTGGTGAAAAGAATGTGGACTCCGATAAGCATGCTGGTGAGACTGTTGTTGCGTGTAATGTTGTCGGTGCTGAAATTATGGACGTCCATGCTACGGATGGTTGTAGTGATGCGACTGCTGTTGCAACTGGTGTACGCTGTGAGGGGTAAATTTTGATGACGACTGAATCAGAGCATACCATATACCATTGATCTCAAGAGTGGCTTGAGGCTTAACATCAAAGTCTCCAGGGCTAGTGATCTGGCTTGGGTTGTCATAGGACTGGTCCTCATGCCAATCAATATGTGAAGTCTCCGTAGGTTGACCTAACTCACTCTGAACAAAGTGGATATGTCAGGTGGGAGGAATGGGTAAGGATCTTCGAACATGTTGAGAAGTCAAAGAAGTGTGAGACTACTGATAATGAAGATGCAGGTCTATCACCTTCTTTGTTAGATCGCTCAGCTGCTGAGGAAGTAATGAGAGTTTCTCCAACTCTCGCAGCGGCTATAGGTCCAGAACTTGCTTCTAAATCACGTCTACCAATGTTGATTTTTCACTAAGGTATCCCATGTTGGTATTTCATTCTGAATCTGAAATATTCGCCACCTTTTGATGCTCTCAGTGGTGTTGTAGTTGTGGGGCCTTCTAGAATGCCCGAGTAGAGTGGACAACTCTCGAGTTTTCTGCCATCCCCTCAAAGATGGACTAGATAGACTCGACATCCTGATTTATATAACTACTTCCACATGAGGCACTCACAAGGCCCTGGACATCCAGCTGGAATCCTCCAAAATAATTTTGAGTAAGCACCTTCAAAGGTATCTCATGATGTGGTCCCACACCTCGTGGAATTATTTGTTCGGCAATTGAGTGAAGTTGGAGATCTGGCTCCTCATCATATTCGGTTGTCCTAGAGGAAAATATTTACACAGGAACATCGACTTAAGGTCATCCCACATTGAGATCTCCCTCCACAAATGATTGAGACAGTAAAATGCCTTATCTGCTAAGGCGAAGGGGGAGGATTTGAGATGGATGGACTCCTACGTAACACTTGGATAATTGGTCGAGGCATAAATCATCTCGACCTGTTACAGAAAGGTAAACAACTACTCTGTGGCGTTCCCGTAAAACTTGGGAAGTAACGATATAAAGGACATATGTAACTCGTATGGCCCTTTATTCGATGGTACTGAATACAATGATGTAGTGTCTTGGCTCCAGGGTCATACTCATCTCCGAGTGTTGTGGGAACCACAGTAAGTGGTGGTGGATTCCCGACTCTTGCTCTCAGCATGGCGATCTTAGCTCGTTGCTCGTCCTCGACTCTAAACTGGTCACGGATATGTAGATTAATCTGTTGTAGCGTGTCTAGAACCCTCGTGGTGATGTCTCTGGTTGGATCTGGTCTTCAATCGGTGTTCTGTTCTCCAGTCCGTGGTTCCTTCACTGATCGGTCCTCAAATAGTCCCTACCCGTGAGACATATCCTTTGAATCTTCTGGTACGGAAAAAGTCTCGTAAGAGCTCAGTGAAAATGTGCAGGAGAAATATACGATAATTTGAGGCAGGGATCTACCTCAAAAAAAAAGGGTTGGGAGGCAAAGGAGTCTGGGTCCGACTCTCCTTATAAGTAGATAGGATCGATTTGAGAAGAGCGTCATCCTGAATCTTGAAGAAGTATGACAGATGGTGGATCGTTGAGAGCTCACGGAGTCTAAGTGAAAAAACCATTGAGCTGTCATCTTCGATGTCAAGAGGATAATAGGAAAGCATGATGTTAAATCAAAAGATAGAGAGTAAAGCCGTATAAGACGCGGTAATGCATGCCATGCAAGCAAATACAAAACAACCCCGTATTCACAAACACAACCCGGTGATAACCGTAAAAGTTCGGTCCATTATCTTGTCAGTTTTAGGGTTATGTGAGAAGTCAGATATTATCACATATTATCTTGCGCTTATAGGTGCCCAGAATTTCCCCAAAACGTTGTCCCGAGACCTTACACAAAATCACTTATTCTCTTCAAGTATGTGAGCAAGTACGGACCGTTTCCGGCTAACCGTGTAAGTTGAGGACTGTGCTCTTGTGGTATCCTCTAAACCTCTCACTCTGCTAAGTAAACTCGGACTGTTGCCGGCTGCCCGAGAGTACCCAATGAAGAACATTGATTAGGTATATGAACTAAGTAGTATTCCGAGAGAAACTCGGACTCTGGTTCTAACCTTAAGAGTCGTCCCTCACTCACAATATCTGGAAAGTGTACATGCATTCCATAACCCAAAATCCCAAATCAAATGATCCGTTATGTCAGTTTTTATATGAGATATTTAAGAAGTCCCCAATTTATTATTAGTTATCTCTTTTTTTTGGATTTTTTCAAACACGTCTAACGATTTTTTAAACTTTTATTATTTATCCTAGATAAGCATGCACCAAGGTCGCGAGTCCTATAACTAACTGCAAAGGTATAAGTAGAGAGAAAAATCAAAAAACACATAAATAAGCACCTAGCCTCGTAAAAAGCCGCGGAAAACAGACGATGCGAAAAAACCACGATGGGTGCCCTGCTCTACCGATGCATGACACTCGATGAAACAGACCTCGAGAAAGAGGGAAAGGTGGTAGAAGTCGGGATGCCCTTATGGGGCCCCTTCTAAAAAATAGAAAAACGGGCAAGGGCCCTTATCTTTTTTACAAAAATATTACAAGTAAAAGAAAAATCCTACCTAATTCTACCCACTACAACTGATTCATGAAAGAAGTGGTCGGTCATTGTACTTTCGAATGTCCCAGCTTCCGAAGAAGCAGATAGATCCTACAGGCCCTATAAAAATTAGTTAGAAAAACAGATAAAAAGCCATAAAAATAAAAGCAACAAAAATCGTAAAATCAAAGAAATTAATGAAAACCGTTAAAACCGAAAAAAATAAAATCCTTAAAATCTAACAAAAACTGAAAAGAAATCAGAAAGCTATGAAAACAAGATTGAAAAATCTCGAAATGAGGTTGAAAACTGAAGTAAGGCTAACGCCTCCCTGGCAACGGTGCCATTTTGATAACATTGCTTATGCTAGTAGTTAATTTATCAAAGAAGATGTCGGTTGAAGGAAAAACCGCGAAGAAAAAAATCGCATTGATCAAATGAAATTAGAATAAAATAAGAGAGAGAAAGAGAGAGGGAGAGAGAATGAACAAATAAGATTCTCTCATATTTTAGTCATTAAACTATTTTTTATCGAGGCAAGTTCCCCTGGGTAAAACTCGAGGAGGCAGAATAATTGTGCTGCGATTTTCGAGGAATAAAAGAATGTCAAGAGTTTATTCTAATTCTTGAAATTACAACAAAGATCAAGAAAATGCTCAAAATTGGCTCAAATTTACAAAAATCTAGTTGAGAAAAATATGTGACAGAAGTTCACAAAAAATAACAAGAATCGATGCTAGGGTAGTTGTGTAACTACCCTAGAAAATTCGAGTAAAAATACAACAATAATAAGGTCCAAAATAACCCTATAACACAGGGGTATCAGTGCAAAAAGAAAAAGTTTTGTTCTGTTACAAATGAGTCCCTGACAGGGACTCAATTGCAAAATTTCCAAGGGGCACTGCAAAGGTATAAGTAGAGAGAAAAATCAAAAAACACATAAATAAGCACCTAGCCTCGTAAAAAGCCGCGGAAAACAGACGATGCGAAAAAACCACGATGGGTGCCCTGCTCTACCGATGCATGACACTCGATGAAACAGACCTCGAGAAAGAGGGAAAGGTGGTAGAAGTCGGGATGCCCTTATGGGGCCCCTTCTAAAAAATAGAAAAACGGGCAAGGGCCCTTATCTTTTTTACAAAAATATTACAAGTAAAAGAAAAATCCTACCTAATTCTACCCACTACAACTGATTCATGAAAGAAGTGGTCGGTCATTATACTTTCGAATGTCCCAGCTTCCGAAGAAGCAGATAGATCCTACAGGCCCTATAAAAATTAGTTAGAAAAACAGATAAAAAGCCATAAAAATAAAAGCAACAAAAATCGTAAAATCAAAGAAATTAATGAAAACCGTTAAAACCGAAAAAAATAAAATCCTTAAAATCTAACAAAAACTGAAAAGAAATCAGAAAGCTATGAAAACAAGATTGAAAAATCTCGAAATGAGGTTGAAAACTGAAGTAAGGCTAACGCCTCCCTGGCAACGGTGCCATTTTGATAACATTGCTTATGCTAGTAGTTAATTTATCAAAGAAGATGTCGGTTGAAGGAAAAACCGCGAAGAAAAAAATCGCATTGATCAAATGAAATTAGAATAAAATAAGAGAGAGAAAGAGAGAGGGAGAGAGAATGAACAAATAAGATTCTCTCATATTTTAGTCGTTAAACTATTTTTTATCGAGGCAAGTTCCCCTGGGTAAAACTCGAGGAGGCAGAATAATTGTGCTGCGATTTTCGAGGAATAAAAGAATGTCAAGAGTTTATTCTAATTCTTGAAATTACAACAAAGATCAAGAAAATGCTCAAAATTGGCTCAAATTTACAAAAATCTAGTTGAGAAAAATATGTGACAGAAGTTCACAAAAAATAACAAGAATCGATGCTAGGGTAGTTGTGTAACTACCCTAGAAAATTCGAGTAAAAATACAACAATAATAAGGTCCAAAATAACCCTATAACACAGGGGTATCAGTGCAAAAAGAAAAAGTTTTGTTCTGTTACAAATGAGTCCCTGACAGGGACTCAATTGCAAAGAAAACTAAAATTATTACATTTAGGTCCCTGCACGGGTACCTCAATATAATTCTGGAAAACTTCTAGAGCGGGAGTTGGTTCTGGAACTTTGGCAGATTGAAGATGCAATTTTTCCACCATTTCAACTGAACGGCTGAGATTAGAACATGTGGGCGATTCTGGAGTGTCCGATCTGGATACATGTTAGATAACTGTACAACTGGGCATTATTGTGTTGTTATTCCCCTTTTCTTGCAGGAGCAGCGGCGTCGTCTTCTTCAAATTATCTCCGACGAAGGATTGGTTGCTATGGCCTCCTACAGGGCCTGAGGGGTGTCTCCTATACCCCTCGAGCTCGCCTGCAGGGAGCGGGTTTCGTGGTAAACGATCCCATCGGCTGGACATCAAAGAAGAAGGCAGCACAACGATATCTGTCAATAGGAAGGAAAAGTGTCTTGATTCGATCCTTCTTCGAGAAACTAGAACTCCAGGCGATGGACGAATGCTCCAGATATAATAAAGAGCTGCAAATGAGTTTCAAATGCTCGATTCGCAATTGAATCAGCCAAAAATATTAGGGTTTGCAAATGAAATAATTTGTTTTCCGGAAAATGTGTATGGGTGGAGATACAAGGGACGGAAAATCAATTTGGAACGAATTGAATCGAACTCATAGAGGAATTAATCGATGGAGTCTAAGATGGATGCTTAAGGTAGCTAATGACGTGCTTGGGATTGCAAATCAATGCACGTGATTCAAGAATTTTCAAGAATTAAAAGTGCAAAGGATGGAGGAATACCTGGGGTTAGCAGTGTGTCTGACTCCACTGGTCGTCGCTCGACAGGGCGGCTTCTCGGAGCTGAATGTCGCTGCTAAGGCAGTGCAAGGCAGAGATGGAGCATTAGAACCTTCCTCCGATGATCACTCTGAATACCTGGGGTTAGCAGCATGTGCCTTTGGTCCTGTCACTATCGGAGTTAGGCAGAGGACGGCGGTGAAGGTGGTGGATCGACCAATGAGTTTCTGGAGTCAAGTGGTTCAGGAAGAGTTAGTTTGAGATGGAGACTTTGAGGGCTTTTATAGAGTGATCGGAAGTGAGTGGTATGAATCAGGGTCGGCTTGTGTGATGGTTGTTAGAAGAAGAAGATGGTTGGTTTAGATCAATGGAAGGGGATATGGATGGAGGGTAGAAATTAGAAAAGAAAGGCCGATAGAACAGATAAACTGCCTGGCTTCTTTAAGAAGATGAACTAGGTGTTGACACGTGTCAACACCTGGTTGGCAAGAATTGATAAATATATTAATAAATAAGGAATAAATAATAAATGACATATATTTAAATAAATATAAGAATGAAAAATATAGATAATTAATTTATCTAAATTATGGTATGATTAGTTTTTATAAATAATAAATATTTTACAAAATACAAATATTATCTTAATAAATAGGTATAAATAATACTTAATAAGTATGTTTTGGATTTTTAATTTAATAGAATAATAAATAGTATACATATTGAAAATTTATTAGTTATTAATTAATACATAAAATATATACGAATTTTTATAGATTTTAATAAATTAATTTAAATATATTAATAAGTACAAGTACAAGGAAGCAGTTCAACTTTACTTATAAATTAGGGGTTTTGATTTATTTCAAATAATAAATAAGCTCCAAAAATTATGAAATAAATTAGAGTTAAAATACAAGATCAAGAAAATAATTAGAAATTATAAAATCATTAAAACAATAAATAATGTGTTCTTGATAAAATAAATAGCCCAGAAACCTAGTTGTGGTTCTGGCCCAAAATCATTTTTTTTCAAATGGACTCTTATTTTAGTGAATATTCATTAATTATAGAATATTATTTTACGAAATTTAAAGGTAAGTAGAATAAATTGGAGTTCATATGAGAAATTTATAATGTTCGGAAGTTGGGATTTCGATAATTTACAAGTTGGATTTCTTGGCATATATACAAGGTAATATTTTTATACTTTTATATATATTTTTCGAAAAAAATAGGAAAAGATTTTGGTGAAAAATATGTCATGTGAGTTAATTAAAAATCTTTGATGTTTTGGTATTTATTGGATAATTAATAAAGGATGTATGGAGTGTGAAATTAACTATTTTTATTTATTTTATTCCCTTATCTCCCCCTACTTATTTATTTGTCGACCAATCCATATTGTCTTAGTCTCAGGGATTAGGTTATAAATATATCTTTCAGCTATATTTATTTTCTAAGTCATATTGTACATATATACATATCTACAATTTGCCTTTATTTTTATTTTCTTTTTTTATTCCCTTATTTATTTACACGATTTTAATGCATAAAAGTGCATTTCTATTCATGAATATGTTTTTCATAAAAATTGGAATTTAATTGGTATTTACAAGTATTTGTTAAGGGTTTTAAGACAAAATGGAGACAGAATGTTAGTGAATCATGGATTCATCAAAGAGGTAAACCTAATACTTGGTTGTGGTTTAGATGAAATGATCCGGGAAGTGTTCTTAGATAATATGGTTTCATTATTTTAAAACTTTTTAAATTCCACAACCTCAAGCAACTAGCGACTAGTTGCTCTTGACCGCATGTAATGCGATCCTCACACTTCCATGATACGCTTAAGGAGTTTTTTCATATCCTTCAGCGTGTGTTTCGATGTACTCTACATAGGTTGACAAGATAAAACTGAACTAATTCTTGTGGTTCCTAAAGAATTAAGTCTATGGACATGTAGAATTTCAATTCCATTTCATATAAGGTTCCTCTGAAATTAAGTGGATTAAGATCCAACTAAGCTCCATTCTTTGACTTTATTCCGGATTAGTTAAAGTGTCTATTCTATTCTTAAAAATGCACATGCAAATGCAAGAAATATATGCAAAACATTTCTTTTTAGTTTTATACATTTTTTAAGAGAAAAGGGTTAGTAAATTGAATGTATTTTCAAGAAATATAGAAAAGTATTCACACAAGTATTATACAAATGTATAAGAGGGTTTTATGCACAAGTTTTATAAAAAAAAATTTATATATACGATAAAGAATTTATTTACAGAAGGAGAAGAGATCAATGTTTTCATACAGACATGGATTTTATGATTATATATATACATCCCATATTTTATATCACACATGACAAAAGAATTTAAAAAAATTAAAAACCTTTTTAAAAATGTTATACAAAATATTTTTCAAACATTTTTCAAAACATTTTGCATAGGTTTTTCAAAAATGTTTTTCCAAATATTTTTGGAAACTATTTTACAAACATTTTTACAAACAATTTTACAAATAGGTTTTTGCAAACATTTTGCATTCAAAAATTTTATAAACATTTTGTACAGTATATATAATTTTGATATAGGTAATTTATTGGCATTTTACAAGAAAAACATATTTGCAAACAATTTTGCAAAGAATTATGCAAAAATAGTTTTACAAACATTTTTACAAACAATTATACAAATTGTTTTACAAACAATTTTACAAAACATTTTTCCAAGTATTTTACAAACAATTTTTACAAACATTTTTAAAATATTTTTGCATATTAGTTTACAAATCATTTATCAAAACACATTTTTTATAATAATAATAATATCCATATTATTAATAAAAGTACGAGTTATGGCTAATTTATATATAAAATATGTACGACACCTTCTATACTTAGCTCATATAGTGACTAAATAGATACAAAAGAAGATATAACTCATGCTAAGTATAAAAAAGTGAAAAGAATCCTATACAACAACGACTCAAAGAATAGACGAAAAGAATACAAGTTGGTGATCCCTCCAATACATAGGATCAAACAACCCTAAGTATAGAAGATTGTACAAACGGGGAAAATCAAGGAAGAGAATGAACAAAGTCAACGACTTTACTCATCTTCCTCTATATTTAGAGTAAAAGATCCATACATATAGAAAAAGAATATCAACAAGTTGAAGGACAAGAAAGAGATTAGAAGAAATAAAAAAAATAAAAAGACGAAAGAGACGGAATGAACAACATCACTCCCCCTATACACACGGTAAACTATCCCTTGGTATAAGCAACAACACGAGTGATGAAACGGAATGAAAATGGAAAAACTCAAATCATTCACTTCCCCTATACTTAGAATAGAGTACATCCTAAGTATAGCATACACACAAGGAAAAGAGGTGAATGAAAAACAGAAGAATAATGAATAAATCAAAAGCTTATATACAAGAGAAAATTTGCCCATGTATGAGACGCGGAAGATGCCAGGAAGTCATCATCTAATACCACAGATATGAAATAAACAACGGACAGGAATGGATCATGATCTAGATATGGCTTCGACAAATATCCGTTCACAACAAATGGTTGTGCGTCAAATGATAACCCAAGTATGACAATACTACCAATATCATGCACATCTCTCACAATGAACGGTCCTGACCATTTGCTTTTCAATTTTCCTTAAAATAACTTCAATTTAGCATCAAAAAACCAAACTTTCTAATCACAGGAGTAATCCTTCCTTCTAATGTGTCTATAATGACAATGCTTCACTTTCTCATTATACATGAGAGAGTTGTCATATGCAAAATCTCGGAACTCTGGTAATTTGTTCAAATCCAAATTCCTACTATATCCTACCTTCTCATAATCCAAATTGCATGCATGGACTGCCCATAATGATTTGTGAATTAATTCAACTGGCAGATGGCAAGGCTTTCCATGCACCAATCTCTAGGGAGACATACCCAATGGAGACTTGTACGTCATCTGATAGGCCCATAGAACTGAGTAAAGCATCCGAGACCGATTCTTCCTATCTAGACATACAAACATTTGCAATATCGTCTTTATCTTCCTATTTGAAATCTCATTCAAGCCATTAGCATGTGGGTGGTAAGGAGATGCAACTCTATGATCAGTGGTGTACTCCTTCACAAGCTTCTTGACTTCACGATTAATGAAATGGCTTCCCCCATCTGAAATAAGTACCTTAGTAATCCTGAACCACACAATAATATGGTCCTTAAGAGAGGAACACATCGTACGACTATCTATGGCTTAAGTGGGGATATCCTTACTGACGAGTCCAATATCGCGCGTGTTAAGAAGTTGTTTTTATTTGTTGTGAGTGAAAATAATAATGGTTTGTCGTTCGTTGTAGGCGGCGATCAGAATCGGTCAAGAAATAACCACAAATATTTATTCAATTTTTAATCAAGTGGTTTTATGTTTATTTTACTTGGGCAAGTCCCAAGGTCGAACACAAGGAGGCAAAGGAACAACCTAGAATTATGTCTATCAAGATTCGTGCATGGTTTTCGAGGAGGTCTATTTTTGGAATTTTTAATGCAAATAAGGGATGCGAGATGCAATTTCAGCCTATTTTAGGGACTAAAATGTAAATTGCGTTCAAATGATGTTCGAAAAACACAAAACTTGGCCATAATGTAAATTATGATGAAATGAATGCACTGTATTTTTTTTGGAATTTTTAGATGCAATATGAAATTTTTATATATTTTTAAATGCAAACAAAATGATTTTCAATATTTAATTATAATAAATATTTAACCTACTTATTTTCAAGAAATAAAATTATCTAAGATCTATCACTGGGTAATGGATCTCATAAAAATCATAAACCTCGAAAATGTGGGGTTGAATACCTATTAAAAATCAAATACTGAAATATGCAAAATGATTTTTACAGGGTAAATTATGCATGCAAATGCAATCCTTTTTTGGGCTATGCAAAATGATTTTTACAGGGTAAATTATGCATGCAAATGCAATCCTTTTTTGGGCACAATGTCAAACATAATTAATTCTACAATGTGTGCTTTTTCAGGAATTTTTAGAGCAATGGCAAATCAATTATTAATTTCAGAGCACAGACTGGGCAAAATATGCAAATTTCCACAAAATGAATAATTATTATTTAACCAATGATCATAAAAATACCCACAATATGTCAAAACGTAGAAAATTAATTAACAAACATCATGTTATTTTTGGATTAATAAAATAATGCAAATAGAGGTCTAAAATCACTAAGAAAAATAGGGGTAGAATTGCAATAAATAAATAAATAAAATCAAACTGTAGAGGACGGAAACGTATATACCGAGAACTGGGGGGTACTTGTGCAAAATTTCCAAGGGGCACATGCATTGGAATGGCTAGACTTCTACGTAATTACGTGGGTCTCCAGGGGCGTCTTTGCAATATGACCACAAGGTCACCTGCCGGGCACGTGACCCGTGGGCTTCTGAAGCTCCCTCCGGCTGCACGTGCCTCGCATGTGAGCGGAGGGTCTCGGGACGATGCCTGGCTACTGGTGGAGAGAGGGCGGAGCCTGGCGGCCAAGGCGGAGGAGCTGTTGGCGGTGGAGGGCCTCCGGTGGCACCGTTAAGATGGCGAAGAGGAGGTCGGTGGAGCTTGAAACTTCTGAAGTGATGTTGGCAGTCGATTTGATTGCGGAGTCATCGTAGGTAGTCATGGATGGCGGTTGTTGTTGACGTTGGCGGAGTAGCTCGAAGATGGAGTTGGTGACATGCATTGGCAGAGAAGACGAAGGCGGCGAAGTGTGGAAGGCGGCGTTGTCGTCGGTGAAGTTGTCGATGTCGGAGTCGTACGATGGAGTCGGAGTTGTTGAGATCGTCGTTGGCTCGACGGAGGTTGTCCGGAGCTGGGCACTAGCAGTGGAGAAGCGCTGTGTACGGCAAGGCGTCGCTGCCTTGGATCTCACTGCACTGGAGCCTCTCGTCAGCACTATCACCGCCTCGAGGAGGTCTGCGGTATAATTGGTGGATGAGGTGTCGGGGGGATGGCCGAGGGTCTTAAATAGGAGAGCGAGGGGTAGGGTGGTTGGCGATGGTTAGCGGGGATTGCGGAGAGGGCGCGGAGGAGGTTGGAGGAATATGCGGGGTCGTTTAGGTCGCGGTCAACGGGCGGCGGCTGCGAGAGGCAGCGGTTGGAAGTTGGTCGCGAATCGCGGCGATGATAACGGAGGGGCGCGCCAGAATGGGGAGGGGCTGGGAGGAAGACGAAGGCCATGGGCCGTCCGATTGGCCAAGATCGGACATCCCTCCAGGAGCCACGTGGCGCGAAAAGGGCAAGGGGGCGGTGCGCGTACGGAGCACGTGCTTGGGAGGCACGTGCGACACACGTGCGGTCAAATTTTTTTGTAAAAAATAAATAAAAAGGGCGAAAAAATGCTGACACATGGGGGCCCTGGGGCCGCCACGTGTCATCTCTAGAAAAATCGAAGAAAAAGATTTTATAAAATCAAAAAGAAATAGTAAACCACCTCGGATCAAAAAAGTTCCTTCACGAAAAATGATCGTCTCTATGAGATCTACAACATTCATGAAGACATCAAAATCAAAATCGATCAAATATAAAAAGTGAATTTTTGGGGTATCCCATGTACATAGAATACCTGGATTTTTGGGTTGTCTAATATTTTTATCATTTTTAAACAAGATAAAAAATCTAGAATAAATATGGAAAAATAAAAGATAAATAAGGACAACTTAATCTAATTTTTTTGGATTTTTATTAATTAATAAAAATATAGGTTAGAAACCTCTAAAATACACAATGCACAAAAGAGGCCCAAAAACCAACTTTCACATACGAGCTCTGATTCACTTGAACTTGGTCTTGTTTTGAAGGTAATTGAATGTGCATTAGTTCAAAAGTTAGTAGGATATAATAGGACACTGGATGCCCACTCTCAGTTTCTACTCATAACTCTGTTCAGAACTTAATGACTTTTCACATATGCAAATGCATGTGATGTTGGATGAAGTGCATGTGTGTGAAATGCTGACACATTTTTTTGATGCAAAACATGAAACAAGAAGCCATTTTTTTCAAAAATTTTGGGCAAAGTTAGTGTTACTAGCAAAAATCTTTTTTTGTTTTTTTTCAAAGATTACCCACCCCATACTTACATATAGACTTATGCGAATGTACGAGATATGGGTAAAATATATACAAAGTATATATACAGACCCCCCTATACTTAGTGAGTGTTGAGTCCTCAGAGCACAACAAGCGTAAAGAAGACATAGCTCGGGCTAAGCGTAAGAGAGTGAAAAAAATGAAAAGAAAATTTAAGCAGTAGGGATATGAGGGGAGTATATACAGGTGTATGTCGGTTCCCCCTATTCTTAGGCTTTGGTCAGCCTAAGTATAGAAGAAGGGTGGAAGTGGAGTGATGAGAAGGATGGTATATACAGATGACATCGGTCCCCACCTATACTTAGGCCTTGGCCTAAATAGAGGAAGAAGTTGTACAAGGAGACTGATGTGGTCGAGAGGGAGGGTGTGTAGCCAATGATTAAGGCGGTTTTCGGCTGATCTTCTTTTGAGCCTATGATGGGAGATCGGAATAACGGGACGGAGATGAAGCATATGATTCCCAACTATGATCAGTGTCATCCTCAGAAAAATCATGATAGATAATAGATGAAGTGTTTGAGTCAGAAGAAAGATATGCATCATCACAGTTATCCTCAGAGGAGTAGTATTTGAAAGTGGACATACTCCAAATATTCTGGTTTTTTTGTTTCTTAAATTGTTTCCTCAGAATTCGTTCCTTCTTGGGGTCAATCGCTTTGTCCGTGGATGAATACTCGGAAGCACCGGTCTTAGTCAGCTCATAAGAAATAATTCCAGTGTACTTGAAGAGGTCAGGAGCATAAGCTTTGGATGAATAGTAGTTAGGAATGGGAGTTCTCCAACGAGAATTGAATTTTGGATCCTTGCGAAGATTTGGCTTTAGAGCTGTCGAACAGACTTCACTCATATAGACTACTTTTTCCGGACCTGATGAGGGATCATCAACTGATTCCTCTTCCGAAAGGTCAAAGGTAACTCTCTTTTTCTTTTTTCGTGAAGGTGTCGGTTCACTTGAGTATCCAGATGAATAGCCATTAGAGTTCTTCTCCTTAGTCAGTTTGTGTTTATTCTTGGTTGTCTGAATGTTGATGCACTCTCGATTTGGGATGATTTTGTCCAAGTATTCAGAGAATGTTGCTCCATGGTGCAACCATGCATATGTCTCGGGATCGTAGTATAAGGATTTGTCTATTTTGAGATCTGTGGGAAT
The DNA here is from genome assembly GCA_037367405.1 of Ottelia alismoides. Taxonomy (NCBI): domain Eukaryota; kingdom Viridiplantae; phylum Streptophyta; class Magnoliopsida; order Alismatales; family Hydrocharitaceae; genus Ottelia; species Ottelia alismoides. The sequence continues at coordinate 363,726 of JAZKJV010001773.1, forward strand.
CGAGTACTGGGGAGAGTCTCTAAACCATTAGTCTCATCAACAACCACTATCTCAGGTGTAGCATCAGGGTAGGGCTCTTCTACCGCTTCATGGTTGCGGTTGTCGGGGACTTCGTGGGTTGTCTCAGAAAATCATGGTTCCTCAAAGACATGGTCAGATCTAAGTGCTTCCAATGCTGTGAAATTGATTTCCCTAGTCTCACAATCAAGAATTGCCTTGGCCAATGCTAAGAATGGCCTTTTGAGAATGATTGGAGACTGGGTGAATTCTCCTTGATGCTCAATATCCATGATCGTGAATTCTACTTTGAGCGGAGCACCTTGGAATTGAACAATCTCTCATAATTTCCTGATCAGTCCGAGTTTGAGTTCGTGAAATACAGAGGTCGGGAGGATATTGATCGTTGAATTGTCATCAATCCGAGCATGGGTGAAAATTGTGTCTTTGATTTCACAGTCAAATCGGGGCAACCACTTTACTATGCGGCTATAGATTTTTCTCCTCAACAACAAGGAGGAGGCCATTGACAAGATATATCTTTCGATCTTTGTTCTAATCCTGCCCGATTTTTTCTTAGTTAATTTGTCCATTATAAATCTTTTAAGGTTGGGGAAGTGTTCAATGGCCTATAGAAAGGGAAGTTCAAAAGTCACTTTTTTTCCTAGTGCTTCCCGTAAAGCAGGATCCAAATTCTTCAGGTCTTCTTCAATTTCAATTTTTATGTATTTTTTGAGATTTTCAATTTTTTGTGATTTTCGAATATTCCGATTTTTTGGTATTTTTTGTGTGGTGTGGTGATGTGGTCTACTCCTCAGATAAGCAGGGGTTTTGATGTTCTGACTCAAAATTGTCAAAATGAGATCCAATCATTTTCTCATTCATTTTTATGTCCGAGCTCCCATAGAATGAAATTAATCGGTCGGTAAATTTTTGAAATCTATCCTCTATTAGATTAAATCTCTTATTTATCCTCGAAATATCATCCTCAAAATTTGGTTCATGATCAATCATGGGAGCAATCGATGTGTGTTCGATAATTTCATCTTCCATTTTCTCGTTTGTGCTGAGAGGAGAATTTCTTGGAATATCCGACATATGATCATTATTTTCTGAAAATTTTTCCTCAAAAATAATGGAAGGAAGCTGCTCATAGGCTCCAGGCATGTGTATTTGATCTGAGTGGAGTTCAATCCTTTGATCATGATTGGTCAGATTTTGATATTGTGGAGTCAACATACAAGGTTTATGTGTTTCTAGGAGGTTAGTCCAGTCCTCTGTATGAGAATCATGTCTGACGAGGGGTCTATCATGATCAATCCAATGCCAATGATCATTCAGTGCATGTCTTTCCATCTGGGATTGGTTTCTCTGTCAGTCATGAGACTCAAAGGGATTTTGATTTTGAAATGTTTCATTGGCTAGAAATTGAGAATAAAGCAGTTCAGTCCTAGATGGTTGGTGGTTATGTGTGGTTGGATGATTTGAGTAAGAATTTAATGAGGAGGCCGAATTTTTCTGCGAGTGGAAGTCTCCCGCATATGTTGGAGGATTATTGAAAGAAGAGGATTTAGTTGATTTGGGCCTAACCGAGACAAATTCATTTTCATAGTATAGCTCTGATGGGTGTTCGGTAATTTTTTAAAGGAATGGGGGGTTGGATCTTCAAGAGTTTTTGGACAAGAGTTCCATTATCAAGAATAGAGAAGAGATGATTGCACAGGATAGTCAAGAGAAATTTTATCAAATGTGCGACTGTTGATCTTCGATATCGGTTCACGCACACCAATATAAACACAATTCAAACCCCAGATTCACCAACTCACACAATGAAGCCGTAAGAGTTCCGCTATTAACTTTTCAATTTTAGTTGGTAATAATCCAATCTTGGCAAAAAATTTAGCTAGTTGTTAGGTGCCGAAATTTCGGATTTGTGCTCTAACCTTAAGGGTCGTCTCTCGCTCACTCAGAAAAATAAAAAAATCCAAGGTCGGGGTTTCTCTCCTGCAGAAATTCTTGATTTTATGGATTCTTAAGATCGACAATATTTAGCAGTCCCAATTTTAATTAGGTGATCACTGAAGAATTTAGATGAGCACAAATACATGTCTGTCGTCCAGTCCCAATTTCCTTTAGAATTATATGATAAAACAAGAGGGAGAAATTCGGGAAAAGCCGATGCACAAGGAAAATTATGATGAATGCTCAGTTAGAAAACTTACAGTGAATCCTCGCAATCTTCATGTGGGATGCAATACAAGAATTGAAAATGATTCTATATGAAATGCAAGCCAATGAAAAACCACACCTAAGTAGAAAATTCTATTAGCGGGAAAGAATTGAGTTACATTTTGGCTAAGTTGAACGATCTATGTGCGTCTCAATTAATGTGCAGTGTGGCTTAACATCCTACGAGCACAATCAAAAAATAAAAATGCTCTGAGAGTTGTATGTGCAGGTCTATCCTAATCACCACTCAAGTCAGGCTTTACCCTCACCGGAGAGTGAAATAGGCCACGACGGACACCGCTATAAATGAGCAGAAATGGAAATTTGCGGAAATTAAAAACCTAGACTCTATGCTCTCTCACGACCCGATCTTAAATTAATTGCGGCTTTTTGGATGTCGGTGAAGATGCATCGGTTTCTTAAAAAAACGCTTCACGTGCGACGAGTACCTCGCAAGAAAAATAAGAGAGATGTGTAAGAGAGAGACTCAGAAAATAATCAAAAATGAAATAAGAGAAATAAATGCTGAAAAATAAATGCAGAAAATAAAATGGGATTTACAGTGAAAAATTCGGGGGTTAGACTACCCCAATGTGGAAAACCGAACAAGAAATGTCAAAACACAAAACTAAGCCGTTTGCCTCCCCGACAATGGCACCATCTGACGAGTCTGATATCGCGCATGTTAAGAAGTTGTTTTTATTTGTTGTGAGTGAAAATAGTAAAGGTTTGTTGTTCGTTGTAGGCGGCGATCGGAATTGGTCAAGAAGTAACCACAAATATTTATTCAATTTTTAATCAAGTGGTTTTATATTTATTTTACTTGGGCAAGTACCAAAGTCGAACACAAGGAGGCAAAGGAACAACCTAGAATTATGTCTATAAAGATTCATGCACATTTTTTGAGGCGGTCTATTTTTGGAATTTTTAATGCAAATAAGGGATGTGAGATGCAATTTCACCCTATTTTAGGGAATAAAATGTAAATTGCATTCAAATGATGTCCGAAAATACGAAACTTGGCTATAAAGTAAATTATGATGAAATGAATGCACTGTAATTTTTTTTGGGAATTTTTAGATGCAATATGAATTTTTTATGTATTTTTGAATGCAAACAAAATGATTTTCTATATTAAGTATAATAAATATTAAACCTGCTTATTTTCAAGAAATAAAATTATCTAAGATCTATCACTAGGTGATGGATCTCAGAAAAATCATAGACCTCGAAAATGTGGGGTTGAATACCTACTAAAAATTAAATACTGAAATATGCAAAATGATTTTTATAGGGCAAATTATGCATGCAAATGCAATTCTTTTTTAGGCACAATGTCAAACATAAGTAATTCTACAATATGTGCTTTTTCAAGAATTTTTAGAGCAATGGCAAATCGAATATGAATTTCAGAGCACAAAGTGGACAAAATATGCAAATTTCCACAGAATAAATAATTATTAATTAATAAATGGTCATAAAAATACCCACAATATGTCAAAACATAGAAAATTAATTAACAAACATCATGCTATTTTTGGATTAATATAATAATGGCAAATAGAGGTCTAAAATCACTAGGAATACAGGGGTAGAATTGCAATAAATAAATAAATAAAATCAAACTACAGAGGATGGAAACGTAAATACCGAGAACTGGGGGGTACTTGTGAAACATTTCCAAGGGGCACGTGCTGCGCACTTGCCTTTGGAATGGCTGGACTTCTGGGTAATTACGTGGGACTCCAAGGGCGTCTTTGCAATATGACCACAAGGTCACGTGCTGGGACCATGACCCGTGGGCTGCTGAAGCTCCCTCCGGCCGCACGTGCCTTGCACGTGAGCGGAGGGCCTCGGGCCGACGCCCGTCTGCTGGTGGATAGAGGGTGGTGCCTGGCGGCCAAGGAAGAGGAGCTGCTGGCTTTGGAGGGCCTCTGGTGGCGCGGTTAATATGGCGAAGAGGAGATCGGTAGAGCTTGAAGCTTCTGAAGTGATGTTGGCAGTCGATTTGATTGCGGAGTCATCATAGGTAGTCGTGGATGGCAGTTGTTGTTGACGTTGGTGGATTAGCTCGAAGATGGAGTCGGTGACGAGCGTTGGCAGAGAAGACGAAGGCGTCGAAGTGTGGAAGGCGGCGTTGTTGTCCGTGAAGTTGTCGTAGTTGATGGTGATGTCGTAGTCGTACGGTGGAGTCAGAGTTGTTGAGATCGTCGTTGGCTCGACGGAGGATGTCCGGAGCTGGGCACTAGCGGAGGAGGAGCGCCGTGTACGGTAAGGCGTCGCTGCCTTGGATCTCGCTGCACAGGAGCCTCTCGTCGGCGCTGTCACTGCCTCGAGGAGTTCTGCGGTATAATCGACGGATGAGTTGTCGGGGGGATGGCCGAGGGTCTTAAATAGGAGAGCGGGGGGTAGGGTGGTCGGCGATGGTTAGCGGGGATTGCAGAGAGGGCGTGGAGGAGGTTGGCAGAATACACGGGGTGGTTTGGGTCGCGGTTAACGGGTGGCGGTTGCGAGAGGCGGCGGTTGGAAGTTGGCCGCGAATCGCGGCGATGACAGCGGAGGGGAGCACCAGAATGGGGAGAGGCTGGGAGGAAGACGAAGGCCATGGGCCGTCCGATCGGCCGAGATCGGACGGCCCTCCAGGAGCCACATGGCGCAAAAAGGGCAAGGGGGCGGTGCACTGCGGAGCACGTGCCTAGGAGGCACGTGCGATGCACGTGCGGTCAATTTTTTTGTAAAAATAATATAAAAAGGGGCGAAAAAACGCTGACACGTAGCGGCCCCAGGGACTGCCACGTGTCAGCTCCAGAAAAATCAAAGAAAAAGATTTTATAAAATCAAAAAGAAATAGCAAACGATCTCGGATCGAAAAAGTTCCTTCACGAAATATGCTCGTCTCGACGAGATCTACATTTTCATGAAGACATCAAAACCAAAATCGATCAAATGTAAAAAGTGAATTTTTGGGGTATCCCATGTACATAGAATACCTGGATTTTTGGGTTTTCTAATTTTTTTGTCATTTTTAAACAGGATAAAAAATTCGAAAAAATATGGAAAAATAAAAGATAAAAAAGGACAACTTAATCTATTTTTTTGGATTTTTATTAATTAAGAAAAATATAGGTCAGAAACCGCTAAAATACACAATGTACAAAAGAGGCCCAAAACCCAAATTTCACATACGAGCTCTGATTCACTTGAACTTGGTCTTGTTTTGAAGGTAATTGAATGTGCATTAGTTAAAAAGTGAGTAGGATCAAATCAGACACTGGATGGGGAAGATATGGGGCTTTTAGTCTGGAAATCCTGAAACTAGGGTTTGGGTTTTTGGTCCACTTAACAGGGTCAGTGATTTTTTGTATTTTTCGTTTATTCTTGTTAGTGATATGTACACAGTGGAGGTGGTTTTGTGTCATTCAGAATTAGCATGTAGGAGTTAAAAATCAGGGAAATTAGGCTATTTACAGGTCAACTTTGGCTTTGATTTTTGGCTTCTTATTTTTTGCAAAAATGAATGTTAAAATGCAATTCATATGAAAACATGCATGAATGATAATTATGCAGAATAAATGCAGAAATGCTGATGATTTTGAAGGAATGGAGCTTAATAAATGAGACTTACAGTGATGAATCCGAGATTCATCACTTAACCATTGACTAAAGTAATCTACTACAAGAAGGATGTAGTGAAATCCTTGACTGACAGGAATTGGGCCCATGAAGTCTATTCCCCAAGCATCAAAAACATATGAAATACGTATATATCTCAGGAGGCATGGTATCGTTGAAATCCATGGTTCCTCCAATCTTCTGATTGTCAGTACAATCTCAAACATATACCGTAGCATTCTTAAATAAAGTTGGCCGTCATAGGTTGCTCTATAAAACCTTAGCTTTTGTGCATTTCCCAAATGATGCCTAAGTGATTATAATTTATGACAATTCTTACGTATACTTTGAACTCATGAGGAATGCATTATCTCCAGATAAAATCTGCATCCTAACAAAAAAGGTATTGATCCTCCCACTGGTAAAAATGTATCTCTGATAGGAATCTATCTACCTTATGCTTCAGCCAATCTTGTGGAACTTTCTTGGGGACAAAATAGTTCACAATATCAGATACCATGGGAGTGAGTCTACAGATAAAATGTTCTCATCTTCAAAGGTATACGATATGCAAAGAATAGTCTGCCCTGAAGTCTCTGCATTTGTGATCCAGGAAAGGTTATTCGCCACAACATTCTTTTCTCCATATTTATCTTGAATCTCTAAATCAAAATCCTAGAGAAGAAGGATCTATCTGATAAGGTGTGGTTTGGCATCCTTCTTTGATTGTTGGTGTCATGTGGCAGCATGATACGTGTATACAATTACGTGTGAAACAAGGAGGTAGGATGTGGACTTCTCTAATACAAACACCACTGCTAACATCTCCTTCTCTGTGATTGTGTAATTATGTTGTGCCTCATCTAGAGTCTTGTTAGCATAGTGTATAGGAAATCCCATCCCTTCTCTGCCCTAAAACAACTCTAACAACAAAATATGACGTGTCCATCATGATCTCAAAAGGGAGAGACCAATCAGGTGGATGTAGGACATGAGTACTAGTAACCATATCTTTCATATGGTGAAATGAAAGGAGGAGTTTCTCATCAACAAGAAACTCACTCTCCTTCTACAGAAGCTTAGTCAAATATCTGGCAATCTTTCTAAAGTCCTTAATTAATCGCTTATAAAATCCAACATGTCCAAGAAATAACCTCAACTGCTTCAAATTATGTGGTGGCTCTAGCTTAGAGATCACATCAATCATAGCCGCGTCAACCTCCGTACCATGTTTGGAGATGGTGTGGCCTAATAAAATCCCATTAATCACAATCACAATAAACTGACTCTTCTCCCATGAGAGCACTAGGTTTACCTCACATCAACGTTGAAGTACATGGTCCAAATGAGCAAGACCTGCGTCAAAGCTATCCCCGTAGACCGAGAAACCGTTTGTGAAGACCTCTAGAAAACTACCCACCATGTCAGCAAAAATGGCCAACATATACCTTTGGAATGTAGAAGGAGTATTACACTATCCAAAGGGCATCCATCTAAAGGTGTAGGTGCCAAACGAACTAGTGAAAGTGATTTTCTGGTGATCCTCGGGAGCGATAACAATCTGGTTATACCTCGAGTACCCATCTAAAAAATAAAAGAACTCTTTCCCTGCCAACCTCTCAATAATATGATAATTAAAGGGTACTGGAATGTGATCTTTCTTGGTAGCTACATTCAGGCGTTGATAATCTACACAGACACGACATGAATTAGGTACATAGGTCGGAATCTCCTCACCATGGCTATTCTTCACTACAGTAATCCTATATTTCTTCGAGAGCACATGTAAAGTTCTGACCCACTTATAATCTGTTTTGATATAAAGAAAGCCATCATCACACCATTTCTTTATCTCTTTCATTATAACATCCTGGAGGTTTGGAATGAGGTGTTGCTGGCACTCATGTGAGGGTTTGTTGTCATCCTCTAAGTAGATATGATGCGAGCATAAAGATGGGCTTATTCTATGAAGATCCGAAATGTTCCATTCAATGGCCTTGCGGTTTCTCTTAAAAACCACTCGCACAGGAGATTCATATTCTTCTATCAACTGCGAGCTATGAATGACCAGAAACTTTAGGGGGGACCCAAAAGGAAGGCATACTTCAATGTTAATGGTAAAGCCTTGAGCTCAAGTGGGGTTTCAATCGGCTCTATAACAACTCTGCAACTGCACTAGACGACATATGATCTGAACTCTGTAAAATATCCACCGTGGCTACTATCGGCTCAGTGATGAATCGGCATTTCATCATCTTTATTCATTTTTTTAGCTTAGAATCCCTTATAAAACACATGTATATAACACTAACTTCATATTCTTACTAACTTGCATCTGTGTGTAAATATTGTACACTTCTTACCATTTTAACCAAAAATAAATAAAGAAAGAAAGAAAGGAAAAATAAAGAAAATAAAATAAAAATGGAAGAGTGAATATATGTAACAGATACATGCTCTGACCCGAATCCCCAGAGAAGATCATGACTTGACCTGATTGACCAGGAATGAAGTAGCGGGAGATAGGGTACTTAATAAGAAAATCCAAAAAAAATGTGTGATGTGTATATTTTATACTTCACTATTTTATTTGTACATAAATTAACCTCAAATCAAATTATTTTCAAAACAAAAGTTGTAAATAAAAATGTGTCCTAAAATATAAAAATAATAGCACAATCAAATCATGTATAGAATAAAGGCAACCACACTTGGAAAAACCCACTAAGGGATAATTGAAACACCAATTCTGGCTCCATATGAACTTAAATTAAACCAAACTCACTTCCATTGTATTCAAATATTTTAAAATGGTTGTGATTTCATAATTTTTTGAGTTACAGGTGAAAAGTTGGTTTTCTAGGGTGGTTTGTGCAATTTCATCATGTATTTGTACATATTGTATTTGTAAATATGTTTACTAATTATTTAAAACAAAAATAAAAAAAATAAAAATTCTTAAAACAAAGAAATTACTTTCCTTATTTAACTATGTAAATAATGTACTATATGTATATAGTTTATGTATATAGTTAATTTTCTTAAATAACCACCACAAAAAATAAAAAAGTAACTTTTTTTATTCAATTTAATTAAGAGACGAAAATATAAAAAAATATTATTTGTGAATATTTTTTAACACTAATCTCTCTCTTTATCATTATCCCATTTCCTTTTTTTTCTCTCTTATCTTCATCTAAAAAATCAAAAATTCAAATTTCAATTCCTATCTTTTCTTTTTATATGGATCCTTCCCCATCATTCAAATTTGATCAATTTTTGGTGAGAGGAGCCTGATCTCCTACAGTCTTCTTGTTGCAGAGGAGTGCCTAACCTCCGAGTCGTCCAGTGACAGCGAGTCAGCCTTTGTCGAGGTGATCAAGGACTTTTCCGCTCCTAAAGTGAGATCCATCATTTTCTTCTTATTTTTCATGTAGATTAACCTTAGTTTAATACTTTGCCTCTTTATTTTGTTGTCCTTTTTTCTAGATCTTAAAAACTATCATGATTTGATTCACCAACGATCCGATATTACATCTCACTTTCTCGATCTCTACGCGTTCGTTTCTCCCTCGCACCATCTCTCACCTCTGACCACACATGCTGATCAGAGATCTAGTTCTATTCGCCATTTTACTTCGGAGCCGCACTCATCCACATCTTCTATTTTGATTTTGGGATAGAGTCATCATACTTACATCCTAATTTGTTTATAAATATAAAACAAAAAAATATATTTGTTTTCTTTCTTTCTAACATTTGTTTTGCAGGATCATCTAATAATATAAATAAATAATAAGAAAAAATTCATTTTTTTTAAATTTCTCTATTTCGGATTTACAAAAACATAATAAAAAAATTATTACTATTTATATTTGAAATATATATATATATAATGGCCAGTCGCCCACTACGGGCAGACTAGGTTGCACAGTCGTCGTTGAATCATCTGGGTGGAGCCCCTCCTCCACAGACTGTTGCCATCTTCACCGCCAGAGGCTCGTCGCCCCATCGATACCCTGCCCAGCGATCGCGCTACTCTTGCGACCTCCCGTCACGCTAGCACTGCATGCGCATGAGTGCGTCGCGAACCCCAGCAGCGCGCATCAGCACGCTCCCACCACCAGCCCTCCGCTCATTGGTCGCCTGTTTCATTCTCCACTGCCTTGAGCGCAAGGCTGCCATCACCATCGAGAACTACCAGCATCAGACCACCTTGCACGACTACGAGCAGTGCGCGCCAGCGAGCCACCGATCTTAACCGCCACCCATGCCGGCATTCTCCACCGCCTTGAGCGCAAGACCACCACCACCACCATGTGTGGTACAGCCGCCCGCAAGCTCCAGCCGCCAGCACGGAGGACCGTACCGCCTGCCGCCGTCGATTCTAGAAGAGGAACATGGGCGGAAGCTATCCATGCCCATCTTTTATTGAACGAAGATGCAACACGAAACAAGGAACCTAGATCTAAAATAAAACATTTTGGGAAAATTTCATCTCAGCCCTCAGATCATGAAACTTCTGCAATAAACCCCCTCCTTTTTCTCTTCTTGAAATTCAAAAATTCGTAAAAATTTGAATATTGCTCTTACAATTCCGAAAAAAACTAGAGTAGTTTTAACCTATTGTCTTTTAATTTCTTTCCGAATATCATGCATTAATTCTTCTCAAAATACAAAAATATTGAAAAACATCAAAAATATTATAAAAATCATAGAAAATTCTACAAAAATATAAAAATCATGATTTTAGTTCCTTTGCAGATATTTGCATATATTTCCTCATAAAAATAATTGCCAGGAGTTTTGGACAGTTAAAATATTTTTAAGTTGCAAATTACTCCAAGCTGTGCACTGTTTCTCATTTTTGTTCTTGTTTGATTTTAAAAAAGTACTACAACATCTAAAAATTCTACAAAAATTGCCAAAAACATTTCAAAGTCTTTAAAACCCAAAAATTATTTCGCTAGATTTTCTGAGCATCTTCGATATAATTGAAAATACAAAAAAAAGTAGTGTACGTGTTTCTTTCTTTATACATATTGTTCGTTATTTGAAAATCTAAAAAAATGCAAAACTAAAATCACTAAATTTAAAAAACAGAAAATAAAAAATAGAAATGAAAAAAAATAAAAAAAAGGAAAAATTCCACATAAACCAAGGATAGTTTGCCTTTCAGATTCCTTCTTTTTCTCTTAATTATTTTTTCATCGATTATTTGAATAACCCTCGGGAATTGTAGCCTCCTTGAATTCGATCATGTCCACAATACAGGTAAATAAGTAGCAGAAACATTTCTCTCGCTCCACATTATTTTATGTAATTATTTTGCAGCGAGAAAAAAATGTTTGTTTGATCTAGGATTTTTCGGGGATAACAACGACTTCGTATCACATCAATAAATATCCAATCCTCGAGATTTTCTGCTCAACAAAAGGGCGCTGTTGTCAGGGAGTCACGGCGAGGGTAGTTAGGTTTCTCTTTGGACCTGCTATTCTTGATTGTATATATTTGTGTATATTTTTCTACATTCACTCCATTGTTCATATTCGTTGTTTCAATTTTTCTGCTTATATTTGATAATTGTGTTTCTTACACATTCTCTTATTTCTTCTTCTTACAAGGACCCGCGGAGCGAAGGAAGCGATCCTAGGAGAGTTGAAGCACCCAAGCGAAGCGGAGGCAGCTTGATTCTTCACCGAGCCGTAGGATAACATGAGAAGAGGAGAAGAAGAATTAAAGGAGACCAAGAAGAGAGAGAGAGATAGAGAGAGAGACTTTTTCTCTTGCATTTGAACTTTGTAAATAGACATTCATTTGTTGTGGGGTCTGTTTCTCCAAGTGCCGGTGCACTTGGGGGACCTCGCCGATATTGTTTTCATCGCCTTATTTTTCTTTGTTTCATGCGGATTTCGTGAGCTACCTATTTATTGCTTTAATTAATTTGCTTGAGTCAAGTAATTAATTAAGTCTAAACACCCTAAACAAGAATTTCCGTACCTCTATAATACAGCATAGTTGGACTTAGTCAAATTAACATGTTCTTGCCCATTAATAGAAGCTATTGTTAGGACGGTTCACTTGCATTTACATATAGGTTAGTTTAGTTTTCTGTATTTCTATTCTACGTAGATCACTTACATGTAGAGTGCTGGCGACAAGTACGCATCTCTGACCTTGCATGCATCATTGTGTTTAATTGCGCATTGGCATTTCTGATCTCCTGTCTAGTTTTCACTCACAAAACATAAAAAGGAAATTAGACACTCAGTAGGCGATTCATTGAAAATACTCAAACCAAGTGATAACTGCCTAAAATCAGGATTGTTAAAAAAAACTCGACCCTAAAATAAACGTAAGGAAAATTTATTATTTTGGGGAGAGTAACCCCCATCTTGTTTGATTTATCTACAGCGAGAGAGCGACCTGCACACTAAGATAGAACCATGCATGAACACTCTTCATACTATTGTCTTGTGATTAGTTGTTCTCTAGTGAGGACTTCACCAGGTAGCCTGTAATTGGTTCGGGATTTCCTTAGTAGAGTGGGCAGATCGGGTAGCTGGTAAACTATCCGCACCCATACTGGCTGGGAAAAACTAATTGTGAGATTGGGACAGCCTCCTGGGAGCATTGGGTTCCTAATAGCTCTCTTTAACTGCTCTAATAGATTGTATTCTCACCAAACTCTAAAAATTGACAAGATAATTGACTAAACCTTCACGGTCATCACATTACATTTAGTTGGTGAACCGGGGGTTTGTATTGTGTTTGATTTCTTGTGTGCATACTCGATTCTTCTGTACATTTGCACCTTTTTCTCTATATATTTTGACTTGACCCTCGTGCTCACCCGATCCCGTCTTTTATTTTGGAGATGGTCGACTGCAGTTATTTTAATTTGATCTTCGCGGATACCTCGTACCCTCCAGCTGATCCACCTTCCTTTTTCTAGGAGGACTCTCCTCATGATTTTTGTGCATATCTGCCTAACCCATTATTTCAGAAATCGGACGATGATTTTCACCCACCCACATTCCACTCATCCGACTCTGTGAGTTTGGAGTCACCTTTCATGGTATCCACACTTGAGACCCTAAACCAGATAATAGAGCATATAAATTTGAGGATTACCAATCTATTTAACATAATACGAGCCAGAATGCTTCTCCACTATTTGAGGATATGGATTCACTTGAGGTTAATCATGAGAGCTTACAATCACCTAAAATACAAATAAATGAGAAAATTTTAAAAATCCAAAAAGATTATGGGAGACAAATTATTGATTCATTTTGTGAGGAGAGGGTACCAATGCCAAACCATTTTCCCACACAGTCATTCACCACATGTTCCAACCTTGACCTCGAGGATTCCACTATATAGACTGCTCTTGGTAATTCTCGTGTAAATGCTAATTCTGACCTCCTCCCTTGTATAGAGAAGGTCGAAAAATTCAAAAAATGTTGACTGAAACCAAAGTAATGGCCACCATTCATGAGATCATTAAAGCCCCACTTCACCAATCCATTACCTATTTATCTGCTCCTCAACACAAGAAGTGAAAGTGGAGGAGCAGATCTGAACGTCACATCTTGACCATGGCCACTGCCTACGCCATCTCTCATCGTCTGCATTTTAATAAAGGGAGCACTGCCACACCTTTTGTGAGTTGCTCCATATCTTACTATTCTTGTTATAACACACTCCTTGATGGTGGTTCGCCAATCAATATAATACCCTTCTCTATGGTACAGTCTCTTCATCTTGGGCCTCTCAACAAAACCAGGATGATAGATCAATTTGCTAGTGGATCTATCAAGAGGCCGAAGGGTATTCTAGAAAACATTGTCATTATTATTCAGGGCATGAACTTCACTTCTGATTTTGTCGTATTGCCCATGAAGACATCCACCCCTGTGGAGTACCCTCCAATCATCTTGGAACGACCTTTTCTCGCATTTGCGGGAGCCGTTATTGATTATGGATCAGGAGAGATTCGCTTCCGTTCTGATGCGGGGAGCGATGTGTTTATGACTACATCCACTACTCACCAGAGACTTTCATCCCATGAGAGCCCGCCCATGTTAGCCAACCCCAAGGAATTTGAACTTGATGATAATATCAGAGATTCTTGTTATATGTTGGATGATAATGAAACCCAAGAATTCCTCTTGAAGGAAGAAGACTCGAAAAGCATAGACCCTGGAGTTCCCCATTCTGGTATGTGGAGATGCATTGATGACATCCGTTGGATTTACACGATTGACACCCTAGAGCGGAAGGCAGACTTTGAGACTAGACATGAAGGACAAGATTTGACTACTTTCACTAATAAGTCCATTCCTATTCACCCTGATTCAGATGAGACCGATCAGGCCAGATTTGATTTGATTGCTTTTATAATGTAATTTGGGTCTTTTGATAAAAATGATGATCTAGTGGAGGCTCGCCAGGCTAAAATTGATCCTACTTTTTCTAATAATGATTTCGACCCTTTTTACTTTGATATTTGCGAGACTTCTCATGTAGGACATGACCACACTACTTCCACTAACAGATTCATGCCTGCACACTCTAAGACTATTGAGGATAAATTCTTGGTCGATTCTGATCAGTTCATATCTAATGATAACCCCAATATCGACCTACACCTTGTCATATCCATACCTCAGCGGTCCCGCAAGAAGGTTCGCTTTCGACCTTCTTGACCTTTGTACATCAACTCCTTTTGTATATCCTTTCATTTCACTCGTTCTTCTTCCATTTTATCATTCAACCTTTTCCGTGTGTGTGTGTATATGCTATACATAGTATGTGCTTTATCCTAAGTATAGGGGGGTGAATGATCTGTGTTGTTCATCTTCGTCTTGTTCATCACTCTTGCCGTTGCCTATACTTAGGGATACTCTACCCTAAGTATGGGGGTGATGTTGCTTATATTGTGTCTTTTGTTTTTGAGTCTGTACATTCTCTGCATCGGTTTTCCCCTTTTGTACAATCTTTAATACTTAGGATTACTTGATCCTAACTATAGGGGGGATCACCGACCTATAATTTTTTTCATTTTCTCTTTGAGTCATTGTAGCATAGGAGTCTTTTCACTTTTCTATACTTAGCACGAGTTATGTCTTCCTTTACCGCTCTCTTATCACAATGAGGATATAGTTTGAGCTAAATATAGGGGATGTCGTATATATTGTATATATACTTTAGATATAACTCGTACTTTATGTTTATTTTTGGGGATATGTATATAAATTCATATATCCACGTGTGTGTGTATATAGACTTTGATCACCATTAAAAAAAACAAAAACGACAACAAAAACAACAACTAAAAAAAGAAGAAGAAGAAGAAACCAAAAAAATTCTTGTATATTCTTGTATATATTTTACTAACCCTTTTTTCCTTTTTGAAAAAAAAACTACAAAACCAAAAATCTATAAAAAGTTGCATAAAAAAATCTTTTGCATGTGCATCATTTTTCCTTTCCAAAAACCCATAAAAAGTTCAAGATTGGAAAATTGTTTCAAAAAATGCTTTCTTTTTGCATTGTGCATATTCTTGCATTTGCATTTTTCTGGATAGTATTGACATTTAAACTAAGTCTAGAATAAATTTGAAGAATGGAGCTTAGTTGGGCCTTAATCCACTTAATTTCAGAGGAATCTTATAAAAACTGGAGTTAAGATTTTTCAGGTCCTGTAACTTAATTCTTTGAGTCCATAAGACTACGTTCACATGTAATTTTGATTAGTCTAAGTAGAACATTTAACAACACACGCATGATTCTTTCAGACCATGGCTTATCTTGGACAAGCCCTCTACACGTAGCTCTTCATGGAGGACGTAGTGAGGAGGCATAATCATTTGGCTTGGGGTAACATAAGAGGATAGTACATCTAGGTGTAACCTCTCATCTTCCTTTACGGAGGGAAGTGCGTCTTAACCTGGCTTGGTGGCATTGAGGTCTAAATACAGGATGTTCTGGGGTTGCAATAATGCTTCAAAAGAGGGATAGTCTACTAGCTCAAGAGGAAAAACTACTAATGTACATGCTGCACCATGTATATATTTTAAAAAAAAGAAAAAATTGCAGAATCTCCAAAAATGGACAAGCCTGATTGAAAAGTAAAATGCCTACCGGAGTGTATATACATGGATAAAAAAGAAACTAATAAGAGCTTCAAAGTCGAATATTTGTAAGCTTGCAGCTGGATGACTTGGCTACACTGGTCATGCATCCAAGGATAGGTAGCTACACTGGCTACCGTCCATTCTTTTCTCCATCTCCTCTTTATAAGTTGGTTGTACTTGAACTTAGAAGGGAATATCCCCGCTCCTCGATGAAAGAGTTGCTAGACCGAGGGACTAGAGTTACCTTGCTGAGGGAGGCTATTTCTTTGCTACTTTTGAGATGGGGAGCTATATATTTTACTTACACCGTACAAGTAAAGATTCATAGTCATAAGAATTTGTGTATGTAGACTTGTTTTGATCTGACTGTTGAGGAGACCTGAATAGGAGTCTTGTGGAACTTAGAGGTTGTTAGGTTTTAAATTCATTTCACATTAAGGTTCCGCCACACTAATAATCCAAAGGTCTGACAGAGCTCCATACTACAATTTTATGAAGATAAGTTTAATTTTCAATATTGTCCTAATTTCTTCATTTTTCCTTTCTTTTTCTTTCTATTTATTCACTTTTTCTTTCAAATAAGTGTTTGCTAAGGGACTATCAAAGGTAAAGCATAGGGGGGTGATGAATCTTCATTTGATCATCTTTATTCATTTATTTTAACTTAAAATCCCTTATAAAAATATGTATATAACACTAACTCCATATTATTACTAACTTGCATCTGTGTGTAAATATTGTATATGCTTACCATTTTAACCTAAAATAAATAAAGAAAGAAAGGAAAAATAAAGAAAATAAAATAAAAAAGGAAGTCTGTGTAATTATAATAGATACAGGCTGACCCGAACCCTGAGGGAAGATCAAGACTTGACCTGATCGACCATGAATGAAGTAGGGGGAGATAGGGTCCTTTATCAGAAAATCCAAAAAAATGTGTTTTATGTATATTTGTATACTTCACTGTTTTATTTGAATATAAATTGATCTCAAATCAAATAATTTTCAAAATAAAAGTTATAAATAAAAATGTGTCCTAAATAATAAAAATAATTGCACAATCAAATCATGTAAAGAATAAAAGCAACCACACTTGGAAAAAGCCACTAAGCGATAATTGAAAGACCAATTCTGGCTCAATATGAACTCAAATTGAACAAACTAACTTCCATAGTACTCTAAATTAAATTATCTTTAAAATTGTTATGATTTCATAATTTTTGGAGTTACGGGTGAAAAGTTGGTTTTCTGAGGTGATTTGTGCAATTTCACCATGTATTTGTACATATTGTATTTGTAAATATTTTTACTAATTATTTAAAACAAAAATAAAAGAATATTTTTTATAAAAAAAGTTTAATTTCCTTATTTAACTATGTAAATAGTGTACTATATTTATATAGTTCGTGTATATAGTTAATTTTCTTAAATAAGCACCACAAAAAATAAAAAATTAACATTTTTTATTCAATTGAATTAAGTGACGAAAATATAAAAAAAATAATTTTTGTGAATATTTTTTAACAGTAATCTCTCTCTTTATCTTTTTCTCATTTCAATTTTTTCTTTTATCTTTTATCTTCATCCAAAAATTCAAAAACTCAAATTTCAAGTCATGTCTTTTCTATTTATATGGCTCCTTCTCCATCATTCCAACTTGATCAATCTTTGTCGAGAGGAGCCCGATCTCTGAGAGTCTTCTTGACGCAAAAGGGTTCCTAACCTCCAAGCCATACGGTGACATCGAGTCGGCCTTCGTCAAGGTGATCAAGGTCTTTTCTGCTCCTAAGGTTAGATCCATCATTTTCTTTTTATTTTTCATCTAGATTAGCCTTAGTTTAATTTTTTGCCTATTTATTTTGTCATCCTTTTTTCTAGATTTTAAAATCATCATGATTTGATTCGCCAATGATCCGATATTTCATCTCACTTTCTCGATCTCTACACGTTTGTTTCTACCTCGCACTATCTCTCACATCCGAACACGCACACGGTTCCATCCACCATTTTTCCTCGGAACCACACTCATCCACATCTTCCGATTTGATTTTGGGATAGAGTCATCATGATTGCATCCTAATTTGTTTATAAATAAAAAATATATATTTGTTTTCTTTCTTTCTAACATTTGTTTTGCAGGATCATAAAAAAATATAAAAAATAAAAAATATATTTTTCATTTTCTTTTTTTAATTTCTCTATTTTAGATTTACAAAAAATAAAAAAGTTTTTAATTATTGTTTACATTTAAAAATAATAAAAAAGATATCAAAAATGGTCAGCCGCCCACTGCGGGCAGCTCAGGCCGTACCACCACTGCTCTACCATCTGGGCGGAGCCCCTCCGCCACAGACCATTGTTATCTTCACTGCTTGAGGCACGCCGCCCCAACGCTACCTTGTGCAGCGATCACGTCGCTCATGTGGCCAAACGTCGTGCCCGCACCGCCAGTGCGCGAGTGCACCATGAACCCCAGCAGCGCGCGCCAACACCCTCCCTCCCCCAGCCCTCCGCTCGTTGACCGCCCGTTTCATTCACCACCGCCTTGAGCGCAAGGTCGCCATCGCCACCGAGAACTTCCTTCATCAGACCACCGCGCAAGACGATGAGCAGTGCACGCCAGCGAGCCACCGATCTTCACTGCCACTTACGTCGACGTTCTGCACCCCTTTGTGCGCAAGACTGCCACCACCACCGTGTGAGGCACCGCCGCCAACAAGCTCCTATCGCCATCTCGGAGGACCATTCAGCTGCCTGCTGCCATCGATTCTTGAAGAGGAACATGGGCGGTAGCCCTCCATGCCCATCTTTTATTGAACGAAGAAGCACCACAAAACAAGGAGCCCTAGATCTGAAATAAAAAATTTTGGGAAAATTTCAACTCAGCCCTCGGATTCTGAATCTTCCGCATTGCTCCAATTCAAGATACGTTCTTGGCACGTTTATTTGGTAAATTGCATCTTTTTCCTGCATATTTATTTCTTGTTATTCATTTATGCAAGAACTTTGAATATTTGTTGTTCAGTCCCTATTTAACAAATTTTAAATTTGCATATTTATTTATGTGAAAAAAATGTTTTCGTTGATCAATAAAATTTCAAAAAATCATCCAATGCAACTGGTGTGTTTATCTTTCTAGCATAAAATTATCATTGCATTTTAAACTCATTTATTATTATTATAAAATAAAAAAAACATTGTCTTTTTCTATTCTTGAAATTCAAAAATTCATAAAAATTTGAATATTGTTCTAAAAATTCCAAAAAAAATTGGAGTAGTTTTAATCTATTATCTTTTAATTTCTGTTTTCCTTATCCCATAGCTTTCTTGCCTATATTGACTTACTAACTGTCGAATTCCACCAGCCCTCCTAACTAAAAGAGAAAAGCCATCCTCTTTACATCATCCCATTCCCTCGGTACTAGTCTCGTGAATGATAGACCTCGTAGTGAGGTAGGATATTCAAAAGTGGTAGTGTGCGCAACCATGTCCGAGATCTTAATCATGCTTTTTGATAAATAGACTTGTCGACTACTATATAAAAGCGCCAATTTCTCTAGGGCGTAACTCTTTTCAAAACCCAAAAAATATGAAAAACAGAAAAAATCTTATAAAAATCACATAAAATTATACAAAAATCTATAAATCATGATTTCTGTTCATGTTTGTAGATATTTGCATATATTTCATCACCAAAATAATAGCTAGGTGTTTTGGATACTAAAAAAATTTTAAGTTGCAAATTACTCCACGTTGTACATTGTTTCTCATTTTTGTCACTGTTTGATTTTTAAAAAATACAACAACATCTAAAAATTCAACAAAAATTACCAAAAACATTTCAAACTCTTTAAAACCCAAAAATATTTTCTTTGCATTTTTTAGAGCATTTTTAATATAATTGAAAAATAAAAAAAATTGGTGTGCATGTTTCTTTCTTTGTGCATAGTGTTCGTTATTTGAAAATTTTAAAAAAAATGCAAAATTAAAATCGCTAAAAATTTGAAAATTGGAAAAAAAATAGAAATAAAAAAATGAAAAATAAAAAAGAGAAAATTCCCACGAAAACCATGTATAGTTTGCCTTTGAGATTAATGTTTTTTCACTTAAATGACTTTTCGTCGATTATTTGAATATCCCTCAATAATTGTAGCCTCCCTAAGTTCGATCATATCTGTTATACAGGTAAATACGTAGTAAATACATTTCTCTTGTTTCACATTATTTTCTATAATTATTTTGCAGTGATAAAAAAACCGTTCGTTTGATCCGGGATTTTTTGGGGATAACAATGACTTCGTATCACATCAATAAATATCCAGTCCTCATGATTTTCTTCTCAATACTCAACAAGAAGCATATCAGATAGATCAGTAATAAATGGTCTCTACTCAGAAAGGAATGGCTCATCAAGATGTTAAGAATCCTCAACAAAACTCTCATACATCTCAATAGGAGGTATCTCATCCGTAATCTCAGAATGACGTGTCGAAGAAATATTACAATGCACCTCCAATATCTCAGAATGATCCTAAAAAAATCAGCTCAAACTATCCATCTGCAAACAACTCAGCAAGTTCAACAAGGTAACTCATGTCGACAATGCCTTTCAAGGATTCCATCTTATAAAGAAATTCATGGGTATCCATGAAATTATTGAAAATATCTGTCTTTCTAAACTCATCAATAAAATCATAGTTCTCAGGATCTGGTGTAACTGTCTCTCTCTCTCTCATCTATTGTTCGTGGCGGTGATGTCCTAAGATCAAGAATAATCTCTATTTTCACCTTGTCACTACAGGAGTGAAAGATGATCTCCCCAGTACTATAATTAACTATCGCTTCGGTTGTACGAAGGAGCGGCCGACCTAGTATGATCGAGGTATGGAGTAACGGTCAAAAGGTATCCATATAACAATAAAGTCAACTGGGAATCTCATTCCTTGCATCGTTACAATAATGTACTCTAAAATGCCTCTCGATCTCTTGATTGATCTATCAGCAAACTAAAGGATCATCCTTGCGGATCTAAGAGGCCCAAACCAAACTCAGTGAGTAGAGATGATGACATGAGATTAATGAAGGATCCAATATCGAGAAGAGTATGATCAAATTCTTGATCAAATGTAGCAATGGATGTGAGGTGCTCCTTTTCCTTTCTTTTTGGACGAGAGGTTGCTAATGGCATGAAATGTGGGCATGGTCAAGATGTGCTTCTCTATCTTCTTTCGTCTATTTTGCTTTGTTTGACACTTTTGAGTACATGCTTCTTTCATTCTCTTTTTCACTACAGGAATGTACTCCATGGCCCTAATGAGTGGAATCTCTAAAAAGATATTATGTAAGATCTCTGCCACTCCATATTCATATAGTGTTGTCTTTAATTTTTTTTAATTTTTTTAATTCAAAGCAGAAGGAAATGGTACATAATCAGAATAAACATTCATTTCACTAATTCTAAATGTAATCCTCATATACAATTAGAAAACCAGAATCGGAGTATAAAATGTTATCCAAAACAGGGGTAGAAGAAATAAACTAGAAAACAGGGCGAGCTATTATTGTTGGTGTAGAAGGAGATTCCACGATGAGTGTGTTCTTCTTCTCAGCTAACTGTGAACTGATCTCTCTCTAAATGAAGAAGGTGAAGATGGTGGTGGTGGTGGTGGAGTCGAAGATGGTGAAACTCCAGGATCTGGTGCTGCTATATTGGACCTCTTTACTACTGATGAGGATGGTGATGTGGAAGTTGAAACTATCCCAGTGGCTCGATCTCCCAATCCCAACTAATGTGTGGGCCACTGCAAGCTCCTACCACTCCTAATATTAATGAAGTCAGATAAACATTTAAAATCAAGGTTCATACCTGTCTTGCGTGTGGATGGATCATGGGATACCTTCTCCTTGTGTCGGAAATTGTTGGGACTGGCTTCGACATGTGCAAGAATCAGTGTCTTCGTGGTTGTCAAGTCATCGATTCTCTAAGTTAGATCATTCATATTCTCCATCAACAGCGCCAGGTGGTCAAGTGAGGGATTCACTGAAGGTGCCTCAGGATGCTCAATGATAGGTTGTCGCTGAGACTGGTAGTAAGGATGCTACTGGTATCCATATCGTGGCAAATAATGAGGAGGGGGAGAATGTGAATATTGTTTATATGATGCAGACTCCTGCTGATAATATGGTTATGGAAAATATGCAGACTACATCTACTGCAGGCTATGTCTCCAATTCTGGAAATGAGGTGGAGACTGATAGTGAGGCTGGAAAGTTGATGCTGGGGCTATAGGGTATCCCTCCCTGAAAGTTGTGGGTGGGAATCTGACTCTACTGGGAACGCAACTGACCTTGCCCTGACTGACAGTGATGGTTGCACTCTCTGTCGAATAAAATGTCGTTCACCTCCTAAATGAGAGGTGGGGGTGGATACTGCTGCTCAACAATATATGTAACCTCTTGCTGGTATGATACTATATAGTGTGACTGCTGCTGGACCTGATCAGTGGTCTGCATGTAGTAAACATGTTGAATTGTGGACAGCCCTCTGATACGCTATTGTGTAGGAGTGGAAGAAGTATGCTCACGAGCAAAAGTGTTGGTTGTTGCGCTAACACTCTGGCATGCGATAATCATACTCACAAGAAGCTCCAGGTGCTTCATAATCTAATCCAACTTATCAAGATTCTTTTTACTCTATTCAATGCCTTGGAGCTTCTCAAGCTCCATAAACCATTTCTCAATTATTCCCACTTTGGATAGGTGATTTCCAATGATGGTAAGATCTGAATTGTCCACCCTATCCACATCATGTTATGACGTCTTGTTGACAGCCTTGTGGGTGTTGTAGGAGAAGGTACTGGATGCTTCTTAAAAGCACGTAAAGAAGAAAGAGTTGTAGAGCTCTAAGTAATCTCCTTAAAAATCTAATATAGGATATCCTCGTCCTAGTTGAAGTGATTACCCCTACAATAGGCATCTACCGTCTTATGATTCTCAATGTAACCCCCAAAAAAGTTAAGCACAAGGCTCATCTTTGGTATTTCATGATGGGGGCTCTTCTCTGTTAAGTCTTTGAATCTCTCCCATGCCTCGTGAATAGGCTCACGGGACATCTTGGAGAAGTTGGAAATCAACGATCACATTTGGTTAAGACGTTCGAGTGGATAGTACTTGTTCAAGAAAGCGGACCTCAACTCTTCCCAAGTTGTGACAACCCTTCCCTTGTGTTTAATCCAATAAAGTGCCTTGTTCATGAGACTAAACATGAAGGTTGTCATCTTCACTACCTGTAATGAAACATTCGGGTAGTGTATAGTGCCACAAATGTGATCAAAATGTTGTAGTTGTACATATATGGTTCTTCATTTATGTGTCCGTAAACTATTGGGAGTAGTGGCAATATAGTGTGCTTAAGCTCAACATGCCCATGAATCGCAAGGATTCTAATTCATGAGTTGGTCTGTCCTATCTCTGGAATATAGGCATCCCTTAATGTGAGCTTAGACACTAGCTCAAGTAATGGATCATCTCACACATTTCCACCTCCTCCATGCATTCTATCCTCCTCTGCCCTCTCTTATTTGTCATGCCTCAGCTCTAAGATCTTGTCTCTCAATCCGGCCAGGATGTCAGCCTGTTCAGACAACTATGCCTGAATGGCCTATATGGAGGCTAACAACGTGTTGTTGATCTCGCTCTGCTCAGCAATGGAACTCAACAAGCAATACTTCAATCCGACATCTTCGATTTCAAGAGGTATGATGCGAGAACACAACGGTCAACAGAAGAAGAAAGTGAGAAAAAGGTGCGAATGGCATGGAAGGATTTTTTACACTACCAAACAAATACAATACAAACCCCTGATTCACTAACTAAACATAAGTGGAGATCGTAAATGAATCTACAAAATGTTGCTTACTACCAAACACATAAGTTGAGTCACCGCTATCGCCCAGTGTGTGTACTAAGGCCTCCCAAAACATTGGCATCATCTTCCCGGGTTGCAGGGTTCAAAATCATGCCCAAAGGGAGATAACAGGATTAATACACCAAAACGATTTTGTATGGCCGTAGAAAAGTGCTTACAGTTGCAACCATACACCAAAAAGTGACCCACAAGTACTTAAAATGGGTTCTATCCTTACGGCTATATCATCACCCACTTTGTCTAGAGGTAAGTACACGCAAACAATGTGGGGGTTACTCTCCCCAAAATAATGATTTTGTCCTTATGTTTTGTTCTAGGGTCGATTTTTCTTTAGCAGTCCTGACTTTATAAAGTCGTATATTTTTGTGGATTTTTTTTAGGAAATCGTCTATCAAATTTTTCAATGTCCTTTTGATATTATGGTCGTGAAAATGGGGGAGGAAATCAGAAAAGCCAATGCGTGAGAAAATGAAATGATGCATGCATCAGATATAGTATGTGTACCTTTTCGCAAGCACTCCACATGCAGGGTGATCTGCCTAGAAAATAAAAGACATAAATTAATCTAATCTAGATGATGCACGTGAATTTTCCAAGCAGTAACTTTTATTAACGGGTAAGAACAGGTTAATTTGATTAAGTCCAATCTATGCTTTATTATATAAGTATAGAAATTCTTGTTTAAGGGATATAGACATAATTGTTTATCCGTCTCAAGCAAGATAATAAAACCTACTTCTACGGGCTCAAGCATACAAAACTGTGATAAAACAAATAAAAAGAAGGTAATGAAAACAAAATGGGTGAGGTCCCCCAAGTACCTCGACACTTAGCGAAACAGACCCCGCACAGATAAGGTATATATTGGCCTTTTAGAATATAGAAAAAAAGGAAAATGCTAAATAATTAATTATAATTTTCGATAAGAATAATGAATGAATAAAATGATAAAAGAAAACACAAAATTTCTATGCAGAATGCTCCAAGTGACTAGTTGATGAATCTCGGATTCATCACTCTAAATCTCATTTATTAAGCTCAAGTCCCTCAAAAACAACAACATTTCTGCATTTATTCTGCATAATTAGCATTCATGCATGTTTGCATAAGAGTGTCATTTTATCCATCATTTTTGCACAAAATAAGAAGCCAAAAATCCAAGCCACAATTGACCTGTAAATAGCCTAACTTCCACTATTTTTAACTCTTCCATGCTAACTCCGAATGACACAAAACCACCTCCACAGTGTACATATCACTAACAAGAATAAATGAAAAATACAAAAAAATCACTAACCCTGTCAAGTGGACCAAAAACCCAAACCCTAGTTTCAGGATTTTCGGACTAAAAGCCACATATCTTCCCTATCCAGTATCTGGTTTGATCCTACTCACTTTTGAACTAATGCACATTCAATTACCTTCAAAACAAGACCAAGTTCAAGTGAATCGGAGCTCGTATGTGAAAGTTGAGTTTTGGGCCTCTTTTGTTCATTGTATATTTTAACAGTTTTCTGACCAATATTTTATCTATTTATTTTCTTAATCAATAAAATTCCAAAAAATTATATTAAGGTGTCTTTATTTATCTTTGATTTTTCTATATTTTTTTCGGATTAATATCTTGTTTAAAAAATGACAAAAAATTACAAAACCCAAAAATCTAGGTATTCTATGTACATGGGATACCCCCAAAAATTTACTTTTTACATTTGATCAATTTTGGCTTTGGTGTCTTCATGAAAGTTGTAGATCTTGTCGAGACGAGCATTTTTTGTGAAGTAACGTTTTTGATCCGAGGTCATTTGCTATTTATTTTGCATTTTACAAAGTCATTTATTTCGATTTTTCTGGTGCAGACATGTGGCAGCCCCACTGGCTGCCACGTGTCAGCGGTTTTTGGGCTTTTTAATATTCGTTTTTATAAAAAAAATAAAATTAAATAAAAAAAAGCGGCTGCACGTGTGTCGCACGTGCCCCCAGGCACGTGCTCCACACGTGCCACGCCGTTCCCCTCTCTCTCAATCACGCACGTGGCGTGATCTCAACCGTTCGATCTCTCTTTGATCGAACGATTCCTGCGCATCTCCTACCTCCCGTGCCCCTCGTCCGCAACCGTTGTTCCCCCTTCTCTGAAACCTCTGTCGTTGACCCTGCTCTCTCCGCAACCGCTGCCCGCATACCCCACGCCGACCGCGACCCTAACCAACCTCATCCTCCTCATATCGCAACCCACCTCCTATTTAAGCAGCATCGCCGACCAACCTTGACCTCATCCGCTGAGCTACTCCTCCATTTAACCATGATGGTGACAGTGCCACGAGCTCCTTGCCGGCGAGATCTGAGGCCATCAACTACCCTCGTCGCAGCCTACGGCGAAGCCCCACCACCGCCGTACTGCCACTACTACGGGCTTTCCCGTCGAGCCCACGACAGCACCTTCTTCACCAACTCCATCGACCGCCATCGTCGTACTTCTCTGCCAACTACGCGCTTCCACCGACTATGCCAGCAACCATCAACGCCTACGACATCGAGCTTCGTCCTCAACACCACCAGGAGCTTCGCCCAGAACGCCTTCGCTGGTCACGGGCTGCTCTTTCGCCGGTCTCCGCTACCAGCAAAGGGGCAACACCCTTCTTCACCGACCGCGTTCCTTCCACCAAAGCTTCGACACCGGAGAGGCGCCCCTCCCTGCCTCAACGTCGGAACTCCGCCTTTGCTTCTCCAACTCCGCCATGCATACGGGCGCTCAGGCCCGAGGCCCTCCCCGCATGCGAGGCACATGGCGAGAGGGATCACGTCAGCGGGCATCATCCCCCGGGTCACATTCTTCGCACGTGACCACGGGGTAATTTGAAGAAACACCCTCGGGAATCTCCTCTTTTGGCCGTTAAGCCCAAGGTCCAGAGGGCACGTTGGTCAATTTGCAAAGTTCCCCCCCAGTTTCTGGTAATTTTCACTTAGGCCACCACTGCACAATTTTTTTATTCATTTTATTTATATTTACTACATTTACAACCATGTGCTCTTCCTCTATTTTGAACCTCCTCCAGACATTATTTTATTATTCAGAAAATAGCATGATGTTCATCTTTTAATTCTCTACATCTTGACATATCATGGATATTTTTGTGATTGGCGGTTAATTAATAATTAATTATTTGGTGGAAATTGGTGTATTTTGCCCAGTTTGAGCTCTTAAATTTGCCATTGATTAACCATTGCTCTAAAAATTCTCGAAAAATCACTAGTGTAGAGTTAATTTTGATTAACATTGTGCCCAAAAAGGTTTGCATTTGCATGCATATTTTGCTCTGTAAAAATTATTTTGCATAATTCAGTGTTTAATTTTTAGTAGGTATATAACCCCACATTTTTGAGGTTTAGGATTTTTCTAAGATCAATCACCTAGTGATAGATCTTAGATAATTTTGATCCTAAAAAATAAGTAGGTTTAATATTTATCATAATTAAATATTGAAATTCATTCTATTTGCATTTAAAAATTCATAAAAAATTTCATATTGCATCTAAAAATTCCAAAAAAAATACAGTGCACGCATTTCATCATATTTTGCATTGTGGCCAAGTTTCGTCTTTTTCAGACATTGTTTGATCGAAGTTTACATTTTAGTCCCTAAAATAGGCCGAAATTGCATCTTGCATCCCTTATTTGCATTTAAAAAATCCAAATAAAGACCACCTCGAAAACCGAACACGGAATTGGATAGACATAATTCTAGGTTGTTCCTTTGCCTCCTTGTGATCGACCTTGGGACTTACCCAAGTAGAATAAACATAAAACAACTCGATTATAATTGAATAAAACTTGTGGTTATTTCTTGACCGTTTCCGATCTCCGCCTACAACGAATGACATTATTATTTTCACACACGAAGATAAAAACAACCCCTTAATGCACGCGGTTCCAGAACCGTCTGATGGCGCCATTGCCGGGGAGGCAAACGGCTTAGTTTTGTGTTTTGAAAATTTTTGTTCGGTTTTCCCCATTCGGGTAGTCTGACACCCGAATTTTTCACTGTAAATCCCATTTTATTTCCTTTATTTATTTTCAGCATTTATTTCTTTTATTTTATTTTTTTGATTATTTTTGAGTCACTCTCGGACCTACTCTCTCTTATTTTTCTTGCGAGGTACCCGACGTATGTGGAGTGGTTTTTCAAGAAATCGAAGCATCTTCACCGACATCCGAAGAAGCCGCAATAAATTTAAGATCGAGTCGAGTCGTGAGAGAGCGTAAAGTCTAGATTTTAAATTTTTGCAAATTTCAATTTCTGCTCATTTACAACGGTGTCCGTTTGGACTCTCACCTGTGTAAAAAGGCCTTGAACTCTACTTGTGGTGTGCCGCGGCCTATTTCACTCTCCGGTGAGGGTGGGGCCTGACTTGAGTGGCGATTAGGATAGACCTACACATACGGCTCTCAGAGCATTTTTATATTTTTGACTGTGCTCGTAGGATCTTAAGCCACACTGCACTTTAGTTGAGACGCACAATAGATCGTTCAACTTAGCCAAATTTAACTCAATTCTTCCCCGCTAATAGAACTTTCTGCTTAGGTGCGGTTTTCATCGGCTTGCATTCATTTAGAATGATTTTTAAATTCTTTCTAGAATCCCACATGGAGATTGCGAGGATTCACTATAGGTCTTCTAACTGAGCATTCATCATAGTTTTCCGCGTGCATCGGCTTTTCCCAAATTTCTCCCTCTTGTTTTATCACATAATTCTAAAGAAAATTGGGACTGGACAGTAGACGTGTATTTGTGCTCATTTAAATTCTTCAAGTGATCACCTAATTAAAACTGGGACTGCTAAATATAGTCGATCTTAAGAACCCATAAAATCAAGAATTTTTGCGGGAGAGCAACCCCGACCTTGGATAATTTTATTTTTCTCAGTGAGCGAGAGACGACACTTAAGGCTAGAGCCAAAATCCGAAATTTCGGCACCAAACTGCTTGCTAATTTATTTGCCAAGATTGATTTATCACCAACTAAAATTGAAAAGATAATAGACGAACTCTTATGGCTTCATTGTGTGAGTTGGTGAACTCGGGGTTTGAATTGTGTTTGCATTGGTGTGCGTGAACCGATTTCAAGATCAATAGCCGCACATTTGATTTCTCTTGACTATCCCGTGCAATCATCTCTCCTCTTTTCTTGATAATGGAACTCTTGTCCAAAAACTCTCGCAGATCCAACCCCCCATTCCTTTCAAAAATGACCGAACACCCATCAGAGCTATTCTATGAAAATGAATTTGTCTCGGTTAGGCCCAAATCAACCAAATCCTCTTCTTTCAATAATCCTCCAACATTCGCGGAAGACTTTCACCTGCGGATGAATTCAACCTCCTCATTGAATTTCTATTCGAATCATCCAACCACACATGACTATCTACCATCTTGGACAGAACCGCCTTATTCTCAATTTCTCGCCAAAGAAACATTTCAAAATTAAAATCCCTTCGCGTCTCATGACTGGCAAATAAATCCAACCCAGATGGAAAGACATGCACTGAATGACCATCAACATTGGATTGACCATGATAGACCCCTCGTCATACATGAAACTCATATAGAGGACAGGATTGACCTCCTAGAAACACATAAACCCTGTATGTTGACTCCCCAATATCAAAGTCTGACCAAGCATGATCGAAGGATTGAACTCCACTCAGATCAAATACACATGCCTGGACCATGTGAGCAGCCTCCTTCCATTATTTTTTAGCAGAAATTTTTAAAAATAATGATCATATGTCGGATATTCCAAAAAATTCTCCTCTCAGCACAAACAAGAAAATGGAAGATAAAATTATAGAACACACACCGACTGCGCCCATGATTGATCATGAACCGAATTTTGAGGATGATATATCGAGGATAAATAAGAGATTCAATTCAATAGAGGATAGATTTCAAAAATTCACCGATCGATTAATCGCATTCTATGGTGGCTTGGACAGTAAAATGAATGAAGAAATTACTGGATCTGAGATTGAAAATTCTGACGATATTTAGGGACCTAGGGACAATTCTGAAAATGTCTATGTCGCTGAACATCACCCTTAACACCAGAACCACTTTTCATCTGAAGAACACACCACACCCCCACACCACACAAAAAATAACAAAAAAATGGAAATATTTGAAAACAAAAAAAATTGAAAATCCAGAAAATTTCATAAAAATTGAAACTAAAGAAGATCTGAAAACTTTGGATCCTACTTTACGAGAAGCACTGGAAAAACGCTTGATATTTGAACTTCCCTTTATAAAATCCATTGAACACTTCCCCAACCTTAAAAGATTTGTAACAGATAAATTAATAAACAAAAAGTCGGGTTGGATTAGAACCAATACCGAGAGACATATCTTGTCAATGGCCTCCTCCTTGGTATTGAGGAGAAAAACCAATAGCTGCATAGTGAAGCGGTTGCCAAGATTTGACTGTGAAATCAAAGACATAATTTTCACCCATGCTCGGATTGATGACGATTCACCGATCAATATCCTCCCGACCTTTGTACTCCATGAACTCAAACTCGGACCGATTCGGATGATACGAGAGATTGTTCAATTGGCGGACCGATCTATAAAGCGGTCGAGAGGAATCATTTCTGTCATCATGAAATTCCAAGGTGCTCCGCTCAAAGTAGAATTTATGATCATTGATATTGAGCATCAAGGAGAATTCACCCAGTCTCCAATCATTCTCGGAAAGCCGTTCTTAGCATTGGCTAAGGCAATTATTGATTGTGAGACTCGGGAAATCGATTTCACAATATTGGAAGCACTTAGATCTGACCATATCTTTGAGGAACCTTGATCTTCTAAGGCAACCCACGAAGTCCCCGACAACCGTAACCATGAAACGGTAGAAGAGCCCTACCCCGCAGCCACACCTAAGATAGTGGTTGTTGATGAGACTATTGGTTTAGAGAATCTCCCCCCTGCTCCATTCCTAGCCACTCTCACCATGGAGAATCATGTATATGAATCATATGATCCAGAGACTTATGCATGGGCACACCCTGGGTCAACCTACTCTGACAACATGGATTATATCAACTCGACACAGGAATGCTCCAACATCGATTCAATTGAGGAAGAACATGCAGAGACTCTCCCCAGTATTTCAATTCCCGCAGATCTAAAAATAGACAAATCCTTCTACTACGATCTTGAGACGTATGCATGGTCGCACCCTGGAGCAACATTCTCTGAATACTTGGGCCAAATCATCCCAAACCGTGAGTGCACCAACATTCAGACAACCAAGAACAAACGCAAACCGACCAAGGAGAAGAACTCTAATGGTTATTCATGTGGATACTCAAGTTAATCGACACCTTCATGAAACAAGAAAAATAGAGTGACCTTTGACCTTTCGGAAGAGGAATCAGTGGATGATCCCTCATCAGTTCCGGAAAAGGTAGTCTACATGAGTGAAGTCTGTTCGACAGCTCTAAAGCTATATCTTCGCAAGGATCCAAAGTTCAATCCCCGTTGGACAACTCCCGTTCCGAACTACTACTAATCCAAAGCTGATGATCCTACCCTCTTCAAGTATAATGGAATTATTTCATATGAGCTGACTGTGACCGGTGCTTTTGAGTATTCAGCCGAGGACAAACCAATTGACCCAAGAAGGAATGAATTCTAAGGAAACAACTGAAGAAACAAATAGACATGAATACTTGGAGTATGTCCACTTTCAAATACTATTCCTCTGACGATAACTCTGATGATGGATATCTTTCATCTGACTCAAACACTTCATCTATTATCCATCATGATTTTTCTGAGGATGATATTGATCATAGTTGGGAATCATATGCCTCATCTCCATCTCGTCAGTACGATCTCCCACCGCAAGCTCACAAAAAGATCAGCCGAAAACCCCCTTAATCATCGGCTACCCACCCTCACTCCCGACCACATCGACCTCCTTGTACAGCTTCTTCCTCTACTTAGGCCAAGGCCTAAGTAGAGGGGGGGGGACCGATGCCATCTGTACATACCATCCTTCTCCTTCTCCCGATCACTCCACTTCCACCCTCCTTCCATACTTAGGCAGACCAGAGCCAAAGTATAGGGGGAACCGACATCCACCTGTATATACTCTCCTCATATCCCAACCGCTTCATTTTTCTTTGTATTTTCACTCCCTTACGCTTAGCCCAAGCTATGTCTTCTTTCCGCTTCTTGTGCTCTGAGGACACAGCACTCGCTAAGTATAGGGGGGTCTGTATATATACTTTGTATATATTTTACCAATATCTCGTACTTTCACGTAAGTCTATGTGTATTTATGGGGTGGGTACTAACTGGAAAAAAAAGAACGCACACACATAAAAAAAGAAGAAAAAAAAGTTTTGCTACTAACTCTAACCTTGCCCAAAATTTTTGAAAAAAAAGTGGCTACTTATTTCATCAAAAAAAATCAATCAAAAATCAAAAATCACAAAAAAAAGAGAAGTGTCTGCATTTCACACACCTGCACTTCATCAGACATCACATGCATTTGCATCTGTGTAAAGTCATTGGGTTCTGAACCGAGTTATGAGTAGAAACCGAGAGTGGTCTGGACTTGACCTTAATCAACCTAAATTTCAGAGGAACTTCACCGAGAAATAGGATTTTAAGAGCTTCAGGTCTTTGACTTAATTCATTAAGTTCCACATGACAATGTACAACGTTTGACTCTTAGTGTCTAACCTGGTCTCTTCATTCTGGGTACAACTCTGGAATAGGGAATTAATTGGTACTCTCGCACTATGCACTTAGCTCAACTCAGACAGGATGTTGGAAGATTGTGTGAGTCTCTTTTCTGGTAGCGTGGAAATCTAAAGACTGGAGTACGTGTTGAAATAAAGCTTCGGAAAATGGATGAACGGCTGGGCACAAATTTTTCTAAGACCCCAAAAAATGTACGGAACAAGAAGATTCTATATCCGTAGGGGCACAACAAGATCCAAGCAGAAACACCAAAAATTCCAAATACAAAGAAGCAACTACCAAATAAAATCCGACCAAAAAGGTCCAAGTTTCAAGAAACCTGCAGATCTTGGTGGAGACTCGGCTACATTGTCCATCTTCACAAGGTGAGGTGACTACACTGGCCACCCTCTAGTTTCTCTTTCTTCTATCTTCTCCCTCATTGATTGTGAACATAGCGCGACAGACCTTAGAAGGAAATACATGACTCCCTGAGGACAGTTAGTGGAGAGGAGAGGAGCATGGTAGTCTGGCATTCTGGATGGGAAGAGCTAAAAAACCTTCACACACATGAGTCGGTTATTCAATGTTCATAGGGTATACTTTGGGAAGAAGATTGATCTAAGATGACTTCTGAGCCGAAACTGTGACAATGATGTATAGAACTTGAGGGCTGTTGATTTTAAAATTCTAAGTCTCACAGAAGTTCCGCCACACGAATAATCTAAAGGTCGAGTCTAGTTCATTTTCACCTTCAACTCATGGTCTTGGTATGGAACCCAATCTCATTTCACTTCATGCCATTTCTTTTAATGCTCAGGGACGAGCATGGTTTAAGTATAGGGGATGATGAATCTTGGATTCATCACTCTAAATCTCATTTATTAAGGTCTAGTCCCTCAAAATCAACACCATTTCTGGATGTATTTTGCATAATTAGCATTCATGCATGTTTGCATAAGAATGTCATTTTATCCATCATTTTTGCACAAAATAAGAAGCCAAAAATCCAAGCCACAATTGACCTGTAAATAGCCTAACATCCATTATTTTTAACTCCTCCATGCTAAATCCGAATGACACAAAACCACCTCCACTGTGTACATATCACTAACAAGAATAAATGAAAAATACAAAAAAATCACTAACCCTGTCAAGTGGACCAAAAACCCAAACCCTTGTTTCTGGATTTTCGGACTAAAAGCCACATATCATTCCCATCCAGTATCCGATTTGATCCTACTCACTTTTTAACTAATGCACATTCAATTACCTTTAAAACAAGACCAAGTTCAAATGAATCGGAGCTCGTATGTGAAAGTTGGGTTTTGGGCCTCTTTTGTACATTGTATATTTTAGCGGTTTTCTGACCTATATTTTATGTATATATTTTCTTAATCAATAAAATTCCAAAAAAAATAGATTAAGGTGTCTTTATTTATCTTTGATTTCTCTATATTTTTTCGGATTTTTATCTTGTTTAAAAAATGACAAAAAATTATAAAACCCAAAAATCTAGGTATTCTATGTACATGGGATACCCCAAAAATTCATTTTTTACATTTGACCGATTTTGGCTTTGATGTCTTTATGAAAGTTGTAGACCTCGTTGAGACGAGCATTTTTCGTGAAGGAACTTTTTTGATCCGAGGTCATTTGCTATATGTTTTGTATTTTACAAAGACATTTATTTCGATTTTTCTGGTGCTGACACGTGGCGGCCCCAGAGGCCGCCACCTATCAGCGGTTTTTGGGCTTTTTAATATTTGTTTTTTATAAAAGAAATAAAAAATAAAAATAAAAAAGCGGCCGCACGTTCGTCGCACGTGCTCTGCACGTGCTACGCCGGTCCCCTCTCTCTCAATCACGCACGTGGCGCGATCTCAACCGTTCGATCTCTCTTTGATCGAACGGTTCCTGTGCATCTCCTACCTCCCGCGCCCCTCGTCCGCAACCGTCGTGCCCCCCTTCTCCGAAACATCCGCCGTTGACCCTGATCTCTCCGTAACCGTCGCCCGCATATCCCGCGTCGGCCGCGACCCTAACCAACCTCCTCCTCCTCATATTGCAACTCTCCTCCTATTTAAGCAGCATCGCCGACCCACCTTGACCTCATCCACCGAGCTACTCCTCCATTTAACCGCGGCGGTGATAGAGCCGCGAGCTCCTTGCTGGCGAGATCTGAGGCCATCAACTACCCTCGTTGCTGCCCACGGCCAAGCCCCACCGCCGCCGTACTGCTACTGCTCCGGGCTTTCCCATCGAGCCCACAACAACACCTTCTTCACCAACTCCATCGACCGCCATCGCCGTACTTCTCCGCCAACTACGTGCTTCCACCGACAACTCCAGCGACCATCAACGCCTACGACATCGTGCTTCGTCCTCAACACCACCAGTAGCTTCGCCCAGAACCCCTTCACCGGTCACGAGCTGCTCTTTCACCGGTCTCCGCTACAAGCAAAGGGGCAACACCCTTCTTCACCGACCGCGTTCCTTCTGCCAAAGCTTCGATACCGGAGAGGCGCCCCTCCCCGCCGTAGCACCGGAGCTCCGCCTTCGCTTCACCAACTCCGCCGCGCGGCCGGGGGCTCAGGCCCGAGGCCCTCCCCGCGTGCGAGGCACATGACGGGAGGGATCACGTCAGTGGGCGTCATCCCCCAGGTCACGTGCTCCGCACGTGATCGCAGGGTAATTTGTAGAAACACCCCCGGGAATCTCCTCTTTTGGTCGTTAAGCCCAAGGTCCAGAGGGCACGTGCTCCGCACGTGCCCCGTGGTCAATTTGCAAAGTTCCACTAGTTTTTGGTAATTTTCACTTAGCCCCCCACTGCACAATTTTTTATTCATTTTATTTATATTTACTACATTTACACCCATGTGCTCTTCCTCTATTTTGAGCCTCCTACAGACATTATTTTATTATTCAGAAAATAGCATGATGTTCGTCTTTTAATTCTCTACATCTTGACATATCGTGGATATTTTTGTGATTGGCGGTTAATTAATAATTAATTATTTGGTGGAAATAGGTGTATTTTTCCCAGTTTGAGCTCTTAAATTTGCCATTGATTAACCATTGCTCTAGAAATTCTCGAAAAATCACCTAGTGTAGAGTTAATTTTGATTAACATTGTGTCCAAAAAGATTTGCATTTGCATGCATATTTTGCTCTGTAAAAATTATTTTGCATACATTAGTGTTTAATTTTAAGTAGGTATTAAACCCCACATTTTCGAGGTGTAGGATTTTTCTGAGATCAATCACCTAGTGATAGATCTTAGATAATTTTGATCCTCGAAAATAAGTAGGTTTAATATTTATCATAATTAAATATTGAAATTCATTCTGTTTCCATTTAAAATTCATAAAAAATTCATATTGCATCTAAAAATTCCAAAAAAAATACAGTGCACCCATTTCATCATATCTTGCATTATGGACAAGTTTCGTATTTTTCGGACATTGTTTGATCGAAGTTTACATTTTAGTCCCTAAAATAGGCCAAAATTGCATCTTGCATCCCTTATTTGCATTTAAAAATTCCAAAAAAAAGACCGCCTCAAAAATCGAACACGGAATTGGATAGACATAATTCTAGATTGTTCCTTTGCCTCCTTGTGATCGACCTTGGGACTTGCCCAAGTAAAATAAACATAAAACCACTCGATTAAAATTGAATAAAATTTTTGGTTATTTCATGACCATTTCCGATCGCCGCCTACAACGAACGACATTATTATTTTCACACACGAAGATAAAAACAACCCCTTAACGTGCACAGTTCCGGAACCGTCACTAGTCTCCTCCAGATCTTCTTCTCCTCCTAAGATCTCCTGCAACTTGATAAAAAAACAAGTTGCATCTGCATTTCTTGGGTACATGGGTGCTCCTAGTATTGTTGCCCTTGCTTGTCGGGCCCTCGTACGAAAGGGGAAACACATGATAATGTAAGAAACTTAGTTATTAAAATATAATCAAAAATAATGTGAAAAGAAATACAGGAAGTATAGAGAAGCAAGCAATGAGGTGGATCTGAAGCAAACTGAGAAGAGAAAGTGAAAATATATCTCAAATAAATCCCTAAGTCCAATATTGGGGAGCTTTCGGTGTCCGGCCCATCGGATCCTACAAGTATTGTATCAGCTCCCTAATGGCACGCAGTATTCAATTTCAATGCTCACTCCTCAATAAGATGCAAATCCACAATATATATACGCACTAATATAGACAAAATAAATGAAATAAATAAATGACAAAAATATAGATAAAAATGTGACAGCAATATTCACGCTAAAATAAATGTCAGAAAAATATAAACAAAAATAAGAAAAAGAAAAAAAAGTATAAACAATCAAGAATAGCAAGTTAAGGGAAAAACATAACTACCTCACCTTGCCTCCCCGGCAACAACGCCATTTTGTTGAGTAGGGAATTATCGGTTTTAAAATAATGGAATTAAATTACAGTGTCACTACAACCCTAAAATTCCATCAACAAAATTTGATTTGATTCTTAAGCCAAAATAAATGAAGAAAATGTAGCAAGAGATTTTTTCTATTTAATTTAACTATATAACATATAGGGTCGAGCTCAGGGATACTACAAAAATCCCGAGGGTTATTAAATAAATGAAAGAATCAATGAATCAAAGAAGGATATTATGTGAAAACTATGCTTGGTTTTGTATTTCTTTTGATTTTTGCATCTTTTATGGAATTTTACTTTTATATTTTTTCTATTTGATTTTCTGATTTCTATAAGTTTTTATTTTTAATTTTGTAAAAGAATTTTATAATATATAAAATAAAAATAAATAAAAGAAATCAATAAAAAGAATACAAAAGAGTCTAAATTTTAGATTTTTACAAAATAGTAAAATAAACATAAAATTCAAAGCAAACTATTTTTGAGTTTTTGGCAATTTTTTAATGATTTTTTGATTTTTCCAAAATTTTCCAAAAATGTACGGTTTTTAAATAAATAAAAAATAGGCAATAAAGTAAACAAAATACAATGTGAAAGTTTTTGGATTTTAAAAATAACAAATGAGATCAAAAATAGATGAAATAAACACATAATGAAAGATGAATTTTTATATTTTTCCAGAAAATATTTTATATTTTTTTGAAATTTTCTCTCAATTTCTATGACTTTTTTTGTTTTTGAGTGTTTTATGATTTTTTGTTATTTACTAGGAATAAAAATGTGAAAATTTTATACAAATTAATATAAATAAAAATTAACAACCAGAAATTTTTAGAATTTTTAGGAAAAGTTTTGCATTTGTTATTGATTTTTGAATGCAAACAAGGACTTTTTCTACTCTTTTAACATTTCAAAAATAATAAAAATAATGGAAATGCAAAATCAAAATTATGGATCAATGATATGCTTAACAAAATCCTAACATGATTTTTATGGAATTTTTAAAGGTGTTTAGATAATTTTCATTCGATTTTTAACATGAAAAATAAAGGAGGTTCACAAGGGTGTAAATGCAATTATTTAATGTTTTTGGACTGAATAAAAACACATGAGAAAATCGTGGGTCTAAAAATGCATAATGTTCAAGAAAACGAGTGTTGTTGCACGTGCACCTCGTTGGACAGGACCTGTATGTAATTAAATATTTTTGAGGGTCCAGTTAACAACTCAAAACATGCATACTTTATATTGAAATTTACCCAAAGAAGTCACGTGATAATCACACTTGCAGTTCAAATAGGACATAAGTGCAATTAAAATAAAAGCGAGGGGCAGAAGTGCAATTGTTCAATCTATTACATGCAGACACATGCCCAAAAGGACTTATTTGAAAATAAAATAAATGTAGGGGTCTAGGTGCAATTATACCCTTTATACACATGGAGCTCTGGATGGCTAAATGGTGCTGAAACTTTGATCCAACAACTGAAGATGATTCGTTCTTGGATGACGTGGATGAGCTCTAGCAGATCGATCGATCGAACGGATAATATTTGGGGCTCTTTCAACGGTCGAGATCGAATCTGGATGCCTTGTTCTTTATTGTGCATCTCCGAGGGGCGTTGGTAGAAACTTTATGAATGTGACCTCTAGAGAGATTCGATTGAGATGATCTCGCTCGTTTCTCTCCCAAATCAGCTCTGAGATGGTGGTACCGCTTCCTGTGGTGCTCGTCTTTCCATCCCATGCTTCAGTGGTGGTCAGCGGTGATGAAGTAAGGTCTGGAGGTCTAGAGGGTGTTCGATTACAGATGAACATCCAGATCCCACTATATGCTCCCAGGTGCACTCAAAGGCCCTGCAATAAATTCAGTGCT
Source organism: Ottelia alismoides (assembly GCA_037367405.1). NCBI lineage: Eukaryota > Viridiplantae > Streptophyta > Magnoliopsida > Alismatales > Hydrocharitaceae > Ottelia > Ottelia alismoides. Next base: position 402,684 of record JAZKJV010001773.1, read on the forward strand.
CGAATTGGATGTCTTCGGCTAATTTTATTAGCTTTAAAATGAAAACAAATGGTGAATGGGCAGAAGCTCCGGTGATGGTGGTTAAAGAGGAGTTGATCCTCGTATCACGAGCAATCTGAGGGTGATCAGATGTGATAGGAGATGGAGAAGGTGGGAGTGAAGGTGTGTATCTCGTTAGAATAGGTTAAAGGAATAGATATGATAGGTGATTTACTGGAAATCAAAGCAAAAATGAAATGCAAAGTCGAAAATAAAAGAACTAAGTTACCTTAGGATTGAAGGGCAGAGGATATCAGCCTCGATTTACGGCTAATAGCGGAGAGGCGAGTCGTGGTGAACTCCGGTAGTGTAGCTGGATCACGAATCTTCAAGGGTTTCTCACACTCTTGATTGTGGATATCATAAGCACTATCACTGCTCAATCATCCGAGCTTAATATTGGGCAAGAAATCCTTTCCAAAGCAGGTCCAAACTCGCGGTAAAGGTGGAGGAAGTGTACAAATAGAAGTGGCTCCGGCGAATGTTTGAATTTGGATAGGGAGTAAATCAAAGCGTAGATTGTGGATCTTGAGAGATGGTGAGGGAGAGGAGTGAATGCGATGAATAATCGAAGAAGGATGCGTGAGAAGTTATTGAATGGAGCCCATGGGGAAAATGGGAGAAGGGGTTATGGTAGGCAAGAAGTGCGACGAATGACGGGGGACAAGGCTATTGACTCATGTCTATAAACTGGAGTCAACCAATCAGAAGGCTCTGAGGAGAAGGACAAAATAAGGAAAACAACAAAAAATCAAATAATTAGTTAAATAAATTAAATAATAATCAAAAATGAATTTAAATAATAAATGTAGTAAATAAAAATGTTAATAATAAAATAAAGTTATTTTTGCTGATTTTTAATTAATTAAATAAGGTATTTACAAGGGCTAAAATAAATACAAGGTGTTATTTATAGATATGTATACCAATATGTAAAAGAATTTTATTTTTATTAAATTAATTATACAAATATATACCTAACATAGTATTTTATTTATTTACAAGATTTTACAAGGGTTTTAATGAAATTTTTATTTTATTCCTACAAATTAATTTATTAGTTTAAATAAATAATTGTATGTATAGTATATAAATAGTGATACGTTTATAATATATACATGATTTAATTTTTATTAATTTTTGATTTTGTGATTTTTAGTAGTATTCTACATAATTCAAATACAGTATTTACAATTAACTGAAAATATAATATTTACAAATATGTAGAAGAAAATAAATAATTTAATAATATACATAGTATACATAGGTATTATATACAATAGTAGCCCAATTAGCCACATTTCACAACTTAACTATGATTTTAATAAAATCACCTCCACTTTAAAGTCTATTTAATTTGGAGTACAATGAAGTGAGTTTGATGATTTGTAGTTTTGATGGAGAAGATATTGATCTTACAAGTTGAGATCTGTGGCTTTTGGGGAGTGTTTGTTATTTACACAGTATACACATGTTTTTATTGAATTATTTTGATTATTTAGAAAGGAATATTTTATTCACAATTTTTAAGAAGAAATAATTTTTATTTACAAAGAATTTAGTGATAAAAAAATAAGGAAAATATTGTGAATTATAGACATTAATGTACAGATGATGAACATATACAAATGATGATTGATTTTTGGTGTCTAGGCCTTATTCCCCCCCCCCCACTATATTCCATGTCGATCAGGTCAAGTCTTGACCATCTCTTGGGGTCAGAGTCAGCCTGTATCTTTTACGGATATACAATCCTTGTTTTCTTTTTTCATTATTTTCTTTATTTATTTATTATTGTTTAAAATAATGATAAATACAATATTTACACAATAATCAGGACTAGTAAAAGAATGGATATACTAATATCGACGTGTTTTATAAGGGGTTTTAAAATAAATTAAATGAATATAGATGATGAAATGCAGACTCATCAGTATCTGTGCAAATTACCCAGCCCGCACGTGCATGGAGTAGGATTAGGACGAGGTGGAGGATTGGGTAGGTGTCTTGGGCAACGCGTCGACCCATGGTTCCTTAGGGGTTGATTGGCTCCACCAAGCCTGGTTGCCTTCACGAGGCGTGGTGACCTTGTCTGGGTTGTTGGATGTCTGTCGAGGGGGGCATCCAACAGTATCTGCTCTTCCTCCATATATGCGAGAATAGCGGTGATAATGAGTCTTCGACGAGGGGCATCGATCTCCTCTATCCTCCTCTGTCTCTCCAGATGGTTGGGATAGTTCCATAAATGTCAGGTGAAAACCAATATTGGGTGAGGAAGTTTTCGAGGTGTCGATGAAGCAGAACGATGGATGCTCGCTAGAGGAGGATCTATAGAACAAGGATCCTCCGAGGCATCCGATCATTAAAGTTGTACCTACAAAAGTGGTTAGATGTGCATAGCCAAAGTGTGATGGTCGTGAATGGCGAACTGAGGTGGAGAAAGTAAAGCATGGAGTTATATTTGCTCTGCCTCTGGTGGAGGAGATAGCTTGGGATGGATGGGGATGCGGAGGACTAGAGGGGGTGAACGGGTTGTTGCGCGAAGGTGAGGGATAATTGGCAAAGCTCTATGCACGAGCAACTGTGGGTGGAATGTAGTGTGTTTGCCTAATTAAATTCGAGAAAATGAAGAAATACGAACGATGCTTACCTGGATCATAGAAGTAGTGTTGGTAGAGGATGAGGTCTGGGCTGAGGACCTATAGGTCCTCCGGTCGTTGCTCGAACTGGGCTACCTAGCTAGGGAGCTCAACGGTGGCAGAGCCACTGTGACATGGAAAAGTTGACCTTGGGTCAACACCTGGCCGGAGAGTCCATTATGTCCCCTTGATTCGACCTTTGTTTGTAACCGGGAGGCAGAGAGGGGCTAGGCTTAGGCACTTGAATGATGAACCAGTGGATACGGGGGCAGAGGATGGCTATTTAAGGTGGGGGAGATCCGACCGTTTAGGTAAGGAAGGGGATGGATTGTAATGGTCGGATGGAGCAGAGGGGGACTTGAGTTGATGGCATTGATGGATGGCAAGGAATACAAGTATTCGAGCTACGTGAAGGTGGTGTTAGATAGTGGAGAGGCATTGAGGCTTGGTGGCTAAAATTGGAAGGGGGAGCGAATCGTGGCATGCATTACATGGGGGGAATGGGTGAGCTGGAGTTTGAAAATGGTGTCTCCTCCATTGGATCTATGGATCCAACGACCAAGGATGAGATGCGAGGGAGCGGGTCATATCGTCATGATCAACGGCGGTGAGCAGGGCGTTTGGGAATGGTGGAGTTGAAGTAAGGGGTTTGATACTATGGTTGAGAGAGAGAGAAGGTGGCGTGCATATAGTGGAGACATTTGATTTAGAGTCATCAAATGGCTGAAGAAGAGGCAGGGAGAGCAGGTTTAGATCATATCATAGGATTTGATCGAGTGGATGAGAATGAGCCAGGATCGGACGGCTGAGATAGAGGCGTGAGGTGGAGATCAATTGGCAAAAGAGGGCAGTGGTTGGCACGAGAACAAAGGGTTGCGTGATGGCTCCAGAGAGCACCACGTGGCCCAATCATATTATTCAGAAATAAGAAAAGAGAGAGAACATACAAAAGAGACAAAAGGAAGCAAAATTAGCAAAAAGTCAAAACATGAAAGGCAGATCTTGACGATATATACAAGTTTCATGTTGGACAAAATCTCAAAAAGAGATGAAATAGACATAGTGGAAATTTGGGAATTATTTTTAGTGAATAAAAATACTTCTTTTTAATGACTTTGTGAATTTTTAGCATTTTGATTTCTTTTTAATGCCAAAACAAATTTCTAAAATAATTACCCTAATTTTTAGTTGTTATTAATAGGAAATAAAATATGGAGAAATAAAGAAAATAAAAGGGTTAATATTTGTACAATAATTAGGGATAATTACAAGAGTAGGGTTTATTGTCTAGGATGCATAATTAATGAAAATTTGGATGAAGATGATTATGCTCATAGGATAATAAGGGAGTATAGTAATGATAAATCAGAGATTCATTAGTTACACAGGCCGCCTCAATCTTCCTGCCCGTCATCTAACCTATTAGTTGTCACCCAGGCCACCCCCAGGCCACCAATTAGACTACCCCCAGGCCACCTACGCCCTCCCCCCCCCCCATGCCGCTGCCAGTCCTCCTGTGCGCATCCTTGCACCTTTTTGGCTCAAGTTGCAATCTTAATCGGTTCGATTTTGACTTGAAAATGTTATTTCGGACCTATAAATCATGTTTTCATGTCATAGCGTGAAGCAGAGATTGATGAGGATTGTTGTATACGTCTACACATACAACCAATCCTTCGTATGATCATGTAGATTCGTTCATATCAGTCTAGTCCCCAGTTGAGTTCCATTGTTAGTTTTTTTCCATCATATCAGAGAGCAACGGTGATATTTTTTGTCTAGATCCTTCAAGGTCTTGGCTCCAATCGCTAAGGTGGATGGGATCAAATATGAGTTGTGGTACATGCAGTTTCTCACCCTCATAGTGCAACAACAAGGATCACATCCTGACAGATCTAGATCACACAGATATGACTGGGGCAAATGCTTCTTGGAAGGAAGATGACGCCTATGCGTGTGTTTGGCTATGTGGGACCCTGACCATGGAGATAGCCAAGGATATTCTGAAGTAGCCCACCGCCAAGGCGATTTGGGACACTTTGGATTCCACCTATGCTCAGGCGAAGAATGAGGCTGAGATTCGTCAGTTGCAGTTTGACATCTACAAGGCCATCCAGAACGGTCGTCATCTACACGTGTACTATAGTTCACTCCATGGCATGTTTGAAAAGCTTCATAGCTATATGCTTATTACGACATCTCTTGAGACCCAGATGGCTTATAGGAACTCCACGATTAGTGGAGTTTTCATAGTCGACCTTGATATAGAGTATGATGCAGCATATACTCAGTTTCTCACTGAAGCTACCATGCCTCCCATAGAGAGGCGTATAATTATCTCAATCAGATCATCAAGCCTCCTATGACCACTCCTCTACCCTCATTATCTATGGCCATGTCTCATGGCCGAGGAGTGATGACCCAATCTAGAGGATGCACCCCTCGTGGCAGAGGTAGTGGATGTCTACGTGGACTTGGCACCTTTTTTCGTCGACCAGGACATGCAGAGGATACATGCTACCTGAAGCATGGATATCTCATTTGTGGTCATGTGGCAGGACAGCTAGAGACTTTAGATACACTTGCTTCCCACGCCGATCCTTGCCTGTATTATATCACCTCTCGTATTCGAGAGATGATGACTCCTTTTGCTGGAACCACCACTATCGATACCACAGCTGCAACCAAAGCCTCTTCGATCTCCTCAGGTATCGCTTATGCTTTTATTGGTATAAATTGTTCAGATATGACGGAGTGGATTATGGACTACGGTGATTCCGATCATCTATGTGGAGACAAAGCACATCTAAGGACCTGTAGTACCATAGCACCTGGTGGATGGGTTGTTATTGTCAATCGCGACAACTTACCCATTACATGATAGGGGTAGGTTCATTTGACGCCATCAATGCATTTTCAGAAAATTTTACAAGCTCCTGACTTTCAGATTAATTTACTTTCCATTAGTCATATTACTAAGGAGATTGCCATCTTTGGCTCTTTGTCTCATGTCTTTTAGTACATACTCGCAGGCATGGTGATTGGATGTGGACGTGAGCAGTAGGGACTCTACAGACTTGTTCAATCTCCACATGTTGGTGTTTCTACTATACCCATTGTACCAACCTCACTGTATCTATGGCACCTTCATTTTGGCTACCTTCCTTTGGAGAAGCTATGTCATGCTCTCACTTATATTTGCACGAGATCCTCCTTGGCCACCTTCCTCTGGAGAAGCTATATCATGCTCTCACTTATATTTGCACGAGATCCTCCTTCCAATGTAAGGCATGCCTGCTTGGGAAGCATCATCATTCCTCCTTTCCATCTCATCAGAGTCAGATCACTTCTTTATTATTTGAGCTCCTTCATTTAGATATCTAGGGTCTGAGTCGTGTTCCTGTTCATCAGGGACACCCTTTTTATCTTGTTGTTGTCCATGATTTTTCTATAATTTCCTAGATCTTATTGATGAATAAATATGAGGTTGGATATGTGATCAAATCTTGTATTAATGAGATAAAGATTATTTTTCTACTACTGTCTAATATATTCATTCTGATAATGCTTTAGTGTTCTAGACCTTATAGCTTTCTAACTTTCTTAGATCTCTTGGCACTATTCACCAAACCTCACGTGCTTATATATCCTAGCAGAATGGTGTTGTCGAGCATAGACACTATCACTTACTTTATATGACCCAAACATTGTTGATATAGAGCCGTGCTACTCATTCCTACTTGGGCGATGTTATCCTCATGGCTTGTTATCTAGTGAACCGCATACCTTCGTCTATGTAGGAAGGGAAGATTCCTTTCTCTATTGCATTTCCAAAGAAGGATCTTTTCTCTTATACACCTCGTGTGTTCCATTCAGTTGCTTTTGTTCATGATATCTCTCCAGATCATGACAAGCTCTCTCCCAGAGCTGTAAACTGTGTTTTTGTCGGTTACTCTCGTACCCAGAAGGGATGATGTTGATTTGATCCACTAAAGCAAAAATGCTTTCTGAATGCTAATGTTATTTTCTTAAGTTTTTATCAGTTGTGCCCCCAACTTCTTGTTGTTCTATCACTTGTGCCCCTCCGTTACTTTGACCGTCAATTAGTTGAACTTAACCATGGTTTTTTCAAGTCATGATTTGGGTAAGAGGGTAAAAACTAGAAATCAAAAGGATCACCCCCAAAATTGAAACCCACAATCGCAGATGGAGAAGGCAATGAAGCATAGATACTCACCCGTCCACATCACCCTCCAGGTTTATCACCATCTATGGCCGAAGGGAATTCAACTACGAGTCACAATCATCCTCCTTATTCCTCCTCAGTCAGGGGATATTCCTTCTTCTTCTCTGATCAAAGGTTGGGGGCAAAGGAGGGGCCTAGGGAGGAGGTGGAGGGGAGGGTTGCATGGTGGTGCATCGAATAGAGGAGGTCTGAGAGGCTGGGAGAGGTGGAGGAGGATCTGGGTGGAGGGAAGACTAAGACAAGCGTAGAGATGGAGGCTGCAGGCGGAGAGGTGAGGAGGAGGAGGTTGGGGTGGGGAGGGGCACAACTTATAAATACCATATTTTCTTTGAGTCAATCATGTATTTTTCACCTACAAGAGACATACTAGGCCCGTCCGACTCTGATGATGAGATCTACATGCCTCCACCACCTATTGTCATACCACCACCTCCCTCAACTCCTTCTTTACCACCACCACCTCAACCACTACCACCATTGCCACTTCCTACTCCTACTCCTCCCTCTACACCTACTCTTGTGACTCCACCTCATACTGCGACTCAGTTTTTGCCACGTTTTTTACTCACACGTCTCTATCGGTCCCGCCTACTCACAGGCCTTGCCCATCATATAGTACGCCTCAAGTATGTAATGAGCACATTGCTTCTACTGATGGAACTATTGAGTTGTCTATGCAGCAAGATAGGATGAACAGGTGCCCTTGGCAGAAGATCCGGATGTGCCAATATCTCTGTACAAGCAGAAACGTAGGTGTGCTACTTATCCTCTCACAGTCCAGGCTTCCACGAGCAGACTATCATAGGATTTCGTGAGGTTTACCTTCGAACTATCAACCACGAAGATACCATCGACATATTAGGAGGTTCTTCGGGACAGTCAGTGGAGATTAGCCATGGAGGAGGAGATGCTTGTGTTACAACCACGTGGTATGTGGAGACTTTTTTCTGATCTAGTTGGTGCATTGATGATACACATTTCATCATCTTTATTCTATCATTTTGGCACCAAAAACCCTAGCAAATACCTGTAAATAGCATTAAAATCATCAATCTTAGCATTCATGCATGTGCATCTAAATAGTGTATAAAATACTGTAATTAAAGCCAAAATTATAGAATAAATAAAAGAAAAGAAAAAGAATAAAATATTGTAAATATTTTTATGACCCAAAACCCCAAGACCTAGGCATCTTGATGAATAGGTCGACAAGGAATAAAGTAGGGGGAGATAAGGGCCAAAATACAGAAACAATACCTATACATTTTATTCATTCTTTATTCATTTTGGGACCTATTTTTGGTTCCACTTTTTATACATCAAATAAAGAAACTTTGTACATGAAAGTTGTAGATAATCTAATAAAGAAAAATACAAAATTGATTTCACTGAAAAATAATATACAGATAAAAAGTTATGGTCTGAATAAAAATCCAGAATCCCAATTTCCCAGACATGTATCTCACAAATGAAAACTCCAATTGCAGCATACTCACCTTTAATTGTATATAGAATAAAATAAGCTATTTAATGGCGGTGGTTTCGCATTTGGTGGAGCAACGGTTTGAAAGTTGAGTTTTGGACCCCTATTGTATAAGTGTACAGAATAAAATATTCAATTTATTATTTATTCATTATTTTTGTATTTTTATATTTTTATAATTATGTAAATATTACTTATAATAAATATGTAAATTAAAATTAGAATAAAAATGCAAAGAAAATACAAAATAAAAATACTTGTAAATAAAATACATAGATACCTTACCTATATGTATACCTATACATTTTATACTTATATTTTATTAAATATACAAAATACATCAGAAAAATAAAATAAAAATATACTTGTGTAGATAAAAGTATTTTATAATTTTAGAAAATCATAAATAAAAATAATAACATTAAAGATACCTAAATAAAAATAAAATACTTAAATACATAGGTATTATACCTATAAAGGGCTAAAAAGTAAATTCATAAAAATATACCTCATAAAATAAATTAAAAATCATAATAAAATACTACAAAAAATAACAAATATTTTTAATTTTATAATCATTAATTAATTTAGCCTTTTTCTATTTTTAATTGAATTTACAAAATATTTACCGGGGATTTTTCCCGATTGGTCCACGTGGACCAATCAGGAGACGGTCCCAGTTGACCCAGGTCAACTGGTCGTCCTTCCCCCACCTACCCCCTGTCAGAGGCCTGTTTTTTGGCACATTTGGCGGCCTTTTCTAGGTCGAATCTTTCACCATTTCGCCTCGACTTCTTCTGTAATCTTCTTCCTCGATCATCCACCTTGCCTGCTATGTGTTTACATTGGGCCAAGGATCACTGAGACGCTCTAGAATCGTTGGTCTTTGAGCCCCTGCAGCTCAATGTCAAACCACTTAAAACCAAATTTCCACCTTCATTTCGAATTTGGATACCCTTCGGACCACCCCTCTGCACCTTCTTGCGCTCCTGAGCTCCCTGGAGGTGACAGCTCCATCGCGAGGTCTTCAGCCGAGGTGTTCGAGGTCGGAGGAGCTTCCCATACCTCCCGCAACACCGGCGGTCGAGGTTTGCAACTCCCTCTGGCTCCGGCCATTGAGGGCCTTCCCCCTTTTATTTCTTGCATGCTTTTAGTTCCTGTTAGCTTAAGGATCAAAAACCCCCCAAAAAAATCTGAGCTTCATCGCCTATTTCGTTCAAATCGCTAAGTTGGCCGGAGCGCACCTCCGGCCGTTCATCGCCACCTCGAGTCACGCATCTTCACGTCCATCCAGAGGTCCAGGCACTTTGCCCTGGACCTTCTAATGCTTTTTGCAGGTCCACGCACACTCATTGAAGCCTGGAGGCGAATCTGGAGTTTCGCCGGAGCTAACGGAGCTCTGTAGCTCTGCCACCCTTCAGCGAGTCCCTCGGCAATCGCTGAGGCTTTTTGCCGCCGCCAGCAGCTAGAGGAGGACCGGAGGATGCTCCACGTCCATTTTGAAGCACTGCCATCGCTGGAGGATGAAGATCGGGGACGACGAAGTTCGCCTCGCCGGCGTTCTTCGTTGTTCTTCGTCATCACCTCCCAGTCGTCGGATCGAGGAGCGCCCGCAGGTCGAGCAGCAGCCGTTGGATCGCGCCACGTAGCCATTGTCCGATCGTCATCCACGATCTAATCTCCGCCGTCCACACGAAGCGCCATCGACCGCTGGATTCACGCCACGTGTCCAAGTGAAGATCTGCAGCCGTTGGATCCGCGAGCCGAGGGTATTTTGCATCTAATCCCCCGCGCATTTTGTATTTACTTTTTGTTCTAAAAACTTTCGTATGTAGTGTTAAAGTTTTGTAAAATTTGCAAAAAGACCCCCGAACCTATTTTATTTACACTCAGGTCCTCCGCCACGTCACCACACATGACCTGCACACGTGAGGTGAGGGCATTTTGCACTGAGGCCCTCAGCCTTTGTAATATTTCGTTTCAGTACCAGAACTGCTATATTCAGCGTTAAATTTTTGGAGAAATTGCATGTAAACCCCCAGGGTTTTTTAATATTACTTTTCGGTCCTCACCAGGCGCGTGCAAGTCACGCGCCCGGGTGGGAAAATTGCTACGATACCCCTGCGGGTTTTGTATTTGGTCTTTGGTCCTGTAAATTAAATATTCAGTTCAAATTTTTGTGTGAAAATTGCATCTATGCCCCTGGACTTCTGTCTATTTGCAATATAGTCCTTGCCAGGCCTTTAATTTGTGTTGACTTGCTCTATTTATTTAAGGCCTCATTTGAATCCCAAAAAATCTAAAAATTTGAACTTAAGCTCCTCGTAACTTGTACTTCCACGCCCTAATTTTAGTTTTTTGATTTTATTTCATTTTTCTATTTATTAAAAATCAATAACTTGCTTTTTATTCACTGTCTAGCTTAGAAAATACAAAAAAAATATTAAAATACCTCGAAAAATTCCAAAAAAATTCCCTAGTGTGTCTTTTATCCTATTTTAGTCAGTTCAAAAATCACTAAAAATCTCAAAATAAAAACTTTAAAAATTTGAAAATACATGAAAAGTTCAAAATAATATATAAAATCAAAGAAAACTCCAAAAATTACAAACTCAGTTCCTGTTTACTCTATATTTTATTAACTTTATTAGGAAAATAGTTTGAAAATATTTTGTGGCTATTTGCTATTTTTAACTCTCATTTTATCTCCAGGCAGTAGCTTTGTCACTGTTTTGACTTGTTTTGCTATTTAAAAATACTAAAAACAGTTTGAAAATTACCAAAAAATCACAAATACAGTAAAAAATCCTAAAAATATCAAAAACATGTTATTTTTGAATTTTTGGTTATTTTTGCACATTTTTATAAATACTTTATTTTGCCTTTTATTACATTGTTTTTATATTCCAATATTGAAAAAGAATATATATAAAATATAAAATATAAAAATCAAAAAATTAAAAATCACAATACAAAATTAAAATTTAAATAAAAAATAAAAAAATACAAAATTAAAAACCCACAAAAATTCTTGCTTGCTTGCTTAGTGTAGACACATCACTCACATTCACTTGTGCACATTTATTTGAATTACCCTGTTTGCTCCCTGTGTTCGAACTCTCTGCATACTTGTCCCTATACACCATTTGTGCAGAGTTAAAAATAATTTTTAACTCCACATTTATTTCTAATTATTGATCTTTAGTGTGGGTTAATTGTTGATTAAATACGGATTTCATTTGAGGGTCGCCACAGCGACGGTTGTCTCTGCCTTGTGTGAGATACCAATGTAGGCTCTCTTGAAATTCGTGTTTATCAAATGGCGTCGTTGCCAGGGAGCAACAGCGCGTAGATCTCATTTTTGTTGTGTTGTGATCATTAGTCTACCTTTGCGGCTTTTATTTCTGCTTGTTTTATTTACCTTATTTTTGATATGTCTTATTTGAATTGTCTAACCTCCCTTTTGTTTGACATCTTGCGAGGGACGCGGATCGAGGGAGGAGCTCTCTTCCAGGAGCCCCTGCGCACCCACGTGAGGCGACTTGACTTAGCACGAAGGCGGGCTAGGAGAGGATTTTGAAGACAGTTCCATTTCATTTATTTTCTTGTATATATTTTGTAATTCGTAGTGAGAGAGAGACTATTTATTGTAATAATACAGGTACCCCCGGACATTTGGACTCTTGCGAGCCTAATTTCCAAGTGATTGTTCACTTGGGGGCTCGCCGCGGTTTTTGTCGGCTTTTCTCGCATTCTTTTTATTTTTTTTGTTTTCCGATTTTATTTATTTTGTGTGATTGAGCCCCTAGTTTTAGGATTGCTTGCGTAGCATTAGGTCCAAACACCTTAATCAATATTGCATGTACCTATAGTACGTTCTGTACTTAGTCAAATTTTAAACAGTTGATCATCACCTTTAGTCCGTCGCGCCGCGAGCTCTCCCCGCAAAGCGCTTTCTCCTAAACTCAAGTGTGTTGAGAAGAGGAGGGGTGAGCCTAGACCGGACTCTAGGGTTTAGGATTGGTGGTCAGCTTGTGATTCTTCCCGCTAATAGCAATTTCTGAACTTAGGGCGATTTCATCATCTTGCATTTGCATATAGATAGGTTTTAATTCTGCTGAGCATCCTTGCATGTAGAGTGCTGGAGGCAAGGTGAGCATTTCTCTTTAGCATACATCATCGATTGCCGCTTGCATTGCTTTTCCGCATCTCCCTCTGATTTTGCCAACCTCGGTGTTTAAAGGAATTGACTCCTCGTTAGGCACGTGCATTACGCACTAAAAATAAAAAAAAAGTGATAATCAATAAAATTGGGACTGCTAATATTACTTGGCCCTAAAATCCACCAAAAAGAAAATCTTGTATTAGGGCGAGTAATCCCCTCATTGTCTTCGTTTTACTTGCTCGCGCACACACTAAGGATAGTGCCCAAATCCCATTCAACCCCCTAAGTGTTTGTGCAATATTTGGACTTCTCACCTAACTCTAAAACAGACAAGATAAAAAGACCGCTCTTTACGGTCTCTACCGAGTTGAGTAGGTGAATTGAGGGTTTGTCTTATTTTGATTTTTGTCTGTGATTGTTGTGTGTGCCCTAGATCATCTCTGCGCACTTGCGCCTTCTTCTTCACTCTCTTGACTTGACCGTCGTGCTCTCTCGATCATTTCCTTTTAATTTCGAGATGGATCCCTGGAGTACTTTTTATCCGGACTTTGCGGGTTCCTCGCTCGCTCCAGCCGATCCACCTCCCTTTTATCAGGAGGAACCACCTCCTATTTTTTCTGATTTTTGTACATACCCGCCTCAGCCACAGTATCACGACTCAGAGTTCTATCCACGCCCACCCCAACCTGTATATTATCCACCTCCACCTTCACATCCACCCGAGTCTGACCTGATGGAGTCACCTCCCTCGATCTCTATGAGTGATATCTGGAATCGGATGACAAAGTGCATTGATTTGATGAATGATGATATTGCTTTCTTGAGGAAGAATCAGATTAATGCTCCTTTCGTTGGGGACACTGCTTCACTTGTAGGTAATCATGGGAGCTTGCAATCGCCAAAAATACAAAAAAATGAGATAAAATTAAAAATACAAAAAGAGTTCGGGAGACACTTGGTTGATCAATATTTTGAGGAGAGAGTCCACTTGCCAGAACCCTTGACCACACATCCATTCACACCTAGTCCCACCTTTGACCCCGAGGATGCCGCTGTACAGACTGCTCTTGGCATGCCTCATGTATATGCTGATTCCGACTTTCTCCCTTGTATGGAGGAAGTCCAAAAATTCAAAAAAATGTTATCTGAACCCGAAGTGGTGGCTACTATTCATGAGATCATCCGTGCTCCACTTCAGCAGGCCATGACCCATATGTCTGCTCCTCTTCCCCAAAAGAGAAAGCGGAGGAGCAGATCTGAGCATCACATTCTGATCATGGCCACTGCCCTCGCCATCACACACCGTCCCATTCCCAAGAAGAAGAACACAACTACACCTTTCATCACTTGTACCATCTCTGACTACACTTGTGATCGCACTCTCCTGGACGGCGGTGCATCTATTAGCATATTACCCTTCTCGCTGGTACAGTCTCTTCACTTAGGGCCTCTCAAGAAAACCAGGATGATCGTTCAGTTTGCTGATGGATCTATTAAGAGGCCGAAGGGTATCCTTGGAAACGCCGTCATTTCTATTCAGGGCACGAGCAACCATGTTGATTTTGTCGTGTTGCCCATGGAGAGCTCCACAGGGGAGCCGTCTCCAATCATCCTGGGACGACCATTCCTCGCCACTGCGAGGGTCGTTATTGATTATGGATCAGGAGAGATTCGCTTCCGTCCTGTTGATGAGAGCGAAGTGGCGATCACCGCACCCACAGTTGATCAGAGACCTGCACCTGATGCACCTTCACCGATTTTAGATGACTCTGAGTCATGTAACCGATCTGATGATATTCGAGATGCTTCCTTAGCGACCGCAGTTGAGACCCGACGAATCCCCTGCAAGGGGAGGAAATCGGAAAGCATGGACCTCGCAGTTCCTCCTCCTGGTGTGTGGCGTTGTGTTGATGAAATCCAGAGTATTTACGTGATTGAAACATTTGAGCGGGGGGGCAGATACCAAGACTATTGAGGATGTTTATGATGTTGCCCACTATTTTGAGAGACCTCATAAGGAAACAAATGACCTAGGTAAGACTAGACGGGACGGACCTGGTTTGACTACTTCCACTGATATGTTCGTGCCTAGTCCTTCAAAGGTAAAGATGATTGAGGTCGGTTATGATGCGAATCTTCACAATTTTTGGCCTCTTGTTGAAGACAAGGATTCAGGTGAGAGTCTTGAGGACAAACAGAGTTCGTATACTTCCACTGATGATTTCGTGCCTTTTGACTTTGACCTGGACGAGCCCTCGCAGGACGACTCCGATTACACTTCTTCCGAGGATGATGAGTTTGTCCCATTCCACTTTGACATCTGCGAGACCTCCAAGGCCGGACCTAGTCATACTTCTTCCACTCACCCGTCTGTGCCTTCACACCATAGAATCGCCAAGGGAGAACCTAGCCATACTACTTCCATTGATCAGTTCGTCCCTTTCCGTTTTGATTCCACTGAGGGCCTTCACCGTGTCGACCCTGATCGGCTTCCGTCCACTGTAGACCCCGATGTCGACATACACCATACCAGATCTATCCCTCAGCGGTCTCGCAAGAAGGTTAGCTTTCGGCCTTCTTGATCATATGTACATCCACCTCTGTTGTACATTCTCCTTTGTTAATCTCTCTGTCCCGTATCGCTCGTCCATCCATTCTCGTGTTTGCCTTGCTTAGGACGCACTTCGTCCTACGTTTAGGAGGGGTGGACGAGCCGAGTGCTCTTTCGTCGTTCTGTGTCATCACTCCTGTTGTCGCCTATACTTAGGGCTTCTTTTACCCTAAGTATAGGGGGAGTGGTGTGTACATCCTCACGATCTCTTCATCTATCTTTTGATTTCTTTTCTTCTTTTCTTCTTTTCCTTTTCTATCTTCTTCATCTATCAAAAAGGTGCCACCCTTGTAGATAGTTTTCCATACTTAGGACGTACTTTGTCCTAAGTATAGGGGGGTGTGCTCCCCGAGTTTGTCATTCATCTGGATCCTCTCCATTGTCTCCTCTTCTTGTCTATACTTAGGGATATCTTACCCTAATTATAGGGGGAGACAATCTGAGTACGATCTGTTCATTCCCACCCTTGACCCTCCCTGCGTTGTGTATAGTCTACTATACTTAGGATTACTTGATCCTAAGTATAGGGGGGACGGTCAACTTTTCATTGGTTCGTTTATTTATTCTTTAAACTTGCCTATACTTAGTACGAGTTACGTCTTCTCTTTTCTCTCCGATCTATGAGGACATAGCTCAAGCTAAGTATAGGGGGGTCGAATATACTGCGTATATACTTTAGCCATAACTCGTACTTTCGTATTTTCCTAATAATATGGCTAAAAATTCTTTAAAATTCATTAAAAATCCCTAATAAAAAGATGTTACCATTCCTTAAATTCTTTTTGTATTTACTGATTAATAAATCAGGTGAAAATGTTTTTTGCAAAATGTTTGAAAAATAGTTGGAAAATCTTTGTGAACATCTATTGAAAACTCTTTTGAAAATGTTTTGAACATGTTTTCAACCGGTGTAAAATGTGTGGTTTGTAAAATTTTATTTTCTTTGTGTGAAATAAAAATGTTTGAAAAATGATTTGCAAATGGTTTGAAAAATGGTTGCAAAAATGTTTTGAAAAATCTATATATACTGTTTTGAAAAACCTTTGCAAAATGATTTTCAAATGAGTGTACATGTTTGCAAAAATGTTTGTAAAAACTATTTTGGACTATAGTTTTCTAATATTGTGTGAAAAGCTTGGTTAAATAAGTTTGAGGAATACATACATCTCACCAAAATCCACTATATATATGTATAAAATTGATCACCTACCCTTGTAAACTCTTAAAATCTACTTCTTGTATATATAAGAAGCACTCCCGTGTAAATATTTTTAACCTAGTTTACAGCCAAAACTTTTTCTTTCCAAAAACCCCAAAAAACATTTGCAAAATTAAAATTCAAAAATACTTGAAAAATCTTTCTGAAAAATACAAAAAAATTTGCATGCATCATCTTTTCAAAAATCCACAAAAAGTTCAAAATCCTTGAAAATTGCATCACAAAAATATTTTCTGCATTGCATTGCATGGCATGAGCATTTTTCGGATTGAGTTTGATAGTTGAACAAGTCTAAGTAAAATCCAGTGATTGGAGCTTGATTGGACCTTAAAATCTACCTAATAACATGAACCTTATAGGAACTAGGTTTGAGGTACTTCAGGTCTAGTTGACTTAATTCTTTGAGGATCACGGGACTTAGTTCAATGGATTCTTGACTGCCTAAGTAGAGTATTTCGGAGCACACGCACGACTCTTGTTGATAATGACCTAACTTGGACACCTGCACCTTTCACATGGCTCAACTCAGTTGGAGTGGTGAGGGGATTGGATTTGCCGGTACGAGACGCACACAAGTGGAAACACTTGTCCTCCTCTAGGGAGGGAAGTGCACCCCAACCTGTCCAGTGCTAAGGAAGTCTAAAGATAGGAGACTGTGGGTTGCGATAAAGCTTCAAAAGAGGGATAGTCTACTGGCTCAAGAGGAAAAACTCCTTATGTAAATGCTGCTGTATATAGTATTCAAAAAAAAAGTGTTCAGGCATGTACAAAAATAAAAAGCCTGCAAGTATGTACAAATGTTGTAAAGTCAATAAGCAAGCTTGAGATCCAAAGTCAAATATGTGAGACTGCAGCAGGATGACTTGACTACACTGGTCTTGCATCTCAGGATAGGTAGCTACACTGGCTACCGTCCATTCTTCTCTTCACCCCCTCCTTTTTAGCTAGTTGCCACTTGAACTTAGAAGGGAATACCCCGCTCCTCGAGGATGGAGTTATTGGATTGGGGAATCATTGGGTTGTCGTACTGGAGAAGTCAGTTTCTTTGCCATTTCAGTTGGGGAGAGCCACCATCACTTACACTGTACGAGTCAGATTCATAGTCGTAAGAGTTTGCGTATGAGTTGAAGTATTTCTGACCTGGCTATTGAGGAGACTTGGACAAAGTTTTGGGATTCTAAGGGGTTGTTGGATTTCAAATTCGGTTCTCACTAAGGTTCCGCCCGCACTAAAATTCCAAAGTACGAATTAAGCTCCAAACTTTAATTTTGTGAAGACAAGTTTGATAATCAAATAAAATTCAAGTTCGTCTTTTTCTTTTCTTTCTTTTTCTTTTTGCACTTATTGCATAAGTGTTTGCTAGGGACTAGAAAAGGTAAAGTTTAGGGGGACGATGAATCCACATTTCATCATCTTTATTCTATCATTTTGGCACCAAAAACCCTAGCAATAACCTGTAAATAGCATTAAAATCATAAATCTTAGCATTCATGCATGTGCATCTAAATAGTGTATAAAATACTGTAATTAAAGCCAAAATTATAGAATAAATAAAAGAAAAGAAAAAGAATAAAATATTGTAAATATTTTTATGACCCAAAACCCCGAGACCTAGGCATCTTGATGAATAGGTCGACAAGGAATAAAGTAGGGGGAGATAAGGGCCAAAATACAGATACAATACCTATACATTTTATTCATTCTTTATTCATTTTGGGACCTATTTTTGGTTCCACTTTTTATACATCAAATAAAGAAACTTTGTACATGAAAGTTGTAGATAATTTAATAAAGAAAAATACAAAATTGATTTCACTGAAAAATAATATACAGATAAAAAGTTATGGTCTGAATAAAAATCCAGAATCCCAACTTCCCAGACCCGTATATCACAAATGAAAACTCCAATTGCAGCATACTCATCTTTAATTGTATATAGAATAAAATAAGCTATTTAATGGTGGTGTTTTCACATTTGGTGGAGCTACGGTTTGAAAGTTGAGTTTTGGACCCCTATTGTATAAGTGTACAGAATAAAATATTCAATTTATTATTTATTCATTATTTTTGTATTTTTATATTTTTATAATTATGTAAATATTACTTATAATAAATATGTAAATTAAAATTAGAATAAAAATGCAAAGAAAATACAAAATAAAAATACTTGTAAATAAAATACATAGATACCTTACCTATATGTATACCTATACATTTTATACTTATATTTTATTAAATATACAAAATACATCAGAAAACTAAAATAAAAATATACTTGTGTAGATAAAATTATTTTATAATTTTAGAAAATCATAAATAAAAATAATAACATTAAAAATACCTAAATAAAAATAAAATACTTAAATACATAGGTATTATACCTATAAAGGGCTAAAAAGTAAATTCATAAAAATATACCTCATAAAATAAATTAAAAATCATAATAAAATACTACAGAAAATAAAGAATATTTGTAATTTTATAATCATTAATTAATTCAGCCTTTTTCTATTTTTAATTGAATTTACAAAATGTTTACCAGGGATTTTTCCTGATTGGTCCACGTGGACCAATCAGGAGACGGTCCCAGTTGACCCAGGTCAACCGGCCGTCCTTCCCCCACCTACCCCCTGTCAGAGGCCTGTTTTTTTGGCACATTTGGCGGCCTTTTCTAGGTCGAATCTTTTGACATTTCGCCTCGACTTCTTCTGTAATCTTCTTCCTCGATCATCCACCTTGCCCGCTATGTGTTTACATTGGGCCAAGGATCACTGAGATGCTCCAGAATCGTTGGTCTTTGAGCCCCTGCAGCTCAAGGTCAAACCACTTAAAACCAAACCTCCACCTTCATTTCGAATTTGGATACCCTTCGGACCACCCCTCTCCACCTTCTTGCGCTCCTGAGCTCCTTGGAGGTGATAGCTCCATCGCGAGGTCTTCAGCCGAGGTGTTCGAGGTCGGAGGAGCTTCCCATACCTCCCGCAACACCGGCGGTCGAGGTTTGCAACTCCCTCTGGCTCCGGCCATTGAGGGCCTTCCCCCTTTTATTTCTTGCATGCTTTTAGTTCCTGTTAGCTTAAGGATCAAAAACCCCCCAAAAAAATCTGAGCTTCATCGCCTATTTCGTTCAAATCGCTAAGTTGGTCGGAGCGCACCTTCGGCCGTTCATCGCCACCTCGAGTCACGCATCTTCACGTCCATCCAGAGGTCCAGGCACTTTGCCCTGGACCTTCTAATGCTTTTTGCAGGTCCACGCACACTCATTGAAGCCTGGAGGCGAATCTGGGGTTTCGCCGGAGCTAACGGAGCTCTGTAGCTCCGCCACCCTTCAGCGAGTCCCTCGGCCATCGCCGAGGCTTTTTGCCACCGCCAGCAGCTAGAGGAGGACCGGAGGACGCTCCACGTCCATTTTGAAGCACTGCCATCGCTGAAGGACGAAGATCGGGGACGACGAAGTTCGCCTCACCGGTGTTCTTCGTTGTTCTTCGTCATCACCTCCCAGCCGTCGGATCGAGGAGCGCCCCCAGGTCGAGTGACGAAGCGAAAATCTACCCTTTTTAATGTGGTCTGATTGACTAGTGCGTTGTAGTCGGATAGATCCACGTCGATCAAAAATAACCGCACGGCTCGATTAATCGTTGAATGAATTAATATGCGGTTTTATGTTTATTTAGCCTGGGCAAGCCCCAGAGTCGACTCAAGGAGGCAAAGGAACAACTCAAGATCAAGTTATATGTATTATATTGTGGTTTTCCTAGTGGAATTTTTTTGATATTTTTTTATGCAGGACACATGAAAAATCAGGCCAAATTATGAGTTAAATCAGATATACGATCAAATTAATTCTAAAAATTATGAAATTTGGCCGGATGATGAAATGGGATGAAATTAAGCTACTAAATTATTTTTAGAATTTTATGATGCACAGATGATATTTCTCAGAAATAAAATTAATCCAAATAGATCTAAGTAAGAGCTATCTAAATAAACTTGAATTTTGTTAAAATATTTCACGGTTGATTAACTAAAAATCGATTAAGGTTTTCACTAAATGATTTTCCTATGACAAACTACACGTGCAAATGAGATGATTTTTGGATATGTTGTAGCTAAGAGTTAGATCTACCAATGCTGATTTTTCAGAGATTTTTTGACAAGCAGAGAATACACAATCAAGTAATCAATCAAAATGGGAAAAATATTACAATTTTTCCCAAATTAAATTCTATTAATATTCTGCAAATCAGAAAAATACAAATAAATGCAATTTTCGGAATTGAAAATGGACAACAGAATGATGACTAAATAAACGCCAAATGCAGGGGTATCAATGCAACAAAGAGAAAAGAAATATGGGCTGAAATGAGAACATGAACTTACATGCAATTATATAAACGTAAAAGGACGAGATGCAATTTGCACAATGATAAATAAAGATAATTAGACCTTTTCTTTTCCTCCTGCAAGGTAGGGCTCACGACGCACAGTGGGGGAGGCGGCTAGGGCACGGCGGAGGAGGTCAGAGCTCAGACGCACGACAAGGCGGCGCACTCGCGCGCGCGAGGCGTAGGACGTGAGGGCGGCGTGGTGGAAGGAAGAGGAGGTCGGGTCCGGGCGCACGCCGCGCGAGGTGATCTTGGCGGTGGCGCGCCTGGGTGCGGACTACAGTCGTGGCGGAGGGCGGCTGCGCCTTGGAGGGCAGCTCGCGGCGGCGCGCGCAAGGCACGGCGGAGCCGAGGGGCGCTGGACTGCTACGGGAGACGGGGAGGAACGGTCGGGGCGGTGCGCCTGGCGGCGCGCGTTGGTGTGGCGGAGGCCTGGGCGCGGTGGTAGGCGAGCGGAGGAGGGGCCGGCTGGCGAAGGCCTAGGGGCTGGAGCGTGGCCGCGCGGATGGGATGCCCTGGAGCTGCTCACGACCGATGGCGATCGGGGCCGACGGCTGGGGCGGCCTCGCATGGTTACGCGGCGGTGGCGCGTGCTTGAGGACAGGGGCGGACGTGGTCGGCGGCTAGGAGACCTGAAACTTTTTTTTTGTTTTTTTTTTGCAAAATTTTTTTTGTTGTATTTTTTTGTAAACATCAACTAGTAATATAAATAAAAGCTGGAAATGTGGTGATTTGGTGATGGTGATGATAGATGATGTGCGGTGATTGTGATATTGTGATGTGGTAAACAACAAGGTAAACAAATGTTAGATAAAAAAAATGAAATGATAAGGGAATGATAGAAAATACTTACCTGTGTGGTTCGTCGGATTGTGGAGCCGTGTCGTACGGCTTCCGGTTGTGGCTTCGATCAATTTCGACGAAAAATCGGAGAAGCTTTTCGATCTTGACCGGAAGTTCGCTACGTGGAGATTAACCGCGGATCTCGCCTGCAGGTCGTCGTCGCTCAACGTCTAAGGGGGAGCTGTCACCTCACGGATTAAACGGGGCTCAAACCTCTCTAACTCGTACAATGGCGGATGCAGAAGAATGGAGAGGGAGATGGGAATATAAAGAGGAAGAGGGAGTTAGAGAAGAGATGGAGAGAGTGGAGAAAATGGTGGAGGAAGTGGAGAAGATGTGGCTTGGAGTGGGGGAAAAGAAAGGAGAAGAGGTAAAAGGAGATTAAAAGAAATAAATAATAGAGTAATATAATAGGATACTAAAAATAATTAAAATAATAATAATAAAAAAATAATAATAAATCCGAAAATAATAAAATAAATCTGAAAATAAAAAAAGGGTGACATGTGGCGGCTCCAGGAGCGGCCACATGTCGATCTAGAAAATTCCAAAAACTAAATGTAAAGAAAATAAAAAAGAAAGAACAAAAGGGATTAAATCAAAAAGTGGTCAACATAAAAGTTGCTCGTCTCGACGAGATCTACAACTTTCGTGAAGGGCCAAAAATCAAATGAAATCATATGTACAAAAATGTATTTTTGGGTGGTACCTTATAGCTATAAAATACCGCATTTTATCTTTTGTAATTTTTTTGTCATTTTTTCAATAAGAGAAAAATCAAAGTAAAAATAGAGAAAATATGAGGAGAATATTTACAACTTAATCTAATTTTTTTGGATTTTTAATAATTAAGAAAATAAAAAGATAAAATACAGGGGTAAAACGGTCATTATGTACAATGTACAAAAAGGGGCCCAAAACCCAAATTTTGCATACGAGCTTCGATTTTAATGAAATTGGTCTTGTTTCGAATGTCTTTGAATGTATATTACTTTAAAAGTGGGTAGACCTTATTCGGAGGTTGTATGAGAGAGATATGTACGTTTTAAGGTTCAAGGTCTCAAACTTGGATTCGGGGTTTATTGGTCAATTTTTTAAGTTAGTAGTTTTTTGATATTTTTCCTTTATTAGTATTAGTCATATGTACACTAGAGAGTTGGTTTTATTGGATTTGGAGTTAGTATAAAATATATACAAATAAGGTGTTTTATCTAATATACAGGTGAATATTTGAATTTGGCTTCTTATTTTATGCAAGTATGAATGCTAAAATGTAGATGTTATCAATGCATGCATGAATGCTATTTATGCAATATAAGTGGAAATATGCAGCTATTTACTCGGGAACAAAGCTCTATTTTCGACTTTTAGAGGATGAATCACATATTCATCAACCCCCTATACTTAAACCTTGCTCGTCCCTGAGCAACTAAAATGAAATGCAAGAGTGAAATGATTCAGGGTTCCATACCAAGGTCATGAACAAAAGTTGAAAATGGAGCTTGACTTAACCTTTGGATTAATTGTGTGGCGGAACCTCATTGGGACCTGAACTTAAGACCTAACAGACTTCAAGTTCCAGAAGTCTTCTATTCAAGACGCCTCAATAGTCAGGTCAGAACAAATCCTCAAACACAAATTTCTGATGATTATGATTCTTACTTGTACTGTGTAAGTGAGATATAGCTCTCCACATCCGAAATGACTCAGAACCAGCCTCCTCTAACAAGGTAACTCAATAACCCGGTCCAGTAACTCTTTCCTCGAGGAGCGAGGTATTCCCTTCTAAGTTCAAGTGCGACCAACTCAAGAGGAGGGGGTAGAGAAAAGAATGGACGGTAGCCAGTGTAGCTACCTATCCCGGGATGCCTGACCAGTGTAGCCATGTCATCCAGCTGCATTTTCTTTGCTAATATACATACTCCGATAGGGTTTTTTTTTCTTTTGGACCTGTCTGATTTTTTTGGAGTTCTTGCATTTTTTTCTTTTTTTTTAATTATATACAAGGTGTAGCATGTACATCAGGAGTTTTTCCTCTTAAGCCAGTAGACTATCCCTCTTTTGAAGCATTATTTCAACCCACATCATCCCGTCCTTAGATGTCAACACCACCAGACTAGGTTGAGATGCACTACCCTCCCTAGAGGAGGACGGATGTTTCCACCCGAGTGCTACTCCAAGCTAAAGGATTCTACCTCCTCACCACCTCATCAATGAAGAGCTACGTGCATTGTGCTTGTCCAAGTTAGGTCACTGTCTATAAGAATCATGCGTATGCACGAGATATTCTACTTAGACTAATCAAGATGACATGTGAACATAGACTTGCGGACTCAAAGAATTAAGTCACTTGACCTGAGAAATCTTAATTCCAGTTCATATAAGGTTCCTCTGAAATTAGGTGGATTAAGGTCAAATCAAGTCCATCCTCAATATCTACTCATAACTTGGTTCAGAACCCACTAGCTTTTCACCTTGCATATGCAAGATATGCAGATGAGATGCAGATGTCATGCTATGTAGATGAATGTAAATGCAAGACTCTTTTTTTTTCGATTTTCTTGAATGCAAGGATGATATGCAAGAGTAAATAAGAAGCCTTTTTTTTGTTGTTTTTTTTTTCAAAACTTTGGTATACCTCCTATGTTACAACAATTTACAAGAGTTTATAAGTATTATACAGATTTTACAAGTGTACATTTTTTTTCAATTTTTACAAAAGGTTTACAAGTATTATACAAATTTTTTTTCAATTTTTACCCACCTGTAATTGTTACCAAATATATACAAAAATACATGAAAATACGCGAAAGTACGAGCTATGGGTAAAGTATATATGTAATATATACACGCCCCCTATACTTAGCGTGTGATATGTCCTCAGAGCACGAAAGCGACTAAAAAGACATAGCTCGGGCTAAGCGTATGAGAGTTAAAATTACAAAAGTATAGAAGTCATCTCGCCCCCTTATACTTAGGCTCTAGCAGCCTAAGTGTAGAAGAAGATCAAAAATGGGGCAGACGAGGTTAAGAGGGGAAATGGATGAGTATATACATGGCGGGCATCGGTCCCCCCTATACTTAGGCTCTGCTCAGCCTAAGTATAGGAGAGGAGTGAGTATGAGAACCGATGTGATCTGGAGGATGTACAATGAATAGATGCGGGTCACTCTCCCCCTATACTTAGGATCTGGTTATCCTAAGTATAGTCATGAGATCATATGGAACCAGGGTGAGTGATTCGAATCACTGGGGAGGGAGGGAGAGAATGTATGTACAAGAAAGAGTTAGAATATACAAGGATTAAGAAGGTTTGTGACGAACCTTCTTGCGGACGCGAGGAGGTGGATAATATACATATGTGTCACTGTTGGAATCGTCCTCAGATGAATAATAATGAGGTGTAGGGATCGTCCAACGAGGGTCGACACACAGCTGCTTGCTTAGATAAGGCTTGAGAACAGCCGAACAGAGCTCACTCATATAAATCACCTTATCCGGACCAGATGAGGACTCCTCAGAAAATTCCTTCTCCAGTGTGTTGAAGGAAACTTTCTTAGTCGGTTTTCTAGAACCTGAATCATTGAGAGGGAGATGAAAGCGACACGCCTTGAGAGGTTCGGGGGAACATCTCGAGGAATTAATTCTCGACATCCTCTCACTAGATAGCCGACTAGAAGAGGGAGCAACCGTTTTTTATGTGGAGTCAATTTTGTCTGGGTTGTTTCCTTAGAGGGTCCGGGTCGTGGTGTAGTGCTGACTATTGGTTCCTCATCAGACGAGTCACCATATAGATTGTAATATTCCTGAAGGGTCAGCACATGTCTCGGGAAGGTTCTAGTGGTCTCAGTCGGCTTGGCATTATTGGGCTCCTATGTCGGATCATCGAAATGATCAAGGAAATCCATAAAGGTCGTGTCTGACTCAATGTCAGCTTCTGGTCGTGAGTCCTCCTTAGAAGCTGTCACGGTGGTGGTGCAAGCAGTTGATGACGTGGAGGTGTGAGGAGTCTTTGATCCAATGGTCGTACGGACAATCGGTCTCTCAAGTGTAGTAGAAAGGTGGGACTCATCTTCCTTTTGATGGTCACGATTGTCAGCGGATGTGCGGGTCACCTTAGAGTAAAGTTTATCAAAGAATGGATGAGGTCGAAGCGCTCCCAATGCTGTAAAATCGATTTCCCGAGTCTCGCAATCTATAGTCGCCTTAGCCAAGGCTAAGAACGGCTTCCCGAGAATAATCGGAGACTGGGAAAACTCTCCTTGGTGCTCAATGTCAATGATCGTGAAGTCCACCTGGAGTAGAGCACCTTGAAAAGTAACGATGACTGAAATATTTCCTCTCGACCGTTTGATGGATCGATCAGCCAGCTGAACAATCTCTCTTGACTTTCTAAGTGGCCTGAGTTTGAGCTTGTAAAACACAGAGGTCGGGAGGATATTTATCGGTGAGTCATCATCGATTCTTGCATGGGTAAAGATGGTGTCTTTGATTTCACATTCAACTCGGGGCAACCACTTCACTCTGTGGCTTTTGGTCTTTCTCCCCATCACCAAGGAGGTGGCCATAGACACTGTGTCTTTCAGTCCTTGTCCTCTTATTGCCAGACCTCTTGGGCATCAATTTACTTCACACAAATCGTTTGAGGTCGGGAAAGTGATTTATGGCCTTTATTAAGGGAAGTTTGAAAACCAGTTCTTCATCGAGTACTTCCCTTAGGGCAGGATCCAATTTTTTTAGGTCATTTTTATTTTCACTTTTATGTGGTTTTTTTGTTTTTCAATGTTTTTGGTATTTTGGATAGATGAATGATCAGACTCTGGATTGGAAGGCAGGGGGTTAGTAGAAGAGGGAGATAGAATGGACTCCAGCTGTATAGACGGTGTGGGTTCCCTAATGCTTGCTTGGTTTTCAACCTCAAAATTACTCATATCCTTTACCATTTTCATTCCCAAGCTGGCAGAAATTGAGTTCAATATTTCCATGTCATTTCTCAAGTTGTTACCTAATATTTCATTTTTCACAATAAGTCGAGAAATGTCATCCTCTACAAAATTCTCATGACAAATCATGGGAGAGTTCTGCTCATGTGGAGGACACTGCTGAGATATTGGGGTCTCATACTCAACATACCTAGACTCTGGCATGTAATTCTGGATCGAGTATGGCTCATCTAGATGGCAAATATTGGTCGGAGCCTCATATGATGAAACATGGACTGATAAGTCTAGCTCATGAGTCCAATCTTGTGAGTGTATAGGCTCTCCGAAAGAAGGTTGGTTAATGGAAGCTTGATCACTAAAGTCAATCAAGTCTGGGATATCATGATGTACAAGCCTCTCCATTCAGGTTGTTTGATCGACCATGTTATGCCCTACGGCCGAGTCAGGATGTGTATATGTGAATTGATGTATGGTCCCTACTTGAGGTGAGAATGAAGTATGTGGGGACATATAATTTTGCCAATCATCTATCTCAGCAGTGGCTTGCTCTTCATTCAATTCTTTGATTCCAGCAAGCTCTCGAGAGTAAGGACAGTCAGCCCAAGATGGAAGTGGATCCGGAGTGTCAGAATATGAAGTAGGTGAGAAATGCGAAGAACTGGAGAAGTCAGTCGGAGCTCTGACTTCATGATTGGGTTGAGGTGGAGCCGACCACGGGTAAGGGTCTCCCGTGGTTGGCAAAGGATACATGGAAGAATGAGAAGGTGAAGATGATCGGTATATGGTCAATGAGGATTGACCAGAGGTCACAGGGTATGGGGACCAATATCCCGACATCTTGTGAAGGAAATGATGAATGTAAGTAGGTTGAGGTGGAAAAATGTGCAATTTCACAGGATAATACACACGGACAGACACAAAAACAACCGCAAGAGCAAACCCTGAGTTCACACTCAACACGGTGAAGGACCCGAAATCGAGTCCAATTAATCTTATAAATTTTAAGTGTGATTTTCAAGCAAGATAGCAAGGATTACGCGGCCTATAGGGAAGTCTGTCACCTAAGATACCGTCGGTCCTTCCTTTCTTCTCTCCTATCCCAAGTCGATGGATTCAAAGACCACACCCCTATCTACCTGCAAGCATGCAGAGGCTGACAAGGCCGGAACTTCACCCCGGGGGGTTACTGGCAACTTGTCGTGAAGTACCGCAATTTCGCCCCTATCTACCTGAGACAGGCGGAGGCTACTTGGTACTAGTCAGTGAATCTGAAATTATTCGACTTGTGATATTTGCTAGGATCAGTTGGAGCATGATATGGAAGGTGGGGATTTGGGCTCTGCCTTCAGGTGTTCACACACTCAAGTATCCTCACTCAGCCTGAAAACAAGGTCGGGGATTAATCTCCCACAAACAATTTTCCAATTTTATTGACTGTTTTGGTCAATAATGGTTAGCAGTCCCGGTTTTAAGTTAAGTTATCACTTTGTTAGTCAACCACACAGCACGCCTATCGTCCAGTCCCAATTTCCTTTTTAATTTAAATGTGAAAATCAGAGGGGGAAATCGAGAAAAGCCGATGCAAGTTAAAAACAATGATGCGTATGCTGAGTAGAGAATACTTACAGTGATCCCTTCGCTTTTGTGCAGGATGCAGAACAGAATTGAGATCTTTGACACTATATGCAAATGCAAATGAGAAAAGTCGCTCCTAGACAAGCAGTTCTATTAGCGAGTGAAGAACGAATTTGATTTGACTAGATCTGCGGTCTAAGTGCGTCTTTTACGTGCAGTGTGTGGTCTTAAATATTACGAGCACAAGCAAATCCTAGAGTGGCTCAAGGAGCCGCTAGTGCAAGCTTAGTCTAAAATTCAAACCACACAGCAGACAGGGACACAGTTCCACTATGTTTACACACGCGAGAACCCAAACGGGAACTGCTGTAAATGCAGACAATTTTTACAAGTTAAAAAAAATGAAAAATCCTACTGGCGTCTCAAGAGCCAACTTGATCCACGAATAGTCAGCCTCTGATGCACTTCGAGATGCGTCAACTTCAAGAAAGCCGCTCCAAGTCCACCGGGCCCTCGCACAAAAAGATAAAAATGTCAGAGAGAGAAAAAAATTTAAAAAATAGAAAAATAATTGAAAAAAATAGAATAATTACAAGGTGGTTCGGGGATCAGACTACCCATTGATTGGAAAATGAAAATCTAAATTTCTAAAGTGACTCTAAGCCGTTTGCCTCCCCGGCAACAGCGCCATTTGACGAGGCGAAAATCTACCCTTTTTAATGTGGTCTGATTGACTAGTGCATTGCAGTCGGATAGATCCGCGTCGATCAAAAATAACCGCACGGCTTGATTAATCGTCGAATGAATTAATATGCGGTTTTATTTTTATTTAGCCTGGGCAAGCCCCAGGGTCGACTCAAGGAGGCAAAGGAACAACTCAAGAACAAGTTAGATGTATTAGATTGTGGTTTTCCTAGTGGAATAATTTTGATATTTTTTTATGCAGGACACATGAAAAATCAGGCCAAATTTTGAGTTAAATCAGATATATGATCAAATTAATTCTAAAATTATGTAATTTGGCCGGATGATGAAATGGGATGAAATTAAGCTATTGAATTATTTTTAGAATTTTCTGATGCACAGATGATAAAAAATGCAAATTTTAGTGAAAATGATTAAACTAATTTTAATAATTACCAAACGATGATATTTCTCAGAAATAAAATTAATCCAAATAGATCTAAGTAAGAGCTATCTAAATAAACTTGAATTTTGTTAAAATATTTCACGGTTGATTAACTAAAAATCGATTAAGGTTTTCACTAAATGATTTCTCTATGACAAACTACACGTGCAAATGAGATGATTTTTAGATATGTTGTAGCACAAAGTTAGATCTACCAATGGTGATTTTTCAGATATTTATCGACAAGCAGAGAATACACAATCAACTAATCAATCAAAATGGGTAAAATATTACAATTTTTCCCAAATAATATTCAATTAATATTCTGCAAATCAGAAAAATACAAGTAAATGATAAAATGGTAGAACAAGAGTTATACTACACAATGCAATTTTCGGAATTGAAAATGGACAACAAGAATGATGACTAAATAAACGTGCAAATGCAGGGGTATCAATGCAATATAGAGAAAAGAAATATGGGCTGAAATGAGAACATGAACTTTACATGCAATTATATAAACGTAAAAGGACGAGATGCAATTTGTAAAATGATAAATAAAGATAATTAGACCTTTTTTTTCCTCCTGCAAGGTAGGGCTCACGACGCACAGTGGGGGAGGCGGCTAGGGAACGACGGAGGAGGTCGGAGCTTGGGCGCACGGCAGGGCGGCGCACTCGCGCGCGCGAGGTGGAGGACGCAAGGGTGGCACGGTGGAAGGAAGAGGAGGTCGGGGTCGGGCGCGTGCCGCGCGAGGCGATCATGCGGTGGCGTGCATGGGCGCGGACTGCAGTCGTGGCGGAGGGCGGCTGCGCCTTGGAGGGTGGCTTGTAGCAGCGCGTGCAAGGCAAGGCGGAGCCGAGGGACGCTGGGCTGCTGCGGGAGATGGGGAGGCGCGGTCGGGGCGGTGCGCCTGGCGGCACGCGTTGGCGTGGCGGAGGCATGGGCGTGGTGGTAGGAGAGTGGAGGAGGGGCCGGCTGGCGGAGGCCTAGGGGTTGGAGCGCGGCCGCGCGGATGGGATGCCCTGGAGCTGCTCACGGCCGTTGGCGATCGGGGCCGGCGGCTGGGGCGGCCTCGCCTGGCTACGCGGCGGTGGCGCGTGCTTGAGGACAGGGGCGGACGTGGTCGGCGGCTAGGAGACCTGGAACTTTTTTTTGTTTTTTTTTTTACAAAATTTTTTTTGTTGTATTTTTTTTGTAAATAGCAACTAGTAATATAAATAAAAGCTGGAAATGTGGTGATTTGGTGATGGTGATGATAGATGATGTGCGGTGATTGTGATGTGGTAAACAACAAGGTAAACAAATGTTAGATAAAAAAATGAAATGATAAGGGAATGATAGAAAATACTTACCTGTGTGGTTCGTCGGATTGTGGAGCCGTGTCGTACGGCTTCCGGTTGTGGCTTCAATCTGTTTCAATGAAAAATCGGAGAAGCTTTGCGATCTTGACGGAAAGTTCGCTACGCGGAGATTAACCGCGGATCTCGTCTGCAGGTCGTCGTCGCTCAACGTCTAAGGGGGAGTTGTCACCTCACGGATTAAACGGGGCTCGAACCTCTCTAACTCATAGAATGGTGGATGCAGAAGAATGGAGAGGGAGATGGGAATATAAAGAGGAAGAGGGAGTTAGAGAAGAGATGGAGAGAGTGGAGAAAATGGTGGAGGAAGTGGAGAAGATGTGGCTTGGAGTGGGGGAAAAGAAAGGAGAAGAGGTAAAAGGAGATTAAAAGAAATAAATAATAGAGTAATATAATAGGCTACTAAAAATAATTAAAATATTAATAATAAAATAATAATAATATATCCGAAAATAATAAAATAAATCTGAAAATAAAAAAAGGGGTGACATGTGGCAGCTCCAGGAGGGGCCACATGTCGCTTTTAGAAAATTCCAAAAATTAAATGTAAAGAAAATCAAAAAGAAGAACAAAAGGGATTAAATCAAAAAGTGGTCAACATGAAAGTTGCTCGTCTCGACGAGATCTACAACTTTCGTGAAGGGCCGAAAATCAAATGAAATCATATGTACAAAAATGTATTTTTGGGTGGTACCTTATAGCTATAAAATACCGCATTTTATCTTTTGTAATTTTTTTATCATTTTTTCAATAAGAGAAAAATCAAAGTAAAAATAGAGAAAATATGAGGAGAATATTTACAACTTAATCTAATTTTTTTGGATTTTTAATAATTAAGAAAATAAAAAGATAAAATACAGGGGTAAAACGGTCATTGTGTACAATGTACAAAAAGGGGCCCAAAACCCAAATTTTGCATACGAGCTCCGATTTTAATGAAATTGGTCTTGTTTCGAAGGTCTTTGAATGTATATTACTTTAAAAGTGAGTAGACCTTATTCGGAGGTTGTATGAGAGAGATATGTGCACTTTAAGGTTCAAGGTCTCAAACTTGGATTCGGGTTTTATTGGTGAATTTTTCAAGTAAGTATTTTTTTGATATTTTTCCTTTATTAGTATTAGTCATATATACACTAGAGAGTTGGTTTTATTGGATTTGGAGTTAGTATAAAATATATACAAATAAGGTGTTTTATCTAATATACAGGTGAATATTTACAAGTGAATTTGGCTTCTTATTTTATGCAAATATGAATGCTAAAATGCAGGTGTTATCAATGCATGCATGAATGCTAATTATGCAATATAAGTGGAAATATGCAGCTATTTACTCGGGAACAAAGCTCTATTTTCGACTTTTAGAGTGATGAATCACAGATTCATCATCGAGCAGCAGCCGTTGGATCGCGCCACGTAGCCACCGTCCGATCGTCATCCACGATCTAATCTTCACCGTCCACACGAAGCGCCATCGACCGCTGGATTCACGCCACATGTCCAAGTGAAGATCTGCAGCCGTTGGATCTGCGCGCCGAGGGTATTTTGCATCTATGCCCCCGTGCATTTTGTATTTACTTTTTAGTCAAAAAACTTTCGTATGTAGTGTAAAAGTTTCGTAAAATTTGCAAAAAGACCCCCGAACTTATTTTATTTACACTCAGGTCCTCCGCCACGTCACCTCACGTGACCTGTACACGTGAGGTGAGGGCATTTTGCACTGAGGCCCTCAGCCTTTGTAATATCTCGTTTCAGTACTAGAACTGCTATATTCAACGTTAAATTTTTGGAGAAATTGCATGTAAACCCCCGGGTTTTTGAATATTACTTTTCGGTCCTCGCCAGGCGCGTGCAAGTCATGCGCCCGGGTGGGAAAATTGCTACGATACCCCTACAGGTTTTGTATTTGGTCTTTGGTCCTGTAAATTAAATATTCAGTTCAAATTTTTGTGTGAAAATGGCGTCTATGCCCCTGGACTTCTGTCTATTTGCAATAGAGTCCCTACCAGGCCTATAATCTGTGCTGACTCGCTCTATTTATTTAAGGCCTCATTTGAATCCCAAAAATTCTAAAAATTTGAAATTAAGCTCTTGTAACTTGTACTTCCACGCCCTAATTTTAGTTTTTGATTTTATTTCATTTTTCTATTTATTAAAAATCAAAAACATGCTTTTTATTCACTGTCTAGCTTAGAAAATACCAAAAAAATATTAGAATACCTCGAAAAATTCCAAAAAAAAAACTAGTGTGTCTTTTATCCTATTTTAGTGTCAGACCAAAAATCACTAAAAATCTCAAAAGAAAAACCTTAAAAATTTTAAAATACATAAAAACTTCAAAAATTATATAAAATCGAAGAAAACTCTAAAAATTACAAACTCGGTTCTTGTTTACTCTATATTTTATTAACTTTATTTGAAAAATAGTTTGAAAATATTTTGTAGCTATTTGCTATTTTTAACTCTCATTTTATCTCCAGCCAGTAGCTTTGTCATTGTTTTGACTTGTTTTGCTATTTAAAAATACCAAAACAGTTTGAAAAATACCAAAAAATCACAAAAATAGTAAAAAATCTCAAAAATATCAAAAACATTTTATTTCTAAATTTTTCTTTATTTTTGCACATTTTTATAAATACTTTATTTTGCCTTTTATTACATTGTTTTTATATTCCAATTTT
Organism: Ottelia alismoides; assembly: GCA_037367405.1. Classification (NCBI taxonomy): domain Eukaryota; kingdom Viridiplantae; phylum Streptophyta; class Magnoliopsida; order Alismatales; family Hydrocharitaceae; genus Ottelia; species Ottelia alismoides. Next base: position 436,000 of record JAZKJV010001773.1, read on the forward strand.
GAAAAAAAATATATAAAATATAAAATATAAAAATCAGAAAATTAAAAATCACAATACAAAATTAAAAATTAAATAAAAAAATAAAAAAATACAAAATTAAAAACCCACAAAAATCCTTGCTTGCTTGCTTACTGTAGACACATCACTCACATTCACTTGTGCACATTTATTTGAATTACCCTATTTGCTCCCTGTGTTCGAACTCTCTGCATACTTGTCCTTATACACCATTTGTGCAGAGTTAAAAATAAATTTTAACTCCACATTTATTTCTAATTATTGATCTTTAGTGTGGGTTAATTGTTGATTAAATACGGGTTTCATTTGAGGGTCGCCACAGCGACGGTTGTCTCCGCCTTGTGTGAGACACCAATGTAGGCTCTCTTGAAATTCATGTTTATCATGCATCTATTATGGGAAGAAAATGGGTGTTTTTTTATGAAACACCATGCAGGTGGCAGTGTGGATTGCTATAGGACAAGACTTGTAGCATGAGGGTTCACCCAGAGATATGGGGCAGTGTGACATCTGAATCTGAATAAACCAAACTTGACCCGATTAAGAGTATGCAATATCATCTAACATTCAATTAATATTGAATGAATTCATACTGATCTATAAATCATAAATCGAAGCTTGTTTGGTTGCAATCGACCAAAAGTCAATCGCATCGTAATGTATGACATCATAAAAAGTTGTGATAGAAATTTTGAACCTTAAAACAAATCGAGACCACCATAAAATCAAAATAAGACCAATGAAATCGATTGTTCATCATTCGAAGTTCATTTAATAATTTAAAATCATAAACTTTAGTCGCAAGCCAAGGCTGTATCTCAAAAAATTTGGGAATTCATCTTCAATATGAAGTATATGAATATTATACTCTTTTTAATCATCTTTCAGAGATGCTCAAAACGAGCTATTGTAAATAAGAATCTGAGACTTGGGTAGTGAATGCGGGCAACTTTAGTATTCCAGGTGAGAAGAGATAAAAATAAATAAAAATTTTTGTTTTACAGAACATCAACAGTTGATGCTATCATGGGTCCATCCACTTTGCTTAAAACTTCTCCACTTGGTAAGAATTAAAGACTCTTCTCTTGTTTATATACACATGTACATTTCCCCTATTTTTCTCTCTATTTCTCTCCAATCTCCAGCCGATAGAGTCCACTCCAGCCACTCCCCTTCCCAGTTATGTGGTTGTCCAAGCAGCTGGAGATGGAAGCGACTACCTTCCTCCTCAAACAACTATAGATTGAAAGCCTCGGCTCTCCTTTCCTTAGTCTGCAATTGTTGCTACGTTGATTGCAACAAATACTACTACCCTTCTCGCCCAAGGTACATTATTGGAGCATCCATCCATCCCTGCTGGTGCTGGAACCACTGTAAGCAGTAGTTGTTGCATGCTCGGAGACCCCCCTTTTGTTGTAATCTTTTTCGGAAGACCTTTTTGCTGATGCTTGTTCTTGGCCAACAACCATTTGTTGTTGATGTGGATTTAAGCATTGAATTGATGCTTCCATCTATTAAAATCTAGAGGGATAGAGTTGTTGTCCCTAAACTGAAGTACTACAGCTCAAGTGCTACTATGCAGCCCTGTTGGATCCCTCCTTAACTGCTTCTCTGCACCCAAATTGGAGTTGTTGTCCTCCGGGATTTCTAGAAACTCCAGCATGCTGGATAAAATTTTTTAAATTTGAGATTTCAAGGTACAATCCTCCCCCTCCTCTTTTTGTCGTCCATGTATGATTAAACCTATTTTAAAACCTATTATAATTTTTTATATTGTGACGTTAATATTACAAATGATTAGGTTTTCAGATTGTTTAAGTGCTTTAGTTCGCATGCTAAAAAGATGAATAATTTGGTGATAATTGCATGTGTAAGATATGAAACTAGACCAATGATTGTACACTAATCTCATGATGATAAATGTGAAAAATTAGGGGGTGAATTGTATGTATTTAGACATGAAATCAGATGACTATTATTCACAGATTTTAGGTTAAGAATGTGAGACTTGGAGTGACTAACATTAAATTAAGATCAAATTAAAGTTCATTAATGAGCCATTATTTATGCCTTAAAATTGAGAGAATTGGGGTATAATATGGCATGATTTGAGTCTAAAATCATACTTATAATAGCTACCATTTTCATGTTTGATTTGATGAAAATATGAAATGTTTTACATACAATTTAGGATCAATTAAGAACCGAATTTCAAAACATACATTGGTCATCAATTAGTAACCAAGGACCTTGGTAATGTACGGTACTTCCTTGGACTGGAGTTTTCTAGGAGCTAGCGATATCTTGTGATAACCCATAGGAAGTATGTTACAAATCTTCTTTTAGAGAAAGACATTGCAGATTTCAAACCTGCTACTACTCCTATTGACCCAAGCATCAAGCTTTATGATGTTGACACTAATCGGATCGACAATGTGAGGTACAAGGATCTTGTTATCAAGCTACTATATGTGATTATTTCTAGGCCAGACATATCCTTTGTTGTGAGCAATGTGAGTCAGTTTATGGACTAGCCCGGATAGGCACATATGGAAACAATCCATATGATTTTGAGTTATTTGAAGACTTCACCAAGTACAGGACTACTCTTCAATAGAGATACACCTTTTTAAGTTACAACATGTGCAGATGCATATTATTTTGGGTGTTCATAGCATAGGAAGTCTACTTCAGGTTTTTACGGTGTTCATAGGGAATTCCCTAGTTTCTTGGAAGATCTAGAAGCAAACCGTGGTTGCCATACCGAGTGTTGAGTTAGAATATAGGGCCATGGCATAGACTAGCACGGAGATGATGTGGGTCACATCTATTTTTACTGACCTGACCATAGAGTTCCCTCTTCCCATGCACCTTTAATGTGACAATCAAGCTGCTCTTTTCATTGCCAACAACCAGCTTTTCATGAGAGGACCAAACATATAGATGTGGACGATGTGGACTTTCACTACACTCGTGACATGATATAGAAGGGTCTTATTGCCCCTATTTGCATCATCTCTAGAGATTAAACAACATATGTTTTTACTAAGTCCCTAGCTAGAGGGCCTTATCAGAGATGTTGTTCCATGCCGAGCCTTATCGATATCTACACTCCAGCTTGAGGGGGTGTGGTGAGATATTTCCTATCTTTTGTACTACTTTCTTTTTATCTATTTATTTTATCGTCTTCATGTAATTTGCTCAATAAGTAAATGTTGGCAGATATCTCGCAGTGTTTTTATTTATGAAAATAAATACGAATTCGTTGCATCCCAAAGAATCTCTCAACAAAAAATTATTTTATTCTCAAGTTGAAATTAATACAAAAAATGTAACAAGATAATTCGCTATGTAGTTTACCTATATAGCAAATGGGATCGAACTCAGGGAGGCTACAAATCCCGAGGGTTATTCTAATAACTGAAAAATCAATTAAAAGAGAGAGGAAATTCAAATGGCAACTATCATGGTTTTCGTAGGATTTTTATCATTTTAAATTTTTTATTTTTATTTTTCTTATTTTCTGGTTTTTAATTTTTAATGGTTCTTACTTTTGTAAATTTGTAATTTTCGAATAATTATTTTTTTCATAGCAAATTCATACACGAAAAAAACAACTTTTTTGGGTTTTCGAATATGATTAAAATGATAAAAAATGCCTAAAGAAAACATTTTTTGTTCTAATATATCTTTAATATATTTAGTGATTTTTGCACTTTTTTCAAATTTTTAATATTTTTAAAAGGATTACAAATAGGAGAAAACCAAACAATGAGCACACATGATAATTTTGCAGTTTCAAAATAAAGAATAAGCTCAAAAATCATTGAATTTATTTATCTTGAAACTATGATGAATTATCTACAAACACGAATGAAATCACAATTTTTAGAATTTTCTACAATTTTATGTGATTCCTTTAAGAATTTTAGTAATTCGTAAATTTTTTAATTTTAAAAATAGTTAATACGTGAAATTTGCATAGAAAATAAAAGATGCAAAAAGAGAATTATTCTAAATTTTTTGATTTTTTGATGCAATATTAAATATTTTATGGTTTTATAATTGTGAACAGTGAAAAATACAATGTTTTGATGTTTTAATAACATCAAATGATAGTAAAATACACTAAAAAATTATGCTATAAACATGCAAGTAATAGGAACTCAATCTAATTTTTTTTAGAATTTATTGAGCATAAATAATATTTATTTTAATAATAAAAACTTGCAACTTAAAGTCTGTAATACTGGAGTAAAATGTGAATATTTAAAGTTCTAGCATGAAAAATTAAAAGGAAAAAACTACGGGGTGAAAATGATAATTTACCTAGGAAAACGTGATATGCACGTGACATGCTCTAAGGTAGTCGATTTATTGTAATTTTCATAAACTCCAGGGGTGTGGATGTAATTTACCAAAAATATTTTATTCTCTTAGGGTTCACTATGGGAGTTCATGTTCTTTCTTGCTTCCACGCCCAAAAAGGGGGTGTCGCCCCTCCTTCTCTCCTCTAAATCAAGTTAAAGTGCGGTGGGCGACAGTTCTAGTGGAGCGAGCGGCTCATGCAACGCTGAGGAGGATCCGTGATGGTGATGGAGGTGTCGAGGGTGGCTGCGGTTGAAGTCCTATGCGTGGGAGCAGGGCAACGAGCCGGTTGGACGGTCGATGGTTGTGCTCAAGGGAGGATGACGATCTCCTAGCAGTGGAGCTCTGTGGTGAAGGGTGGCCTGCGTAGGAGGAAGGCGGCAATGGAGGTGTTCGTTGGTGGCTGTTCTTGCACATGTAGAGGGTGAACAGAGTTGGGATGCAGCTTTGTTGTTGTAGCATTGGCATTACATCGTCGGTGCAGGAGGACGTCAGGGCTCGCTATGACACGATCTTCCTTCAAGCAGTGTGGTGTCTTGTCAGTGGAGTACGGTTGTTGGGTGACACACGGACAGGTCAGATGTATGTTGGTCGGGCTCAAAGGTGAAAGGGTTGATTGTGTGGGGGTGAAGTTCGAGCAGGGCAGCGAGCCTCACGCAGAAGAGTGGTAGTGTGCTCCTCAAGCAGAGGAGTACATGCAAGAAGAGTGGATGATGGGGTCTTCTTCATGCGGAGGAGCTCCTATTCTAGGAGCGGTGTTACATGTTGGGTTGCGGAGTCGCTCTAGGAGGACGTTGGTTCTTCTCGGATGGCAGCGAGGGAGTTGAACCGTGTCAGGGATTGCGATGGCGCGGGGTTCTGGAAGCAAGCAGGACGACGAGATCTTCTTCACGCAGAATAGACTTCAAAAGTGGTAGGCGTCGCTCTTGATTTGGGAGGGCGACGCCCGCTGCGACTCACGAAATTTATTTGTAATACTTTTTTTAATAGTAGCAATTTTTTCTTTTATTATTTTTTTTAAATTCGTGTACCTACAATAAAATAAAATACAATCACTCGAGAATGATGGTTCGGTCCAAAAATCAAACAGGGGATGGGTGAATGGAGACAATTTGGATGGTCGTGATGGAAGAGAACTGGGGTCTCCTGCCACCGTGTGTGGCCGAAGGTAAAATATCGTGTAAGAAAGAACGTGAACGTGTATGGATTCATAAAATGATGCGAGATTGGTAATCGTAGGGAGATAGAATAGTGATGAACGATTAGAAACAATTAACTAATGATTAAGAACAAAATAGTGACGAAGAAAGTGAAATTACAAATTACAGTACGATTAACCTAAGTAAGAGATGAAAAATAAAGATTTGGATCACACCAAATGGGAGCGGATAACGTGTTAATGGACTCGATGAAAATCACCTCACTGTCATCGGAAGGCTTAGAGGCTAGGCACCCTTCTACCACAAGATTGATCTTGGATAATATGCTCCTCTCACAAAAAGATTGATAAAATGTGAATGAGGGAAGAGGAGCCAAATAAATAAGAATAAAAAAATTGAATTTCAAAATTTGAATTAGGAGAAAAAAGAAAGGATGTTAATGGTAGAATTAATAAAATTATAAATAAAATAATTTTCCTAATTAAATAAATTAAAAAAATAATAGTTACCAACAACATAACGAGCCACCTTAATGGTGGGTTAATTGAGGAATTATTAAATTATATATAAATGGTATATTATTTACATAATTAATTAAATAAATCAAAATATTTTTCTCACCTTATTAATTTATTAATTCCTTAATTTGTTTATGCTGGTTATTTAAAAAATTTAATTATACACATATGATATATACAAATGGTACAATATATACATAGTTAAATAAGGAAATTATGTTATTTTATGTTTTTAATTTTTTTGTTATTTTTATTTTAATTAATTATTAAAAAATATTTACAATTATTTATAAATACATTACGTATAAAAATATATGTGGAAAAATGTATATAATAATAAATAGTAAAATTGCAAAAACCACCCAGAAAACCGACTTTTAAACTGTAACTCAAAAAATCATGAAGCTATAGCCATTTTAATGATAATTTAATTTAGAATACAATGTAAGTAAGATTTATTCAATTTGAGTTCTTGTGGAGCCGGAGTTTGTCTTTGAATTATTGCTTTATGGCTTTTTCTGAGTGTGGTTACTTCTATTTTGTACATGATTTTTTTGTAATTATTTTTATTATTTGGAAACATTTTTATTTACAATTTTTTTCAGAAAGTTATTTAATTTGAGGTCAATTTATGTTCAAATAAAATAGTATAAGTTTTATGAAAATATAAAAAGACTAAATAAAAAGTAGTTAGAATATATATTTTTTGGATTTTCTGATTAAAGACCCTATCTCCCCTACTTTATTCATGGTCAATCAGGTCAAGTCATGACCATCACTCAGGGTTTGAGTCAGCCTATATCTATTGCATTTATACAGTCTTTTATTGTCTTTATTTTCCTTTTAGTTATTAATTTTTTTATTTTAGCTTTAAATAGTAAATGTATAATATTTACACACAGATGTAGGTTAGTAAGAGTATGGATTTAGTAAAATATAGGTGTTTTATAAGGGATTTTAGTCTAAAATAAATGAATAAAGATGATGAAATGCAGATTCATTAGTTCTTCTCCTATATAAAAGAACACAAGGGCCTCTCATTGATAAATTCAATTCATTTTCCTTCTACAAGAAGGGAAAGGATGTGAACGTAAAAGAGTAGGAGTAGACAAGGAGGGGTGACAGTCGGCACAGCTGTAGAGGAAGTGGATTGGGGGTCGCGTCATGGAGGAAAGGGATCATTGGGTCGTTATGCGGGGGAAGGGGATGGTGGGAGTCGCAGCATGGGGGCACATCATGAAGAGGACGGTAAAGAGGGGCAGCAAAGATGTTGTCATGTTCGATGGTGTAAGGGGGAAACCTAGAAGGGCAGTGATGCACTGGAGATGTGGAGAGGGTGGTGATCCGGCATAGATGGGGCCTTGTCGCACTGGGTTAGGGCATGGAGGAGGGCAAGCAACAAGGGGAGGGGCAGGTGATGGGGGGAGGGGGTGTGGCAGTGAAATCTATAGGGGGTGGTAATGCACCGTGGAGTTGGAGGTGACGAGGAGATGTGGAGTTGTCAAGGCAGGAGCGGAAGGGGATGGTGGGGGTCGTGCCAGGGGAAGGGGATGGTGGGGGCTGCATTGCGGGGCAAGTGGATGGTGGGGGTTGTTGTGCCACCATCCCTTTCACATATAGGTAGGGATGGTTGGGATCACGTATTAGATTTCATTCACATTTTAGATTAATTTGTATAAAATGTGACGGTTCTGATGAATCTTCATTTCATCACCTTTATTATTTCATTTTGACCATTAAACCCAAGCTAATCGCATGTAATAATCATAATTTTGCAAAAATTAACATTCATTGTATATTGTATAAATACTGCATAGAATACATGGTTTGAAGACAAAATAAAAGAATATAGAAAAGAAAAGAAAAAAAATAAAATGCCAAAGGTATTTTATGACCCTAAACCCTAAGACCTAGGCATCTAGATTACTGGATCAACAAAGAATAAAGTAGGGGGAGATAAGGGCCAAAATCCCAATAAGTTCCCATTTGTTTATTCATCAATAATTTATTTTTGCGACCTATTTTATTTTCCATCTTGTGTACCTCAGATAAAGAAACTTCGTACATTAATGTTGTAGATAATAATATATAGAAAAATACAGAATTGAGTTTACAAAAAAGGTAGAATGTATTTTTTATACTCTAAATAAAAAGCCAAAACCCAAACTTCCCAGACCTATATCTCCTTTGTAAAAACTGAAAATGTCTCAAATAATTGTACATAACTTTTAATAAGCTATCTTATGAAGGTGGTTTCATTTAATTTGGAATTAAGATGTGAGAGTTAGGTATTGGAACCCTATTGTATAATATACCTGAATAAAATATTCATTTTATTTATTCTTTATTACTTTTGTAATTTTATATTTTTACAATTTTATAAATATTATTTATACTATATGTACATATTTAGAATAGAATAAAACCATAAAGAAAACACAAAATTTAAATAGTATACATAAATAAATAGATGAATTACCTATACTTATACCTATATATTATATACTCCTATTCATCTAAGTGTACAAAATACATCAGAAAATATAACAAATATATATATATATAATAGGTTCTAAATATATAAAATATAAGAATAAAATAATAAAATTAACAATACAAGATTAAAATAAAAAACTCAATGTATAGATGAATATACATATAAATAGACCCTAAAAATTAAGTTGTTTTAAATGAGCTCCTAAAAATAAATAAATCATTTTAAAATAATATATTAAATAATAAACAATTTTTATGTTTAAACCAAAAAATTATAATTTCAATTGCTATTTTATTTTGAATTTATAACAAATTTTAATTATATTTTGTCTTCGAGCAGCTCACATGGAAAAACCAGGGCTTAGTCCTGTTGGCCCAAGTTAACTGCCCATTCCACATTTAGATCAGCTTTTGTCGGGACGAGACCCTATCTTAGCCAAATTTCACCCATATATCTTGCGATCTTTTCGATCAATTTCTTCTGTAAATGTGTGACTCGTCCATTTCTCACCACTCCAGACTTACTCTTATCTGCCTTTCACCTCCATCTTCTTCCTCTCCACCTTCTAAACATCCCGCGTGCCTTCATCCATCTCGTTGCTATACAGATCGAGCAACCTGATCTCCTCCTCTATCGCATTGCTGGAGATCATCTTCTCGACACATCCCTTGCCCATTTCTATCCCATAAGCCATACTTGGCCTCGACTTTTTGCCTCTAATGCACTCCTGTAAGAAACAAAATGAAAATCAATCTTGCAGGGACTTTCAAAGATAGAACATGGCACCTGTGTCTGACGCCTGATCTAAGCTTCGAGCAAGGTCTCCATCCATATTGAGAGGGTCTACAGCTACAGAATCACCTTCGGAGTCCGTAGAGCAGCTTTACAGGGATAGAGGAGGTCCAAGGTAGCGGCTACCTCAAATAGAAGCACAGGGAAGCTGGTGTTCTTGTCCGTTCTTCTGATCATCTTCTTCGTCGTTCGATCGAGGTCATATGCCCAGATTGAACTAGAGCCATCGGATGCAGCCACGCCTCCACCTTTTATCTTTAGCCGACGATCTGATCTCAGCTAGCCATCTGTGAATCGTCATTGTGTGTACCAATGTTGCCACGTGGATTAGTGGATTGATCGCCACCGTTGGATTACACGTAGGAGGGGGTAATTTACACCCCTATTCTCTGGTTTTTGTATCTTTATTAATTATTCTTGTAGCATATAAAAACTTTGGTAAATTTGCAGTAACACCCTTAAGCTTTCCTGAATTTGCAATTGGGTCCAGTCCAAGTCACCTAATGTGCGGTCCCACGTGAGGTAGCAATTTTGTATGTATACCCTCGCGGGTATTTGTATTTTGGTTAAATCTAGGAACACTAATTATTAGTATAACACTTTTGGGTATTTTGCAGAAAGAACCTCTCATTTATTTTTAATTGCAAATATGTCGCTTTTAATTCATTAATTCACGTGCATTTTTATATTTATTAAAATTATAATATATGGTCCAAAAATTCTGTAAAAATAGGGTTACGTGCTTGCTTGCATGTAGATTCACGTCATATTTTTGTCTTTTGATGTTAGGCATTTTTATATTTATGAAAATTCAAAAGAGCGCATTTTTATTCTTGTTTAATTTAAAAAAATAGTAAAATATATATAAAAAAGTTTTAAAAATTTTAAAAAATATATTCTTTTACTTTAATGTTCTAGCTTCAGACCAAAAATCCCTAAAATATAATAAAAGAGAAAAACTATTAAAAAGAACCAAAATCTAATAAAATAGATATAAAATTCCCAAAAACTAAAAATATTTTTTTTTCTCTAATTTTTTTATATTTTTACCTAACTATTAAATTGATTTGAGGAATTTTGGACTTTTTTGCTATTTTTTTCCTTCAAATCAATTCGGCCTATTTATTTAATCGCTTATTTGGGATATTATCGACTTTAAAATATATAAAATTAGCAAAATTATATAATAATACCAAAAATAATAAAAATAATTAAAACTCAATGACTATTTTTAGAAATATTTATAAATATATTACCCCATATTGTACATATCGCCTTATATATTCTTATATCATAAATTTAAAAAAAGTATGAAATTTAAAATATAAACAATATAGAAAGAAAATATAAAATATAAAATTAAAAACAATTTAATAAATATAAAAATGAAAATCCTAATTTAAAACCCACCAAAAAATCATAAATTGTTAAGTTTTTAGAAGACAAATTCGCGTGTTGATTTTTATCTTACTTGCTCTACACCTTTATTTCTTGTGTTCGATCCCTACATAGTTGTCACCATACATCTTAGTATGGTATAATAAGATTTAGCCCAATCTGATTAATTGCTTAATTATTGTGTGGGTTCATGGTATATTGACCATGGGTTTGTCTAGTGGTTGCCTTGGCGACAACATATCTCCACTCATGTGAGGATATCATTTTAGACCGTTGCAAAATCTGAGTCATCAAATGGAGCCATTGTCGGGGAGCATCGGTTTATAGAGTAGTTTTTTTCTTTTTATATTTCTTAGCCCTTTCTTCATTTATTTCCTTTTATTTTATTTTCAATTTCAAACTGTTTGACAACTTGTCTTCTTGACTTCTTGGGAGGGACCACAGACCGAGGAGGAATGCCTAGGTGATTCTACGTAGACTTGGGATATGGAGACGGCTATTCTGACCTAGCCGGCAAGGGAAAGAGCAAGAGGGTCTAAAGAAAGAGACACAATATCTTAACATAGATTTTTCTTCTTATGTGTGAGAGAGATACTCTTATTTCTGCACTATTAATTTGTGATAATACATGTACATTGTACTTTAGACACTCGGGCACAATTTCCAAGTGTATGTTCACTTGGGGACTCCGACTCACCATGTTTTTTCTATTTTCTGTCACTTTTTTTCTTTGTTTCTCATTATTTGAGTGTTCCGAATTTTCTTTCTTTGTTTTTGTGAATGAGCGCTAGTTCTAGGATTTGCTTGCTCGGTAGATTAAGGCCCAAAGCCCTAACTACATTGCATGTACATATGGATTCATGCTCGGACTTAGTTAAACTTAATTGGTAATTATTTGGATTTGAGACCACATACCAAGAGAGGTCGCATACAGTGGTTGCAGGATCCTTTGTGTTGGGCACCCAGTGGCTTTGAAGATTGGACTTTTGGTCGCTTTTCTAAGTAATTATCATATGGTTCTTCACGGTAATAACATATTACATTCTAGAGAGATTTCATTGTTGCATTTGCATATAAACTAGGTTTAAAAATTTCTTCCTTGCATCCTGCATGGAGAGAACTTGGAATCACTGTGAGTCCTCTAACTAAGCATTCATCATTATTTTTCAACTTGCATTGCATTTCCACCTTCTCCCTCAGATTTTGAGAACTTAGGCAAAAAGAAAATATACAAAAAAACGTTAGGCACTTGTCTCGAATCTACTCAAAGCAAGGGATAACACAAAAAAATTAAAAAAGGGACTACTAAAAATACTTGACCAAAATGAAATTGATTAATTGGAGTCATTGCATTGGGTGAGCAAAGAATTCATTTATTTTCAGGTATCGTTGCGGAAAGTCTCCTTCCCATTGAGTGAGCGCAATAGTAAAGATTAGAGCCCAAAAACCAATATGTATATGCCTTGTGTACTGCCTGGATTTCCGAAGTATTGGTGCTTCTATCATATGTGGATGAGTAGGGCCTAGTCTATGATGATGTTATCACTTGTGTAGAAAGTCAACCTTGTCTGAAGTATTGAGATTAGGCCTCACCTCTCAAAGGTGTTTATCTCATTGTCTTGCGTCCGAGTTGGTCCTTACACGCTAACGGGTGATTCTATTACGAGCAAGGTTCGAAGTAGTGGTTTCGCTATCGGCTTCCTCCCTCTATTTCTTTGGCAGAGTAGAGATCAAGAAAGGGTTACAAGGACCTCAAAAAGGACGGACTAGAGGTTGCAAAGGAGGAGAACAAGTACGGGATACTTTTTCGGCATTACTCTCACACCTACAAGATTAGCGCTTTAAGACTTGTCAAAAGATAATTGTCTGAATCAATAACTCTAAAAACTAAAAAGATAAAAATAGATGAACTCTTACAGCTTCAGGGCTAAGTTGGTGAATCCATTGCTTTGAGGTTTGATCACTTGGTTCTATTAAGGCCAAGATCAAAAATATCGTGCACTTATGCCATTTTGCTTTCCTTCTTTTCCTTCATTCTCTTTTGGCCCTCGCTCACTTTGAGTCATTCTACTATTTTACACTCCTTTTATTTCTTGCTCATTTCTATACTCTTCATACATCATCTATCTCCTTTTGACCCTCTCAAGATGTCGTCCCACAGATGGTTTAGTTGGGACTTCACCAACACCCAGATCGATTTTGTGTCGCTGACATCTTTAATAATATGGAGTGATCTCGACGAAGCCGATTCGGACCTTACGAACTTCTCCTTGCACTCCCTGATCCTTTATTCTTTCAATACTTGCCTTTCTCTAATAAATATGTTGTTCTGAATGGACTCGCAACCCGAGCTAGTGCTTCTTCTTCTTCTAATAAATCGAGATTACTTCTGTCCCAGGATCAACCACTTATGGATTGAGATTGATTTCAGTTAATATACATGTTCCATTCACAACCATCTGGGATTGACCTTAATCCCAGAATTATTTCAGCATTTGGTGCTCAGACTGAGATTGATCAAGTTTTGTTCCATCATGTAGATCATAAACTCGATCAAGAGCTGGAACGTCAGTCAGAACCAGAGATGGCTCTTGTAGGAAAGGGACCATAGCCCCAACCAGTCGAAGATACAAATCAAGGGATGGGAAGTTCACCACACAGAATGAAATCAACATCTAGCTCCTCACATCAATCCAAGCCATCCAGCAGCAATTGACTAATCAAGGATTAGCCCAGGCCTCTTTCAAAGACATGCTAAATTATTTGAGGATAAGGGCTGATGAGAGAGACGTTAGGAGAGAGGATGGAGACCCGAACAGAGAATACATAGAGGACTACATGTCAGTGAGTGGACCCCGTAATGAATGGGGAGAGGTGAGACCACCGCAACCGAAGATCACACTAAAGCAAACCTACAAACCTGGGGCAGGTCACATCACAGAGTGTATTCAGATTCCAGCCATTCATGCCCACTTTGAGTTGAAGCTACAGTTCTTTTCCATGTTCCCTACCTTCCACGAGAACACGACCAAATAACCATACATCCACCTGCAACAGTTCGGCCACATCTGTGCTATAACACACTACCCCAATATTCCTCTAGGGGTAATCAAGATGACTACCTTTCTATTCAGCCTCCAAGACAAGGCCCTATATTGTGTCGATCATTAGGGGAAGGTAGTGACCACATGGGAGGAGCTGAAGTGTGCCTTTTTGTAAAAAATTTACCCTCTCGGTCACTTGAACTAGATGCACGCTCGTATTTTAACAAAGATGAGGATGTCATCTGAGATATTTTTGAGGAGGTGGTAGAAGGAAAGGCCCCTCAATCTCATCATGTGCGTACATGAAAATGCCCACAACCAGCCACAAGCCAGTCAACATGGCTGCTCATGTAGAGGACGAGGATGAGAGCTCCAATCTGAGCATCATTGGGAGCCACCTGTCTGAGGTTGATATCATTGAGAAGAGGTCTCAAGACCTCGACAAACTTCCAGTCATTGAGAAGAGGACCCAGGCCTTGGAGAAGCTTGATCTGATTTCCCAGCAGGTGGAGCAGCTCGTTTGGGCATTGAACTCCAATGCCTATAATAATGTATATGCTACTACGGACACTCCTACTAAGTAAAAGAAACAAACACCGATACAACCTCCTCACCCAAGTCTCTTGCCGCCCCAACTCGTCTGGCATGTGTAATAGGTGCCTACCCAAGTGCAGCTCCCGCAGTCCCAGACATAGATGATTGTCTGTCAACGAGAGTCACGGTCAGCCAATCCCAAGTTGTTCTATCCACCTCGCCACTTATACAGGAAGTCAATGGTGTCTAGAATAATGAGGCACAATTGACCCATCCTCAAGTAAAACCCCAGGGTCATAACATGGGCAACATGCCCTATCACCAACAGTATCAAGGTGGAAGACCTTACTAGCCTTCTCAGCAGCAACTGCCTCCGAACCACAACACCCCCTTGAGGCAAAATTATCAGCAGGGTCCTCAACATTCCGGTTACTGCAGGTAGGTCACCATCAGCAGCAACTGGCTACTCAATACCATCCTAAGTACTCCCAGTATGCACCATTCCCTCCTCCTCACCATCAGTTTTATCAGGGTTACAACCAACATCCCCCACAGCAGTAGTACCACAGACAACAGCCCCATCAGGTTGACCTGTCGGAGGGACCACTGGTGAACCTGGACCTGGATTGTTTTGCTCAGCTCGTGAAAAATATGGTAGAGATGTCCCAGAAGATTGATGACCTGACAACTGCAAAGATTGTCATCCCATCATAGGTCGAGGCTAACCCGAATGACTTCTGTCACTAGGAGCAGGTAGTTGGTAGTGTCCAACCCAATTTTGATGATCTTAGTTGCTATTTATCTAATGATGTTACTCTCAAGAGTTGTAAAACACAACGGCCATTGGCAACCGTGACAAGGAAAGCATCTTGCATCTAATTGGGAGTCGTCAGCCTAGCCAGCACAAGGGATAGATACCATTTTTAGAGGAGCACTAGAAAAAGCAGAAAAAAACCAAAAAATGAAGAAATTTCAAAAATACAAAAAGATGACAGTAACACCTGCCTCTGTGGAGACCAGCTAGCTTTGGAGACACATGCACGCGCAATAGCCCCAGCACAAGTCTTGTAGAAGTCCCCACAAGCAGCAGATCCGACGTCAATCAAGGACACTGAGCCAACACATTTTATTCCATCACTTATAGATGATTCTTTACATTTGTTCCATTTACTTCATCATGATATGGACAAGATTTTGGAAAATACAGTTTCGAAGTCTGTAAAAGTTCCCTTTCCTGAGGCAATGAAAAATACAAATAAATCAAAATTTTGGAAAATTTCTTTGTCTGATCCCACAATTATGGAAATTATTCAGAAATTGGTCTTGAATATGCCTCTCACGAAAGCTCTTGAGTGTATGCATGTTGTGAAGAAAGAATTAAAAGATGCATGTACAACGAGGTGTCGACCTCGCCCCCATAATCGAAGATGTCAAGCTGGCAATTTGGAAAAGCACATTTTCACCATGGCCACAGTTAGTGCAATTAGCAATATCCCGGATAAAAAGAAGGACAAGGGAGATCCACTCATTCGTTGCTAGATATTTGGCCGAGAACTTGAAAAAAACATTACTCGATGACATATCTTCTACCAATTTGATGCTAGCCTCACTGCTCACTGAAGACAGGTTAGGTCCACTCTATCCCACCAAGATGATTATGTAATTTGCAAGAGCCACTTATTCGTTGCTAGATGTTTGGCCAAGAACTTGAAAAAACATTACTCGACAACATATCTTCTACCAATTTGATGCTAGCCTCACTACTCACTGAAGACAAGTTAGGTCCTCTCTATCCCACCAAGATGATTATGTAGTTTGCACATAAATCAATCATGCAACCTAGAGGCATGTTGGAGGACATGATAGTAATTGTTCAAGGGATTCAGTTACATATTGACTTTGTCAGGTTGGACATGGACGTCTCCACACCTCTGCTTCATACTCCTATTATCCTTGGCTAGTCATTCCTCTAAACAACCAAAGCAGTAGTGAATTGTGGCACTAGAGAGATCACCTTCAGTTCCAACAATGAAAAAATAAAGATAGAGACTATTTCCGAACACAAGCCTACTGTGGGAGCAAATTTCTTAAGTGTGTGTGAAATCAACCATCCTAAAGATTGTGAATATTAAAAGGAATTCCAAGATACATATCTTTTCCTGATAATATGGAGATCCACGACTTCCTCTGCCCTAAGGAAGGAGTGGAGCAAGCAGTCGAATTACCCTCAATCAATGAGGATGAGATTTTCGTTAATGAGCCTAGTGAGTTTGAAGAACTATCTGTGAGGACAATGAGCTCACAAGACCAAGATCATATCATCGATGAATTATACAATAATGTGGATCTGAGTGATAATTTATCAGAATTTTTGAATAATGAGATTGAACAGTTAAAGATGTACATTGAACAGTTGAAAGAACAACCACCTATTTTAATTTCTGAAGTAACCAGTGAAGCAACTCCTACTCCGCCCGATCTGAAACCATTGCCCTCCAACATGAACTATGCCTTCCTTGTTGGTAAGCCAAATATGTACCCAACCATTGTCAATGCATATTTGAACGCGGACCAAGAATCCCATCTTATTGAGGTTCTTGAACGTAACCGCAAGGCAATAGGTTGGAAAATCTCTGATCTCCATGGGACCAATCCTTCACTTTGCTCGCATCACATTTTCCTTGAGGAAGATAGAAATCCCTCCCACGAACTACAAAGAAGACTGAAGCCGAACCTTCAGGAGGTTATAATGAAAGAGATTTAGAAATGGTGTGATGTGGGATTCATCTATCCCATCTCCAACTCTAAATGGGTGAGTCACTTGCACGTCGTGCTCAAGAAATCCGGTATTGCCATTGTGAAGAATGACAAAGGAGAGGAGATCCCGACTACTATAACGACTTCTTGGCGAGTGTGTGTTGACTACAGAAGATTGAACTTCGCCACCAAGAAAGACCAGTTCCTACTTCCCTTCATTGACAAGATTCTTGAGAGACTGACCGTGAAGGAATATTTCTGATTTTTGGATGGGTACTCCGGATATAACCAAGTTGCTATAGCCCTCAAAGACCAAAAGAAGACCGCGTTCACATGTCCATTTGGGATGTATGACTTCAAATGAATGCCATTCGGGCTATGCAATACCCCAACTACATTTTCCAAAGTGTATGCTTGCAGTGTTCGCTGACATGGTGGGTAATTTTCTGGAGTTGTCATGGATGATTTTTCGATCTATAGGGATTCATTTGATCATTACCTTGACTATCTAGATCGAGTTCTGCAGAGGTGATGCGTAGTCAATCGAGTACTCTTGTGGGAGAAGAGAAACTTCTCGGTGAATGAAGGAATTGTGATGGTCATGTTGTATCTAAGCATGGCATGGAAGTTGACCCGGCCAAGGTCGAGGTGATTTATAAACTTGAGCCACCGACAATAATAAAACAAGTCCAGTCATTTTTGGGTCATGTCGATTTCTACTGATGGTTCATCAAATATTTCTGCAAGTTGGCATGATCATTGACTGAACATTTGGGCAAGTAGAATGATTTCATTGTCAATGTCTGTGTACTCCTTGCCTTCAATCAACTGAAAGAACTCATCACTCAAGCGCATGTCTTGCAGCCACCTGATTGGGTGTTACCCTTTGAAATCATGATATATGCATCAGATTATGCCATCGGGGTTTTACTGGGACTGAGGAAAGATAATATCCTATTTTCTATTCACTATGCTAGCCAAACGCTCGATAAATCTCAAAGGAATTAAAGAGTCACAGAGAAGGAGCTGCTAGAAATAGTTTTTTCCTTGGAAAAGTTCAGATCCCATCTCATTGGGTCCCAGGTGATTATTTACACAGATCATTCGGTCGTCTGGTACATATAGCAGAAGAAGTATGCGTCTCATCGGGTGAATCCATCTACTCCAAGAGTTTGACCTAGAGATACAAGATAAATCTAGAGTAAAGAATGTGGTGGCCAATCACTTATCAAGACTTCCCGAGCCTAAATCTCTTGAGTCAAACTTGTAGCTGACCATAGAGACCTTTCCAGATGAGGCAATCTTCTCAGTTACCTCACATCCCTATTATTTCGATGTTGTGAACTATCTTGTGTCCAAGAAAACTCCACAAGATTGGCCCAAGCTGAAAGTGGACAAGTTTTTGTCTGATATCCATTTCTACTAGTGGGAGGACCCATGTCTCTTTCATGAGGGGGCAGACTTCATCTGGAGAAGGTGTATCCCTATGGAGGAAGTTCCAAGTGCCCTCGAGCATTCTTACGACCATGAATCTGGAGGGAACCATTCAGGTAGAAGAACGACAACAAAAGTACTTCAATGTGGCCTATGGTGGCCAACATTATTTAAAGATGTAGAAGATTACATCAAGCATTGCACTGACTGCCAGAAGATGGGTAGTACCATAGGAGTGAGATATACAATGCATCTGAAGTTCATACATATTTTAGACGTCTTCGACGCTTGGGGCATTGACTTCATGGTCTTGTTTCCGAGAAGTCAAGGTCACTACATTCTGTGTGTTGTTGACTATGCGAGTCGCTATGTTGAGACAATCCTAGCCCAGATTGCGGATAGTCATACTTTTTGTAAATTTCTGAAAGATCACATCATCTCAAGGTCCGGGATACCAAAAATCCTTATATCAGATGGGGGAAGCCACATTATCAATAGAGAGGTGAAGAAGCTAACTCAAGAATTTTGCATTGAACATCATGTTGCTTCCACCTAGCACCTGCAGTCTAATGGCTTGGCTAAATGCCCCAACAAGGAGATAAATACAATTCTACAGAGTCTTTTGCATCCATGTTGCAGGAATTGGTCTCAGTTACTTGATTTCGTTCTTTGGGCTTGTAGGACCATGTACAAGTCATCTTTAGGAATGTCTCCCTACCGCCTTGTTTATGGCAAGCCATGCTATCTATCCGTTGAATTGATTCATAAATCTTTATGGGCAATCAACAATTACAAATTGGACTCCAAGAAAGCCAAGAAGAACCGAAAATTGAATCTGAACATACTGATCGAATTTAGACATTATGCATACAAAAACAACATGATGTACAAGGAGAAGGTCAAGAAGTGGTATGACCAGCACGTCCGCAAAAAGACTTTCAAGTCAGGTCAAAAGGTTTTGTTGTTTGATGCGAAATGAAAATTTCTCCAGGAAAACTGAAGAGCAAATGGATTGGGTCGTTTAAGGTGAAACATGTATGTGACAATGGTAGCGAGTTGATATCTGAATTGTCATCTAGCACACAACCTTTTGTAGTCAATGGATAGCTACTGAAGCCTTACTTAGAACATGATATGAAGAAGAGTTGAAAGCAACAACTTCTGCAGTTTTAGGCAGAGTAGATCAAAACATTTTTGAATGATCTTTCTTTTTCTTCTTTTCTTTTTTTCATTCTTTATATTCTTTTTCATCTAAAAAGGTTTTACCCCTTTCGTCATTGCTATACTTAGGATGTACTTTGTCCTAAATATGGAGGAGATGTATACCTGAGTTGTTCATTTTCAGATCCCTCACATGTCCCCTCACCTTTTGACACTATGTCTATACTTAGAGATATTTTATCCTAAGTATAGGGGAGACAAGTCAAGCCGATGATTTCATACATTCCCACATTTGACTCTACATGCCATGTGTATTGTCTGTTATACCTAGGATTATTTCATCCTAAGTATAGGTGGGACGGTCAATTTCTCATTGGTTTATTGTTTAGTAGTTGTAATACATGCCTGTATATACTCAGGACGAGTTATATCCTCTCTTTTTCTCTTTGATCTATGAGGACATAGCTCAAGCTAAGTATAGGGGGTCGTTGATACTCCGTATATACTTTAGCCATAACTTGTACTTTTTTATTTTCAATAAGTATGGCTAAAATACAACACTTGTATAAAATTCATTAAAAAATTTTGTATATACCTATTAATAAACCGGGTAAAAATGTTTTGCAAAATGATTGAAATATGGTTTATAAAGCTATTTGAAAATATTTTGGAAACTTTTTGAAAAATATTTTGTAAAATATTTTCAACCTTCGTAAAATTGTTTAGTTTGTACAATGTTCTTTTCTTTGTTCAAAATAAAAGGTTTTGAAAATCTAGTTGCAAATGGTTACAAAATTATTTTCAAAAAGACTATATATACTGTTTGAAAAATCTTTGTAAAATGTTTTTCAAATTTTGTAAATGTTAGTAAAAAAATTTGTTAAATTAGTTTGAAAAAATAAAGTTTTCAAAATGTTTGCAAAAATCTTTTCAAGTTATTTGAGAATGTGTACATAACTCAAGCTAATAAAAACTCTTTACAAAATCGTGTATATGCAAAATGGTAAATTCCTAAAACTCAACTCTTCTAAATAACAACAAGCCTTCCTGTGTAAATATATGTACCTAATTCATTTCCAAAAACCTTTTTATTTTGAAAAATCCCTAAAAATTTGTGAAATCAAAAATTCCAAAAACGTTTACAAAAACCATTTCAAAAGATTCAAAAAAATTGTCAAAACCTTTTTAAAATTTTATAAAAAGTTCAAAATCGGAAAATTGCATCACAAAAACATTTTCCTTGCATTGTGCACGGTGTTCGTATTTTTCAGAATAACCTAAACAAGTGAACAAGTTTAAATAATGTCTGAAGATTGGATCTTGGAGTAGACCTTAATATACTTAATTTTAGAGGAACCCACTAGGGACTGGAAGTGGAGAAATTTCAGGTCACATTAACTTAATTCTTTAGATTCCATAAGACTATGTTCATGAGTTAATTCAATGTACCTAAATAGAAATCTTCATATCCTCCGTAATTCTCTTGAGACAATAAATTGACTGGAAACCTAGCACATAGCAGTTAGCTCAACTCGGATGAACAGTGAAAAATTTTGAAGTCTAAGTCAGTACGATGCAAGGTCGTTTCGTCAAGGGTGGCTTAAGAACCATTCTTGAGAATTACTGATACCGGTACTCTAACCCACTTCTTTCGGTACAATGATATCTAATGACTGGAGATGGATTCAGTCAATGCTTCGAATGAGGGATGGTCTACCAATGTAACTTTTTTCAAGACCCAAAAAAATGGGTGGAACAAAAGATGCTATATCCACCTGGGCACAAGTAAGAATGCAGAAGCTGTACAAAATCAAAGGAAATATCTGAAGAAGCCGACAATAAAAAATTTCACAAAAATTTGAGCTTCAGAAAAAGCCTGCTTCTTGGTGAAGAATCGATTACACTGACAGACATCACAAGGGAATGAAGACTACAGTGGTCCATTCCCACTTCTTTTCCCCTTCTTTTAAACTTTTTCCCCATTTGTATGAAAATATTGAGAGTATATGCCCTTAGAATGGAATATATGTCTCCTCAAGGATGAGCTACCAGAAGAGCAAACACCTCGATAGTTCATTAATTTTGTCTGGGGAGAGCTAAACAATTTCACACACATGGTTCTATCACTTCAAGTTAGCAAAAGTATGCGACTGGGAGGATGGTTATGATCTGGTAGTGAATTGGACTGGATAATAAGAGTACGTGTCACACATCCTGACTTCCATGTGGTTCCGAACAAACCATTAATCCAAAGGCCTTTTCTGAGCTCTAATCTTTCATTTGTTAAGAGAAGTCTAAATCTCGACAATTATTCCAAGTTCTTTTTTTTTTCTTTTCATTCATTTTATGCACTTATTGCATAAGTGTTTGCAAGGGACTAGCAAAGACAAGTATAGGGGGCGATGAATCTCAATTTCATCACATTTATTCTTTCATTTTGACCTTTAAACCCTAGCTAAATGCATGTAAATATCATTATTTTGTATAAATTGACATCCATTGTTTATTGTATAAATACTGCATAAAATATATCATCTAAATCCAAAATAAAAGAATAAAGAAAAAAAGAAATAAAATGCTAGAGGTATTTTTTGACCCTAAACCATGAGACTTGGGCATCTTGATGACTAGGTTGACAAAGAATAAAGAAGGGAGAGATAAGGGACAAAAATCCAATAAGTTCCCATTCATTTATTCATCAATAATTCATTTTTGAGACCTATTTTATTTTCCTTCTTGTATACCTAAAAAAGAAAAACTTTGTATATGAAAGTTGTAGATAATAATATATAGAAAAATACAAAATTGGTTTACACAAAAGTAAGATACAGTGTACTTTTACAATGTATTTTCATTTAATTTTGAGTGAAGGTGTGAGAGTTAGGTTTTGGACCCATATTGTATAGTATACCTAAATAGATTTTCATTTTATTTATCCTTTATTACTTTTATAATTTTATATTTTTACAGTTGTGTGAATATTATTTATAGTATATATACATATATAGAATATAATAAAACCATGAAGAAAACACAAATTTTAAATAGTATACATAAAACATTGATGAATTACCTATACTTATACTATATATTATATACTCCTATTCATTTAAGTGTACAAAATACATCAGAAAAATAAAAAATATATATTTATATATATACAAATAAGTTATAAATATATACAATATGATAAAAATTAAAATATCAAAAATACAAACTAAAAATAAAGTACTCAATGTATAGATAAATATACCAATAAATAAACCCTAAGAATTAACTTGTAATAAACGAGCTCCAAAAAATAAATAAAATCATATTAAAATGATATATTAAATAATAAATATTTTTATGTTTAAATCAAATATTTATAAATGCATTTGCTTATTTTTAGAATTTGTAACAAAATTTAATTATATTTTATCTTCTCGTAACCGAAGTGGACCAACCAGGGCTCAGCCCTAGTTGACCCTAGTCAACTGGCCATTCCACTTTTAGATCGGCTTTTTTTAGGACGAGACCCTATCTTCATCGATTTTCTCCCATTATATCTTTAGATCTTTTGGATCAAATTCTTGTGCAAACGTATGCCTCGATCAAAGCACTTTCATTCCAATATCAAATCTTAGTCGAGGAGTCTCTGAATTGCGTGCTTCGTCCCAATGAAAAAGCCCTTGTACATATAACCATGGTTACCCTCGTTTGAATTTGATTGTACTACACCATTCAAATCGAATCCTTAGCTTCGAGCAACCTTTCTGGTGACAGTAGGAGTACACTGAGCCATTCAACGAGGCATTTTGGGTGTCAAATCGAGGTGGTCTTGCTCATCGTAGTCCTCCTCCTGAAACTCGTTTCAGGTGTGTCCCGGTAAGCTTCGTCCCCTTTCACTCTATCCTTTGATTCATCGCAGTTGCAGTAGTATAGATTGTGTCCTTATTTCGTTTGCTTTGACTTTATTTTTAATAAAAATCAAATCTTCGGTAGAGCTCCAACTCCGCCACTTATTTCTGACTACTCAAGACTCACTCTACCTCGCCTTTTGCCTCCATTATCTTCATCTCCACCTTCTGAACATCTCGTGCTCCTTCACCCATCTCGTCTAAAAATAAAGTACTCAATGTATAGACAAATATACCAATAAATAAACCCTAAGAAATAACTTGTAATAAAAGAGCTCCAAAAAATAAATAAAAATCATATTAAAATAATATATTAAATAATAAATAATTTTTATGTTTAAATCAAAAATTTATAAAGTCATTTGCTTTTTTTTAGAATTTGTAACAAAATTTAATTATATTTTATCTTCTAGTAACTGAAGTGGACCAACCAGGCCTTAGCCCCAGTTGACCCTAGTCAACCGGCCATGAGCAACCCAATCTCCTACTTCGTCGCATCGTCGGAGATGATCATCTCGATGCATCCCTCACCCAATTCGACCCCAGACGCCATACTTGGCTTCTCTCTTTTGCCTCTAATGCATTCATGAAGGAAACGAAAGGAAAAGTCAACCTTGTAGGGCTTTCAAAGATAGAACAAGGCCTCCATGTCCGAGGCCTCGTCCGAGCTTCAGGCAAGGTCTCTGGCCATTTTGAGGGGGTCTACAACTGCAGAATCACCTTTGAAGTCTATAGAGCAGCTTTACAAGGACAACGGAGGTCTGAGGTAGTGGCTACATCAGATCGAAGCTCGAGGAAGCCGATGTTCTTGCCAGTTCTTCTGAGCATCTTCTCCGTCGTCCGATCGAGGTCCACCGCCCAGATTGAACCAAAGATGTCCGATGCAGCCACACCTCCACAATTGATCTTCATTCGAAGATCAGATATCAGCCAGCCATCTGCGAACCGTCATCGCGTGTCCTAGTGTTGCCACTTGGATTAGTGGAGTGATCGCCACCATTGGATCGCACGCTAGAGGGGGTAATTTACACTCCATACCTCCAGTTTTTGTATCTTTATTATTTAGTCTTGCAATATATTTTTTAAATTCAATTTTTTTGGTAAATTTGTAGTAAAACCCTTAAGCTTTCCTGTATTTGCAACTAGATCCAGTCCAAGTCACTCGCGCACGGTCCCACATGAGGTGGTGATTTCGCATGTATACACTCGTAGGTATTTGTATTTCATTTCAGTTTAGGAACTTTAATTATTTGTATAAAACTTTTGTGTATTTTGCATAAAAAACTTCACATTTATTTTTAATTACAAATACGCCCCTACGAGTTCATCAGTTTTTGTGCATGGCTTACATTTCTTAAAAATATAATCTGTGCTCTAGAAAATTTCAAAAAATAGGGTTTATTTCCTGCTTTCTTGTAGATTCATGTAATATTTTTTATTTTAAGCATTTTTAGTATTTATTAAAAATAAAAAAGAGCACGTTTTTGTTCCTATTATAAAATACCAAAAAAATATAAATATTTTGAAAAATTTCCAAAAAAATACTTTATATTTATTTTAGCATTTTCTAATTAAGATAAAAATCCCTAAAATAGGAAAAAGAATAACCATAAAAATTTAAAAGCTCCAAAATTCAGTAAAAAAGATATAAAATTCTAAAATTCCAAAAATATTTATTTTTCTCTCCGAATTTTCTTTATATTATTATACATATATTAAAATTAATTTCAGGAATTTTGGACTTTATTTGCCATTTCTTCCTTCAAATTAATTCGGCCTATTTATTTAATTCCTGATTTGGGTTATTTCTGACTTTAAAAATATATATAATTAACAAAATTATCTAAAAATAATAAAAATATTAAAAAATTATTTAAAACCTAAAAATTATTTCGTTTCATACATTTTGATTATTTTTAGAAGTATTTACAAATATATTACCCTAAATTGTACATATAGCCGTATATATTCTTATATCATAAATATAAAAAAAGAGAAGAATTAAAGTATAAAAAATATAAAAATAAGATAAAAATTATAAAATTAAAAACAATTAAAATATATATAAAAATTAAAATCCAAAATAAAAAACACACAAAAAATCATAAATTGGTTAAGTGTTTGAAAGACAAATTCGTGTATTGTTTTTTATCTCACTTGCTCTACACCTTTGTTTCATGTGTTCCATCCCTACATATTTGTCACTATACATCTTTAGTATGGTATAATAAATTTTAGCCAAATCTGATTAATTGCTTAATTATTGTGTGTATTAATTGTTGATTGACCCAGGCTTTGCTTGTGGTCACCATAGCGACAACATATTTTTGCTTCCATGAGGATATCATTTTAGACCCTTACAAAATCTAGGTCATCAGGTTCCCATGTATAAAAGATTAATTAGGAACTATGAATAGAATTAATTGTAATATTGATTGTCAAATGCAACCTCGACATTGAACTACAAATTTCAATAGATTGAATTTTATTATTATATGTTGTCTTGGGAATGGTTAAATCAATTTCAAGTGCAATATCAACATCGACATTGAATGTCAAATTCTTATTGATTAAATTTAATGACTAACTATTTTATATGGAGAATGGTTAAATCAATTTCAAAAATAAATTGTTAAGCTAGAATAAGACTTATTTTCTTTCAGACTTTTCATTTGCTTGTTAGCATTTTAAATGATAAATAAATTTTATCGTTACATTTCCATGGCTATCAATTCGAAGGATTTTCTATTAGAATGGGTTAAATAAATTTTATGATCACACTACAATAAACTACATGTTTAGTATGATTAAATAACAATGATTAAGAATAATTGTCCTTATATTTATAAACATATTGATATACCGACGATTGTATCTATTTTTCACTAATTATATCAGAAATAATGATGATTTTTCACATTAGTCATTATTTTGATATAGCAACGAATAAATCGTTGTGAATATAATTTAAATCTGAGTTCATTACAAGAAAACATATCGAAGTTGTTATTCCATGACAAGATATTGTATCTGTTGGACATGCGAGCCCACGGCGAGCCATTATGCGATAAATGTTATTACGAATATCATTCCCAGATCTGAAATGAAGAATAAATAATTTGCAAAATAGGTCCCTTAGTACAATTAGGGTTATGTACCACGGCCATCTTGATGATCATACAGTCGTTGATTCAAATATTGAATCATAGAGGCTGGTGCATGGATGAACATCTAATGAGTTAGATTGAGGACTCATCAAGCACCGTCAAATGATTATTAAGAGATGATCTCCAACCTGAGTAGGAGATGGCAATCCTTTCTCAGTTAGGCTGATATCTGACTGACCTCTTGATGCAGGTCCTTTGCATAGGAATAGATATTCGGAGGTGTCAGATTAGTTAGGTCAAAGAGTTGACTTAACGAGATCGAGATAACCAAAGTCCTATATCGTATGCTGTCATGATATAGGCACACATCCTCTGACAGGAGACAGATGTGTTACTATATGTCTGAGTATGTAAATTTGGCAGACCAATAGGTTGATGACCTAATCAAGGTCTATACACCAGAGCGCTGGTGTGCATTTAAAGGCATATGAGTAATACGATCTCTCAAAGGGATCATACAGGTTCATTACTGAACCGGAAGACATGAGCTCACTCATGAGATATTGGGGAGAATCAAATTCCGTGCACGGTCGTCTCACTTTGGAAGCTTGATTGAATTTGTAGGTTTGATATATACTTTTGGAAAGTATATGATCAAGACCTAAGTATGATATATGCTTTTGGAAAGTATATGATCGATACCAACTTCCAATGATCGAATGAGAAACTTAAAGATAAAATTCTGAAGTAGACATTATAAAATTGATCTTATACTTCAGATTTATTTTAAGTCTTCCAGTATGCAGGAAGTAAAGGTATTGGGAATACCTGAGGATTATGTGATCATAAATGATTGTATAACCATGACGCTTCCATTCCTTGGGAGTGATGAAATGGGTCTGGATTTTAATGACTCCTCTCAGTAGAGAAGTAATCTAATCTTAGTCCAAATATTGGACATTGATCTGAATGTGATTCTGATGCAATGAGAAGATTAGATTTGTGGTCTTGATTTAGTCAAGCATCTATGGGAGGCCCGAGATCTGGAATTTGAGATGTGATCTCAATATGCAAGTCACTATACGTGGAACAATACAATCGCACTGTCCTTATCTCCGAGTATTCACGGAGAAAGCACATTATCCTTGAAAGTGTTCAGGATAATTTCATTGTTGATATAAGTATCCGAGCATTGAGAAAATGGATAATTAAATGTGATTTAATTATCATGACGAATATGAATTTGTTTCATATTATAAGGAGAATTATCTTAGATAATTAAATGTGATTTGATTATCAAATATGTGAATAATGTGAATGTGATTCATATTATTTGGGCATAAGAGAAAAAGAGATCCAAGATGATTAAATGTGATTTAATTATCATGGATATGAATAATGTGGATAGCAATATCCAATTATTCATAATATATTATAAATGTGATTTATAATGTATTAGAGAGAGCTAATTAGAATTTAGGGATTTTACCACTTGTGCCCCTCCGAGATATCGCAATATCAGTTATGCCCCTATCTTTTTGGTAATATCAGTTGTGCTCCTAACTTCTTTCTACGTTACCATTTGTGCCCTTCTGTTAGATTGACCGTCAATGAGTTGACTTAACCATGGTTTTTTCAAACCTTAATGAAGTGAAGAGGGGTATTATTGTCCAGACTCCTCTTCCCCCATCTTCTTCTTCCCCCTCCAACCTCCTCCTCCTCCCTCTCCGCCCGGAACTCCTCCCCCGCCCCCCCTTCGAGCTCCGCCCCAGCCTCCCTCCGCCAGGACCCCCCTTCCTTGCCCCTCCCTCCGCCCCTAGTGCGCGTGGTCGGCGTTCGTCGCCGTCGGCTCCACCACCGGACAGTGGCCCCTTCTCTGTCATCTGCTGCGCTCAGGCGGCAGTTCCGCAATCGGCTTGTGCCTGATCCCGACTAGACACCTCGCGCCGCTGCTGTGCGCAATTCCTCAGCCTGTCGACCACCCAGAGCGAGGCCGCAGCACCGCCTTCCCTCCATCCCGACGGTGCCGAACGCCGACCATAATATATTTCAACAATTCCATGACAGAGAGATCTCCATCGCGCTTCCTATTAATGTTATTAAGTGGCCATGGTATTAATATTCCGTCTAAGATGTGTCATAATCTCAAACGTGGAAGAATGCTAAGAATTCAACTGTCTGCTCATCTTAACAAGTAAGGCCCGGTAGGTATCCAATGTGTATGAGGTAGCTTCTGATTACTACTTTATTATGAGTAAAATCCGCACCAAAAAATGACATAAAGTTATTGCTTGTTGAAGGGCCCCATCAGGATAAGGTCTTCGGAGCTCCATCAGACAACAATCACAAGAGAGAGAGTAGATCGGCATGGCGGCGATAGGAGCAGCGGTGGGAGCTCCATCAGACAACAATCGCAGAAGAGAGAGAGTAGATCGGCATGGCGGCGATAGGGCCGGATGGGAGGTGCGGGGGGCGAGGGGGGAGGTGCGGAGGGCGAGGGAAACCGGGGGAGGGGGTGCAGGTGGCGGAGGACAACCAGGGGAGAGGGTGCAGGGGACGGAGGGGAGACCTAGGCGGGGGCGCCGGGCCGGGTCGGCCGGGCAAGGGGGCCTGGGGGCGCTGGGCCGGATCGGCAGGGCAAGGGGGCGCATGAGGCAAGGGGGCCTGGGGTTGCAGCAGGGGGGAGGTGGCATGGGTAGGGGGATGAGGAAGATGAAGAAGAGGGGGAGGGGGAAGATGAACAGTGATTGGACATTTCCATTCATTTTTTTTCATTTAATTCCTGATGTGTCCCTAAAGTTAACGTCCGTTTGCATTTGGGATGGACGAAAACTAACTCGAGGGGTACAAGTGATATATTTGCAAGAAGTGAGGGGCACAACTGATATTACCAAAAAGATAGGGGCATAACTAATATTGCAATATCTCGGAGGGGCACAAGTGATAAAATCCCTAGAATTTATATTTGTTCATTAATTATTGATGTGTATTGGATACACATTGTGTAATTAATTGAAAATATAAATTATATTTTCTTTTGGGTTGTGAATGTAATTCACAATTTTCTAATGGCAAGATTGTAATATTCCCCAAATTAATTATGAATTATTTTTGAAGAATAAATCACAACAAAGTTATTGAACTAAATAATGGAGAATTCCATGGAGATATGCAATCTCATGAGATTTAATGAGATCGCCCCACTTGGAAATAAGTGGTCGTCCACTATATTCCAATGGGATTGAGATCTCCGTGGAATTTGTCTCCTTATTTGATTGGTTTAATTTTAGGATTGATGTATATTTGATTTGTCAAATACATTTGATCTAAATTAAATCATAAGTTCTTGGCTTTTACCAACAACAATCTTGACCATTGGATTGATCATAAATCAATCTCAACCATTGATTTTATGAGTCCCATGGATTGAGATCCATGTATCCCAAAACCCTATAAATACAGAGGCATACCATGCTCTCTTGGGACACATGCATTTGAAGCACATCTCTCTCTTTATCTTTCTCTCTACACACCTACTCTCTCTTCCTCTCTCATGGTCGTCCGCCATGGATGCCCTAGAGAGGTTCTCCATCTCCGCAGCGTCGTCGTTATGTTGCCCGATTGTCTGCTCGTGGATCTCCGTTTCCTTCAGTGCGCCTCGCTCGTGAAGAAGATGTCGGATCTCCTGTGTCGAGATCAGGAGATCCGCTGCTTGGATCATCAACATGGATTGCGATAAGTACACGACTCATCCCCGCGCTCGCAAGCGTCTCCTCCATCGGATCGGACTTGAGACAGGAGGTCTCTTCGTTTAGAGACTCGATCGCAACCACGCTTCAAGAGGTAATCCTATTATTTGTTTTTATTTTAGACGAAACGATACGAGAAGTGTTCGTGGATCATGTGGTTTCGTCGCATGAAAATTTTTTTAAATTTCGCTGCATAGAACAACTAGTACGACTAGTCGTTCCTCGTCGTATTCAATACGACGCTCTTGCTTCCGTGATGCGCTTGAGGATCTAACCATATCCTTCAAGTGGTATCAGAGCCTTACGTCGATGGTTTTGGATACAATCCATAAACCCGAAGGCGACTTGGGTTCGTTAGGATTGCGAAAGTTTTATCGCGTTTCATTTTCGCATCTCTGTTTAGAAATTTTTTTCGTTCATGTTTAAATTGTTTAAACACGAAAATAAAATTTGGATTTTGTTCCCCATTAAATAAGAAAATCATAGGATCTGAGTTTACGTAATTTGGATTCCGTTTGCTTGATATATGTTTGTTTTAATGAACATGTATTCACTGTTGCAGGAACTGCGAATCTTAACATGATTAGTGAGTTAATTACTGTTTTTATCCACCTCGAAATGCATGAAATATCACTTAAGTTCTATCATAAATCAAACTAGAAATATTTGAAAATTGATTTTGTCTAGTTTGGATTTAAATTGATTGAGATATGTTAATTTTAGTAAATAGGAGTCACTTCTGAAATTACAGTCCTAATCAAGAATCATGTGATTGTCAATTAGTGAAATTAATTGTTTATTTCATGAAATAATTATGGAAAATATTTAAGAAATATTAGATGATGATTATTTCCTTAATTGACTTGTCCTCAACCAATAAATTGATTAGATTTGATCTAGATCATAATTGAAAACACATTCATCAAACTTCTTGCTTGAATAGGATTGGAAATTTGTCTAGCAATTTTCCTCATAATAAAAAAATGTTTTGATTATCACTATATGGTATAATTTTAGTTGAAGAACCGATGATCATCTCAATTACAAAGTGATTGACTCGGCATTATTTTTCCCCGAGGTGGATATGGTGTATAGTCGGGGATCGTTGGGGTAGCGGGTTGCACCGGATGCGGTCTATCCCATTCCCGCCGGTACTGACCCTGACAGCGGGTAGGGAACGAATGATGCCTAAGAGATCATGATGTATTTTTCTAATTATTAAAATTTGAATTAATATATATTTTGAGATAATACCATATATTCAAATTAAATCAAGTTTGTTGATTGAATTGGATTGATAATTAATTTAATATGATTAAGTTAATTATATCCAATTAAAAACCTCTATTATGAATAGAGTTGTTATTTCCATTGGAAGAATTAATCGTAATGAATATGATTCAAGATGATTAATTAGAATTTGAATATGATAAGGAGGATCACATAAGTGGCATCCATGGTCTCCCGTCTAGGCGAAGGGTTCTGTCGCCAGATATTGTATGTAAGAGACGCCTGTCCGAAGTGACAGCTCCTGCATGTGATCCATTTGGATCGGGCTCGTCGCTTCTCGAAAGAGTAAGGGCGTATGCGTAGTGACCCCAATATCGGTTCCTCATATTATTGGGGCAATATTGGATTGCGTATAACGAGTTGTATTCCTGTTGATGGATGATACAATTAATGATGGGTCAACATCACCTTAGGGGTGGTGGGCCCGGGTGTTAAAGACTGAGTTGGGAGATGCAAATTGGACTTGCAAGGCAGAATGTGTTCCCGCTTCTTCTTATCCGAGTTATAGGTTCTCATATTATTGGGATGTAACAAAGATAAGGAAGGAGATCCCAGATCTTGCTTGAGATATAATGGTAAGTATATCTCATACATTGAAAGTGATTAAGGGAGTGAACTTCATTATTGACATGGCAAGACAACTTTGATATAAAAAAATTCCTAAATCAAAGTAAATTATATATTTATATAAGTTTATGTAAATTTCTTATTTCAGATAATCCTTCTTTAATACCACTTAATGTTATACACAATAATAACCAGTAGAATATCATGAATTGGACCTATGATCCAAATATTGCACTTGCAATTGGACACATAATGTATATGGTTTCAATGTGTAAGTTTCCTCATAATAATGAGGAATGATAATTAAATAGACAATAGGAATAAAACCCTAGGGTTTGTATGTCTCTATAAGTCTTGTTCTCATCGAATGTACTTTTGAAGTGACATGTTGATAATGATCGTAATTATCAAATAATCCTTATAAAATCTAGGAAGATGTTCTGGCATACATATGTGCTCTCGACATATAATCGTGAATGACATGGTTCTCTGCATTATGCAGAATGGTGGCTCAATAGGACATGATGTATTCAAATTGTTTGAGTACCTACCTGAACCTAAGTTTTAAGAGTTTAAATGGATGTAGATACAATGAGTGTCATCATTCTACCATCTATACTCTAGTCATTCATGAAGCTTCATAATATTCATATTATATGAATTGAATGAAGCATGTATAAATGTTGAAATACTCTTATATTAAAATTTTTGATTTCAACATAAGAGATCCTTTGTCTTGAGCAATGGTTGCTTATAGATAAAGGGACCGCAGTGGAAGCATGGGTTGGACCCAAGTAAGAAATATAGTCAAGGAGTTGACTGTATTTCTGTGACTTCCATATGACATCCAAAGAGTTGGATGAATGACAATACTGCAATAAGTTGATGTGTTGATAGTATGACTATCAAATCTATCTAGAATCCTTAGAGAAGGATTCGGATAAAACATCGAAATAATCTACATATAATCATTGAAATTGACTTACTTATTTGATAAGATAAAGTCTAATAACTATATCTCAATCATTTAATGACACTTGCTATTGGTTGCATCTGTATTAGAATATTAGAAATTTGATCTTAAAGTTTAATGGTCATCCATGTTGGAAGTGATACAATTGTTGCAACATTTTCCATTGGATCAATAGACTTCATATTTTCAGTGGGAACCCTTAGTCTTAGAGATTGTCTCTGTGACATGGATATTAGAATACACTCATAGTTTATTTCTAGATGTTGGAAATAAACATGAATTTTGAAATAAACCTATCATAGAGACTTATGATGGATATATTTCAGATAGTAATCTAACATCTAGTGGACTCTGCTAAATTAGAAAATTAATGAATGGTTCGTTAACATTTCTAATACTGAAAATTAAAGCTTTAAAGATCAGTAGGAGGATAAAGATCATTTGACAATGATCTGGCATCATGTTTTGGATATATGTCTGTTGATGAGATCAATGGACAAGTAAGAGGAGAAATTTTTAGAATGACTAAAATTTCAAAACTTGGATACTTATGAATATTGTATTCAAAGTAAAATATCCAATACACCCTTCTTTGGGAAAGGTGTAAGATGTCAAGGTATTCAACATCTCATACATATTGATGTATGTAAATCATATATATCATAGTAAACATTATGGATTTGTGATGCCTATTGATGATTATGTATGACATGAGATTTCTTATCTTCACCTAAGAAACCTTTGAAATGTTCAAAGATTTCACAATATTGGTTTAGAACCAATGTTTGAAGGAAGATGAAATGAATTTGATCTAACCAAGGTAGCTTGTACCTATTAGATGAATTCAAGGAATACCTTATGGATATGTGAATATCATTCCTATCTCAATCCTCCTAATGAACCTTAACTCAATAGAGTTGTAGGGAGATACAATTGATCATGTGTGACATGATTTGATCAGTGATTAATCTTAGCATAATTATCTCTAAGTTTCCAAGTATATATATGTGGTAGAGACTACATTATACATCCTTACAAGGTTCCATGCTAGAAAGCTGGAATCTAGCACTAGAGAGTGCTACTTCATTATACCTACTTTATGACCTTGAGATTCTTAAAAGATCTCATCTTTGAGAATATGATTCTTATAGGATGACTCTCTTAAGAATCAAGATGATAATGAAGTAAAGGAACTCATTTAATCTTGAGAAGATAATGAGGCTCCTGAAATCGGAAACTAAATAGATAATTAAAGATGAAACATTAATACCTCTTTAGATAAGTTTTAGGATGGATTCCATGTGTCAGTTGAATCTGAAAATGATCGAACTTCATGTGATGAAGCTTCTGAGGATCATGACATGGAAAGATGGATGTTAGCAATAAAAGTCTAATGTAGACTTCATATACAAGTGTTGTATATAGACCCTCGAGGATCCACCTATAAGGGTTATACCCATTATGGTGTAAATGGATCTTCAAGAGAAAGAGGGAACCTGATGAGAAGGTAGAGACCTTCAAAGCACGATTCGTATCCATGAGCTTCACACCGAAGAGAAGACATCGCTTGCGATGAGACTTGCTCTCCAGTGACCTTACTTTAACCCATCTGGATATTGCTAACTATAGCTATACAACTTGACTATGAAATCTTCATGATGTGAGCAAGATTGCATTCCTTTATGAATACCTCTTTGAGGATATTCATATGAAGTAGCCCCAAGGCTTCATGGTTAAGGAAAGCAAGGTGTGCAAGCTAATGAACTCCATCTTTGGACTCATATAATCTTCTTGTAGTTGGAACATAAGATTTGATGAAATTATAACTGTTATGGTTTCAGAGAAAATCTTGATGAACCATATGATGCTTAGTGGGAGTGCCATTGTGTTCATCATGCTAAATGTAGACCTAATCATTTCGAATGATCTAAGGATGATAATAATAAGTGTTTTATAATCTGGTTATCTCATACCTCGAGATATGATTTCAAGGATACCTCTTAGATCTTAGTCCTAAAGTTTTTCAGAAGTAAAGAGAAGAGGATATTGGGACCGTCGCATTAGTAGCACACCTTGGACTTATTCCATTTTCTGGAAAAATCCAAGAAAGGCTTCCTTCCAATAAGGTATGGTGGTAGCCTATCTAAAGGGATAGCACCTCAGAGAGTTGAGGAAGTGAACGCTAGAACTGCTTGAACTTGTGCATCAGTTACGAGAAGCTGAGTGTATGCTAGATGTGCAAAAGAGCCAGATGTCTGCCATGCAGTGGGAGTAGTAATCTATTACTAATCCTACTATGGAATAAAACACTTGATTGCAGTAATAACAATATCTTCAAAGATGGTGAAACTTAGAGAAAGTGATCTCAAAGTCTTATCTTCAAAAGTTTAAGACCTTGTAGATAGTGATCTATAAGGGTCTTAACTATAGATACCTTAGGAGATAGAGATCTCTAGAAATAAAGGTATTCTGATAAGGATTATGGGCATACTGGTTATAATAATTATTGAGCTATAGTGTCAAGGACACTATAATAAAATTGAGTATTTGTTGCATAAGATGCAACATTCACATTGAATGCGAGCACTGTTACTAGGGGATATGCAAGTGCCGTAAAAGGACTTGGCATAGTCTCTTGGGAATAGAGTTACTGATCAGCTTACCTAGCTATTTTCTAAATGGCCTATGATTGTTACAAGAGTGTGGGTTTAAATGATTAGTCCATTAAAGGCTCTTTGGGCTAGTGGGAGATTGTTGGACATGCAAGCCCACGGTGAGTCATTATGCGATAAATGTTATTGCGAATATCATTTCCTGATCTGAAATGAATAATAAATAATTTACATAATAGGTCCCTTAGTACAATTAGGGTTATGTACCATGGCCATCTTGATGATCATACAACTGTTGATTCAAATATAGAATCATAGAGGCTGGTCTTTGGATAAACATCTAATGAGTTAGATTGAGGACTCATCAAGCACCGTCAAATGATTGTTAAGAGATGATCTCTAGGATGAGTAGGAGATGGCAATCCTTTCTCAGTTAGGCTGATATCTGACCGACCTCTTGATGCAGGTCCTCTACATAGTAATAGAGATTCATATGTGTCAAATTACATAGGTCAAAGAGTTGACTTAACGAGATCGAGATATCCAAAGTCTTATATCGTATGCTGTCATGATATAGGCACGCATCCTCTGACTGGAGACATATGTGTTACTATATGTCTGAGTATGTACATTTGGCAGACCAATAGGTTGATGACCTAATCAAGGTCTATAAACCGGCACGCTGGTGTGCATATAAGGGCATATGAGTAATACGATCTCTCAAAGGGATCATACAGGTTCATTACTGAACCGGAAGACATGAGCTCACTCATGAGATATTGGGAAGAATCAAAATCCGTGCACGGTTGTCTCGCTTTGGAAGCTTGACTGAATTTGTAGGTTTGATATATACTTTTGGAAAGTATATGATCAAGACCTAGGTATGATATATGCTTTTGGAAAGCATATGATCGATACCAACTCCCAATGATCGAATGAGAAACTTAAAGATAAAACTCTGAAGTAGACAATATAAAATTGATCTGATACTTCAGATTTATTGTGAGTCTTCCTGTATGCAGGATGTAAAGGTATTGGGAATACCTAAGGGTGATGTGATCATAAATGGTTGTATAACCATGACGCTTCCATTCCTAGGGAGTGATGACACGGGTCTGAATTTTAGTGACTCCTCTCAGTAGAGAAGTAATCTAATCTTAGTCCAAATATTGGACATTGATCTAAATGTGATTCAGATGCAATGAGAAGATTAGATTTGCGGTCTTGATTTAGTCAAGCATCTATGGGAGGCCCGAGATCTGGAATTTGAGATGTGATCTCAATATCCAACTCAATGTACCTAGAACAATACAATCACCATGTCCTTATCTCCAAGTATTCGCAGAGAAAGCGGCATTATCCTTGAAAGAGTTTAGGATAATTTCATTGTTGATATAAGTATCCGAGCATTGTGAAAGCGGATAATTAAATGTGATTTAATTATCATGAATACTATGAATTTGATTCATATTATAAGTAGAGTTATCTTAGATAATTAAATGTGATTTGATTATCAAAGATGTGAATAATGTGAATGTGATTCATATTATCTAGGCACAAGAGAAAAAGAGATCCAAGATGATTAAATGTGATTTAATTATCATGGATATGAATAATGTGGATAGCAATATCCAATTATTCAATGTATTAGAGAGAGTTAATTATAATTTATATTTGTTGATTAATTATTGATGTGTATTGGATACACATTGTGTAATTAATTGAAAATGTAAATTTTATTTTGTTTTGGGTTGTGAATGTAATTCACAATTTTCAAATGGATAGATTGCAATATTCTCAAAATTAATTATGAATTATTTTTGAAGAATAAATCACAACAAAAGTTGTTGAATTAAAAAATGGAGAATTTCATGGATATATGCAATCTCATGAGATTTCATGAGATTTCCCCACTTCGAAATAAGTGGTCGTCCACTATATTCTAATGGGATTGAGATCTCCATGGAATTTGTCTCCTTGTTTGATTGGTTTAATTTTAGGATTGATGTATATTAGATTTTTCAAATATATTTGATCTAAATTAAATCATAAGTTGTTGGCTTTTACAAACAACAATCTTGACCATTGGATTGGTCATCAATCAATCTCAACCATTGATTTTATGAGTCCCACGGATTGAGATCTATGAATCCCAAAACCCTATAAATAGAGAGGCATACCATGCTCTCTTGGGACACATACTTTTGAAGCACATCTCTCTCTTTCTCTTTCTCTCTACAGTCCTACTCTCTCTTCCTCTCTCATGGTCGTCCACCATGGATGCACTAGAGAGGTTCTTCATTGCCGCAGCGTCGTCATTATGTTTCCCGATCATCTGCTCGTGGATCTCTGTCTCCTTCGGTGTGCCTTGCTCGTGAAGAAGATGTCAGATCTCGTGTGTCGAGATCAGGAGATCCGCTGCTCGGATCATCAACATGGATTGCGAGCAGCATGCGATTTATCCCCGTGCTCGCAAGCGTCTCCTCCGTCGGATCGGACTTGAGACAGGAGGTCTCTTCATTTAGAGACTCGATCGCAACCACGCTTCAAGAGGTAATTCTATTACTTGTTTGTGGTTTAGACGAAACAATCCGAGAAGTGTTCTAGGATCATGTGATTTCGTCGTATGAATTTTTTTTAAATTCTGCTGCATAGAACAACTAGTACGACTAGTCGTTCCTCGTCGTATTCGATACGATGCTCACTTTTCCGTGATGCGCTTGAGGATCTAACCATATTCTTTAGTATCATAGATGTAAATTAATATTTTTATGTTAATTTTTTTGCAATCTCAAATCTATGAATAAACAAAATAGAAGATAATTGCATGAGATCTTTTATTCTAGTGCCTTGGCCTGTGAGGACCATTTCATAAATTAAATATCTGATTTTGTCTACCACTTCCCAGCAAAATTGTCCACAATATGATATTTTTTCCTTTCTTTCCAAACCCTACACCCTCACAATCTGCATCCTTCTCGTTGATAACAACACCATCTCCGTCTTCCTCACCCACGTTGCCGAGTCCATTAGGAGGTATAAATAGAGCCCTACCCCTACCTCTACATCATTTCTCTACTTCTTTCAGAGACTTCGTCCTAAATTTCTTCTCGTCGTTGCAACAACAAATGCAGTCTCCACAATGGGTGATTCTCCATCGTCGTCGACTCCAATTATAGGTATGTTCTTCTGATTGATCGAAGTCATAATATGATCTATGATTCTGTATTAGATTTTATTCTGATCCCATCCGTAAATGGATCCTTTTTGTATCTGATTTGTCATTGTTTTCTTCATCGAGATTGGATGACAACAATTCTGGTTGCATCTGATTTTTATGTTAGAAATCATCTATACATTTGGTTGGATTTATAGAATTTGTTCTTCTTTGGTGGGGTACCTTTGTTAGGTTTCCTGTTGAGCACCGACACTACTATAGATGAGGATTTTTGTGTTTCTCAGCTTTTTATTGTAAGATCTGGGGGTAATGATTAAAATTATTTTAAAAAAAGCAACGCACGAAGATTTTCCAACCTACCGCATCTACTTCTCATACTAGCTATTTGATTAGTAATAGTTGCGATTATATGAATTATGTTCCTAGGAAATATTGCTAAGTAGATTCTGCATTTTTGAAATTCGGAATTCAATATGGTGTTGTTTGGAAACACGTGTGGCCAAGAGAAATATGTAAAAGTTTTATTGGTCGAATGAACCACTGAAGCATTACAGGATCCATTTCGACTTAATATGGGGTTGTTAACCTTGGTTCTGTTATAACCATGTTCCAAATAAATTTTATAGCCTGCAATTATTGGTCTATCATCACGGGAATTATTCTGGATAATGAAATACTTAAGATAATTGTGGATTTGCTAAAATCTCATATATTTTATTTCATGACATCATATTTGAATTGTGGTTTATGACAATGCCAATTTTTAGGCACGATAGTCTGTGTTAGAAAACTTATCATAAGGACCCATGTATGATATGTGTTAATTGTATAGATGAGAGGCACAAAATATGATTATTGTT
The DNA here is from genome assembly GCA_037367405.1 of Ottelia alismoides. Lineage (NCBI taxonomy): Eukaryota > Viridiplantae > Streptophyta > Magnoliopsida > Alismatales > Hydrocharitaceae > Ottelia > Ottelia alismoides. Next base: position 475,916 of record JAZKJV010001773.1, read on the forward strand.
CTGCATTCTAAACCGAATGAATCCGATCAAGTCTTCATGAAGACATGCAAAAAATAGCAATGATCCAGAACATGCTCAATAGAATAAGTTAAACATCACTAGCACAACAAAAATTTTACATTACAATATTCAATACGTGTGCCTGATCATGATAAGTTTGGATAAGATCCTTATTCTATCCCATCTAAATAAGTTGGTATTATGAGACATAATATGACTACTATTACACAATCAAATCAAACTCAATCCTCTATGTTACCTTTAACCTTTTTTTGAGATCCTGACAAAGCTTTCTTAGTTAATTTTAATTCTCTATCCTTTTTGTGACTTCAACATGTAAAAGTAAGTGAAGTTATGTATGATTATTTGAGATGCTGACAAAGCTTTCTTATTTGTTTCGTCTTTTATATGAGTTCAGTGAGTAGAAACTAAACAGAGCCTTTATAAAAAGGTACAAAGATTTTCTCAAAAAAAAAAGAACGTATGAAGACAACATTCGAAATAGAGAGATCATAACGAAATAATAAGTGCTAGTCATGATAGTTTAAAGTAGTTTATGTTATTACCAATGGCGAGACATATATGGAACCACCAACTCTCATATCATATACAAACTTTACATGCAAAGGAAGCTTGCATGAGAAAGAAAGAGTATACAATTTCCATTCCAAGTTCTATAACTATTTATTGTTTCCGTAGATGGCTAATAACTCCATATGCAAACAACGCCACTTGCCATCCTTCCTACTTCAAATAGCTTATTATGATTATTATTCTTTCAATCTATGCATATTTATGACCTTTTTTATCTACGTATTTCAAATATGCAGATAATAAGCAGCAAGAATCAACGTATTACTAGACATGTAAAACCAATATGGAAAGAAGTCACATTCATTAGTCATTTGCATGATAAAATTTAGCATAAGCACAAATATAGACATTAAAATATGAACAATGATTGATTTGATTTCAGTAAGAAACATCAGCTAAAATAGTGCAGTGCCTAGGCTTATTAGGCTCTCTTATAGAGAAACATCCCAAATCAAAAGGAAGTATAACTATACCAAAGAAGATGATACATATATAGACACATCGTGGTCATTTATTCCTCATAATTGTAAATGAATGTGTTTGTTCTTAGTATGCTCCATTTGTAAATTGGAAACATGAAAACTAGAATACCAATTTCTCATTGTCTTTTACTCCAATCAACCACAAGATCACTTAGGTTTTTCTTATTTGTTAATAATTTATCTAATAATTCTCTTTACCTGCACAAGAATAAGAACGATCGTACTCTAATAGTTTCTTATATTGGAGGACTTGATCAGATGCGTGTAATACTAATTTGGCAAATATTCTGTGTAAAAAGTTGCTGCTTCTTTTATTTGCATATTCTTGTCAATATTTACAAAAAAGTTAATGGTTATGTACTGTATAAATGTCTGCAGATCAATGATGTAATTGGTATTGCATAGTATTTAAATGTCATTCTCACTATACATGTGTTTGATAATGCCTCCTTCCTAAGGTTTATACCCCACCTCGAGAGCTTTTGTTTCTCATTCTGATTAAGATCTAAGAAAAATTAAGCATGGTATGTAATAATTATTATTTTTCATTTTATTTTGTTTTTTTAGCATTGATGTTTTCTTTACTTACATGGGCAAAATTTCAGGACATATCTGATGTGGATTATTTTCTTATTTTGTTCAGAATGACTTTCAGATGATGAAGGAACTTCCTCCAAGAATGAAGAGGAACTTCCTCATGTATTCAATGGCATTGGCCAGTTAATTAGATATCTTTATGATCGTTATATGCTAGCGAAATATGTTCGTGTCATTTCTCTATACTATAACTCGTCACTTAAAATATAACCACTATCTGCTTTTTCTTCTCTATGTAACTAGGTTCCCACGGGAACATCCCAAAACCCAGATGTCAACTTCCTATCTTCATCAACATGGATATGATCAGATTTGAAAAACCAAGAACTTGCTAAACATGAGATAAATCACTTCTATGCCTCCAAGACATTTCTCAGAAGATAGAATGAATACAAATTCTACTTAACTATTAATGATTATCATGTAATCAAAATAACATATAAGAAGTGTATTTTCTTTTAAGACACATTGCAGTAAAGTGAATTTTACTTATAATAAGCTGACTTGACATGCTTATTATAAAACAACACTTTTATTTGAGTTGTAAGTTGGCTGCATAGAAGTCCTATTGAACTACTAATAACTCCCATGCAAATAGAACATATGGAAGTGTATGTATGTATGAAGAGAATTGAGAAGAACTTGCATAGTTGCTTTAAATAAAATCCCTGGCTATATATTAGTAAAGTTTTGCTTGATTCTACATTGATTCAGAATTAACTAATTAATTTTTATGAGAACATGGTAGTGCTAAATGTTTTGTATATATGCTCACTTTATTAGAGTCATTGTTATGAATTAATTTGACATTTAATTTATTAATTTTATGGATAGACAGAAGGAATATATTATCATTGATTTTCTTTTCTTATTTATGTAGTAAAGGTTGCAGATCCATCCTTGTGACGCGGTTATATTTTTAAATTAGTTTTTTTATGAATTTCATCTATAGTTTAAATATCGATGCTATTGGATTCTATATCCTTTATTTGAATGTTTGACACATATGGCACAAAATGTAAGAGAACACATAATATAAGCAAATACATGGCTTTTGGTAGATCTAATAATGGGTGCAGTTTATCTCTTCATACTGGGTGGGATGTGTAATGCATGAGGAAACTTGATCTGCCTATCACGTACTGTATATGTGTATGCATGTGTGTGCTGTTGCGAAGGTGGGTGCGCATGTGAGGCTCTGCATATTAGGTGGTTTGTGCAATATATAAGGAAATATATTTTTAAATTGACATGTAAAAATACTAATTATCAAAAAATTGCAACGAACTAAACAAATATTTTTTGTCTGTCCGCATTGGGTGGTGTATGCAACATAGTAGATTTCTCCACTCTTTCATGAGCTTACATATATGTTGTAGTTTCAAATCAATAGGGAAAAATACTAATAATCACAAAAGCGAAAAGAACCAATCATACACTTTGCATCCATCCACACCTAGTGGTGTGTGACCCTGCACACTGAGTTGTGTGTGCAACACTTGCAGAGATTTGATCCCCGCTGTCATATGTTAAAATTAAATAATCCAATCATACATTTTGTGTACGCTCCACACCGTGTGGCTTGCGACCCACTACACCATGCAGTTTATGCAACACATGCACATGTACACAACACACCTCCCTCACCCAACATACATAAGTGCGCCCACCCTCCCACAAAGCATTTTTATTATAGTATACCTATAGTTAATCCAATGGTAACAACAAAGTGCTTGTCAAGATGGTGGTGGATCACAAGGTAGAGACTATAAATAATTTCATAAGAGCACTCGTTAAATTTTACGGGCCACCAGTCAATTGAATATCATATTTCTGTATATTTTTTCCTATTTACAAAATGGATGGTTTTGTGGGTGAGTTTAATACAAATCTTTACGATAATACAATGGTTTTCTTAGATGGATGAGTTTCACCTCAATAACCTCATACAATTCTTTTACAAAACAACAGAATTTATACATGATGGTCTTCCTTGTATCTTGGTCTTTCTAGAGGGATAAATTTATCTTCTGATTTGATTGGAGTTCATATTGTTAAATTGCTTCTATAGCATTTAACTTTTATAATTAATAAATATTTCGTTTTTTAGATATTTAATAATATATATTTTGCATGTTTATAATTGATATCTTTGCTGGAAAATAATGAGACTGATATTATTGGATGGGGGAGATGATACATTTTTTAGTGGTCAATATATCTCTAAACAGAAGTTTTTTCAGATCAAGATTCATAGTTGGATCCTGATGGAATTTTGATGTATATATGGACCAACTAATCCCAATTATGGTTGAATCCATACTGCACAATGGTGTGGAGATAGTATTTGTCAACTATCTTGTTCTTTATTGATTTTATGATATGCATTATTTTTCTTTCCTTATTGTTAGAGTTTCAATATTGCATATCACATGTTGCAGTGTGAAAGCGTCTTAGACGATGAAAGGCAAGACATAAGAGAATATGAAGCTCTCAAGGTATTGTCCTAAACAGGAAATTGGATCTATATATAGCACAAGTATAGTACTTACTGATAAAATATCAGTTTCACCATTACTAAGTCTTAGCATTTTGCTTATTCTTTTTAGTTTGGTTTGGTTGGTGCAAAGTTGGAGGTAGTTATCATTGAAGTATTTGCTGGAAGTATCCACTGCTTTTAAATGACGATCTTATACAAGGAGTAAGTCTCCTGATCATTGGTTAATATTCATCACATGAGATGACTGGTGTTTGTATAGTCATCAAGAAATTGTTATGAGATATTTTTCTTACACAATGAATGCAATGAAGATTTCGTCGCTAATGTAAATGCTATAGGATTATATATTGATTTTGTAGTGAGATTCTTACTGCAGAATATTCCTAGGATTACTAAAGAGAAGGAGACATCATTTGATGTAGGACCACGTCTGACTCGATATGACAACCGCATGGGAGGAATCTTTCGAGCTGGTTTCTTTGTTATCAGAACTTACTCTATTGAAGAGGGTGTTCATCACTACAATACCAGCAATCTTGGACTTCAAGTATTCGAGTATTTACATTCTTTTCTTCTAAATATCTTTGAGTATTTTACCATTTATGGTTTCCTCAAACTTTCGAAAGTGCATTCTCCTATTTCAAAGAAGTTGGGCAGGATCATTCGTATCGTGAATGAACCATGTCTTGACCTGTGATGGTTGATTTGAGTTATCTTGTGGTTTAGGTTGCGATATTATTCTATTAAAATACTTAAAATTCACTAGGAGCTGAAGGAAGTGCATCTTCTTATCCCAATTATATATATTTCAAAACATTTCATTCATTTTTTATATCCTCAAAGGTGGGTTCTTCCTGCCATGTTATACAAATCAAGTTTATATATGTGTTTCTTATAAATGTTTCCACTGTAATGATTGGATAATTTATTATCCACGGTTGTATTCACAAGAGACATCAATGATGATAAATGATATAGTGATTGGTACTGTTGAGATCAATTCATCACTGGCGAGGGGACCATTTCACAATCAAAAACACTCCTAGATGAAATTAAAGTCATTATTTTTTTATTTATGAAATGTAGCTTTAAAAGATTTATGTATTTATTAAACCATATTGTATTTGTAAGATCTTGTTCATATTCCTTTGATGTTTGTTATAATATAGCAACAGTATTACAAATTATTTCTTTATATGTGCAATCAAGATCGGTCATTATCATATTTTGTAGGTGTATTAAAATATTTGTAATAGTTAAAGACAATGAGATTTCACATGGAAATAAGAATTTGTTAGTCTGAATCAAATATATTACCGTAAATTAAATTGAAAAAGCAATGGTTCCTATTCATTGCAAAAATAAATGCATGGCGATTATATTCCTTGTTTCAAATTTAGCAACGAATGTCTATGCGTTGACCTTTCAATTTAGCAATGAAGCATATTCATTGTTGTCTCAATATAACAATGAATAATCATTTGTTGCTATATTTTTACCAACGGCTTATATTCGTTGTCGTTTCAATTTAGCAACAAATAGCAATTTGTTGCTAACAATAGCTTATATAACAACTGTTTTAGCAACGAATCACTTATTCGTCGTGAAACAACATAGTGATGATCTATTCGTTGCCCTCTTAACAAGATATTCGTCACTATAGGTATATTTTCTTGTAGTGATCGCATAAAATCTTTTATTTGACTTATTCCTCTTTTTTATGGTTAAATTGATCCCGTGATTATCATTGCCTAGTACTAGCTTGTTATACCGATTCCAAGTTAATAGCAACTATTATTTCTTTTATCCAATGTTTACTATCTAAATTTTATGATACTTTATTACTAGAAGTCAATATTAATATTGAATGTCAAATTCTTGCTTAAATCAGTTTCCTTTCGATTAAATCTCATCGTTATACAAGAGATTAATACCCATGTTAATTGGATAATGAAATTTATTATTTAACTATATTCCTGCAACTAAATTTATGAATATGTTAAACAAAAAAACGATATATTCAACAGTAGTTAGCAATTATTCTTAAAGATCAATTCAACTGTAACTAATCCCCATGTTACATTTCTAATAAAGACCAATGAATAGAAGAACAAATATCACAAGAAAAAATGTCTGCAATAATAATGATAACTTGAAGAAATATATTATAACAAAGTCTTTACACATTACTTTTTGTAGGGGGTATACTTCAGTGATAATAAATCATATACAATATCCTTATCGGCATTCGTGATTGAGAAGCTACCTTACAATTCTTATTCCAATATTGAGATCTTTACAACATTAGAATCAATTACTTAATATACCAATGCATTCTCATTTTTTCAAGAAAAAGGTGAAAAAAATAAACTAAAATTTTTATCCACAAACATTTTACTCCTTTTTCACTAATAAATTATAGAGTTTCAATTTATCATGCAATAGACTTTTGCTTAACCATAGTGGAGTTCACGTAACAAAGTCTTTACAAGTCTTTTAAGAAATAAACAGAACTCGTTCCCTCAATTCAGCTACGCAAGAAATAAAAATTGCATATGATATTCTTCAGATTTCTCCACTAAATTAATTCTAGTGGCATAAATATTAAAACTACCAACAATCTTTCAATTATTATATGATACAAAAAACTTCACATCTATCCAAAGAATCTAGGTGCAATTGGGGGAGGGGTGTTGTCTGCGTTAGGTTCCGTCTATTATTGATTAGAATTTCAGATATTTTTATCTTCGCGTCCTTTTGATTACGCAAATAAAACCTAAATAATACTTGTGCCATCTCTTCAATATCTATTGTTAAATTTTAACGACTAAAGGTCAAATGATTCTTAACAAGTATCAGGACAAAAGGCCATGACTATGCAATTGTTTGTAAAAGGGTCATTATCAATGGTTAGAAACAGTCATTACCCAGATCAGCATAATTTATTTTAACAGTGACACCGAATTTTTCCAACAATAATCTCCCTCCAATTCCCCACTATACTGTTGCTACAAGAGGAGAGATTATATAAAATTCATAAAAAGTTTAGAATCACGTAATATGATTCTAACTTTCTACCCCTTAAATTCCCGCTACTTCAAATTGAAAATTCAAATATATAAATCAGCATTTCAACTAATACTAAATGAATTTCAATTTAAACATTACTCCTACGATCTTAATAGAAAATTTGACGGTGCTAATAGCCCCCAAGCTCGACCGCACTTGATAGGGATTATGTGGGTGAGACGTTCTTTCCTTCAAATTGTCATTCCTTTAAAGAAATACCATAACCTAAAATTATAAAAAAAAATCGGACACGCATCTGAAAAGATGATTATGTAATTATTTAGTCACTAACAGAGGTAGGATTATACGCAGGGGGAATCAACCTTGTGCTATTTCTTTGGCAAACCCATGGAGGGGGGAAACCCGCCGTTTCCTTGCTCACTAAGCTTAATCTCCGGTTTCCTCTCCTCGGGGCCCAGACCACTTTTCAAATACATTTTTTAATAATAACACATGAGTAAGTGCGTGATGATTCAAAGCTGAGGCCCACCACGGCGCCACCTAGTGACAACCTCCCATCCCCCAGAGGCCTTTAATACCCCTCCCCGCCAACGTTTTCCTTCCCTTTTTCCTCCCCCCTCTTCTCTCCACTACACCTTAGCTAGCATTCGTCGTCATCTCGACACAATGTTTTTCTCCGATGCTTCCATCCTCTCCATGACTAACCGGCCTAGCCATTATGACCCTGTGCTCAATTGTGACATCGCCTTGATGCCACCAACCCTTATCCCATCCTTACCCATCCAAAACCTTGAACTCAACATAGACATCGATAATGTAGATGAGCGTAGGATCAGGAGAAGAATTTCAAATCGAGAATCAGCTAGGAGATCTAGGAAGAGGAAGCAACAACACTTGGAAGGGCTACGGATCCAAGCTTCCAAGCTCAAGTATGTGAAGAGGGTGCTGGAGAGCCGGCTCAAGATTGTCGTGCACCGCTACCTCGTACTATATCGGGACAATAAACGACTCTCGCTCGAGTGTTCCACCTTGAAGCACAATCTAATTGATGCCAATTGGATTCTAATGCTTCTGCAACTCCAAAGATTGGCAGCATCACAACTTACCCTTGCTAACATTGTACCTAACTTACTGCTGCCAACGAGCTATGGACAAAAACCTCCTAGCTCCTACGTTGGTCGGACCACCAATGATGGGAAATGAGCAAGCTATAATATTCTAAACCTAGGAACATAAGTGGTGTTGGACTGCACGGGGTAGGCATGTAAGCTATGAAGTGAGTGGAGGCTTTTAGAGGTATGGTTCTTTGTTGAAGTGTGTAATTAAATGAAAGGTTTAACATATAATAAAGGGGAAAAGTAGTGCCCTATTTGAGCTACCAAGAGGTTGGAATTTTCTTCAAAACCAGCCAATTTTTAATGCAAAAAATCGCTTAAATGTAAATATTTGTTTCTTTTTTTTTTGACAGCCTCAAAAGGATCCATTTACGCAAAAGGGAATGCTATGCAAATTATTAAGTAGAATTTATTCAACATTGTAAAGTTCACCAAACCATGTTATGTAATTTCAAACATCCTATAAAGTGGGATCTTAATAAATAAATGATTTTCTTCCTTTCAGAGGGCCATCTAGTACTGGATGGAAATTTATACTCACCATTTCTCCTCACATGAAGAATATTACACGTATATGGACAATACCAAAATCTCATTGAGTTTGGATAGATATGAGAAATCTGATCCTAAGGCATCATCAATAAGGTAAACCTCCTCTTTCTTCTTTTTCCTTTGGTTGGTAGGTGTCACATCCCCAAGATCCAGAATGCTCGTGCCGACATGGTAGTGGATGCATGGACATGGTCAATGGAATTTACTTCAGAAGGAGTCTAGAGTACGTTGGTAGCATGGAGTGGACGTTATGGGAAAACCCCAAGTGCATCACGGAAGCATGAAGATCACATCATATGCGATCGGGAGTGGCTAGTCGCACTAGTTGCTCAGGACATTAAAATATTTTAAATGATGAAACCACATTATCCAAGAATAATTCTCGAATCGTTTCATCTAAATCACAAAGTAGATATTGGAATAGCTCTTGAAGCGTGGTCGTGATCGTGTCTCTAAAGTAAGAGACATCTTGATTTATGTATGATCCAATGGAGGAGAAGCTTGCGAGCGCATTGATAAACCCATGCTCTACGCAATCCAAGTTGATGATCCAAGTGGCAAATTTCTTGATCTCATCTCACGAGATCCGACATCTTCTTCACGAGCGAGGTGCACCGAAGGAGATGGAGATCCACGAACAGTCGAAGCGGCGACACAACGACGTGGCGACGACGACAATCCTCTCTAGGGTTTAGAGTGGCAACCATTCTAAGGACAGAGAGGAGACGTGTATAGAGAATTAGAGAGAAAGAGAGAGAGAGAGAGAGAGAGAGAGAGAGAGATAGAGAGAGAGAGCTTGATATTTTGTCATCTAAAATGAAGAGCTAGGGTCGCCTCATCTTTTATAATATTTTGGGAGTCCATGGATCACAATCCATGGACAACACAAAATCAATGGATGAGATTGGTTTGTATTTTTTTCAATGGTCGTGATTTTGTTGTTAAAAATACAATAACACTTAATTTAATATACATTGAACAATAAATATAAAATCGAATTCAATTAAATCAATCATCCTTTGAGAAATAAGAAGGAGGCAAGCCTCCTTCCATAAGGGGGTGGATGACCACTAATCCAATTAGGAGTTGGTGACCATCCACTCTCCTTTACTATAAAGGTGGCTCCTTCTCCTATTTCATGGAATCATGGATCCCATGAATTTCTCCATAATTTACAACAACTTTTGCTTTAAATTTATTTGCACAATTAATTCAAAATTATTTTGTGAACATTTCAAACATGCCACTAGAAAAATGTGAATCATATTAATACCTAAAATAAAATGTAAATTATATTTTCAATCAATTGTCCAAGATGAATCCAATTCCCATCCACATTAAAATTGTAAATGTTATTTACAAGTATCTCTCTCTTATATATTATAAATAACATTTATAATAAATATGATTAATGTGGATAGTGATATCCACATTATTCACATCCTTGATAATTAAATCAGATCTAGTTATCTTGGATCATCATTCTCATGCATTCAAATAATCTGAATCACATTTACATTATTCATGATATTTAAATCACATTTAATTATCCATTTCTCAATGCTTGGATACACATTTATTAATGGAATTATTTTTGAACTCTTTCAAGAATAATGCGCTTTCTCCGCGGATACTTGGAAATAAGGACATGGCGATTATATGTTCCACGTACAATGACTTGGATATTGAGAACATATATCAAATCTAGGGACCTCCCAAAAATGATTGATTAAATCAAGTCGTAAATCTAATATTCTCATTACATGTGAATCACTATTGATTAATGTCCAACATTTGGAATATGATTAGATCACTTCTCTATTGAGAGGAGTCACTAAAATCTAGACATGTTTCATCACTCCCTTGGAATAGAAGCGTCGTGATTATACAATCGTTTATGATCACATCACCCTCAGGTATTCCTAATACCTCTACATCCAGCATATTGGAAGACCTAGTAAAACCTGAAGTTCTAGATATCATTTAGACAATCTTCTTCGAGGTTTTATCATCAAATTTCTCATGTGATCATACATAGGTATTGATCATATGCTCTCCAAAAGCATATATGAAGCCTAAAATTTGTCAAGTTTCCAAAGCGAGACGACCCAATATCTCATGAGTGAGCTCATGACTTCTGGTTTAGTAAACGAACATACATGATCTCCATTGAGAGATCGTATTACTCATATTCTCTTGTATGCATACCAGTCGTCGGTGTAATTACCTAGATTAGATCATCAATATATCGGTCTACCAAATGTACATACTCAAAGATATAGTAATACACCAGTCTCCGGTCAAAGGATGCATGCCTATATCGTGACGGTATATGACATAGGTCTTGGTTATCTCAATCCCGTTAAGTCAACTCTTTGACCTAGCTTATCTGACATGTCTGAATCTCTATTCCTATGCAGATGACCTGTATCAAGAGGTCGGTTAGATGCCAACCTTTAGAGTAAATATTGTCATCTACTACTTAGGCCGGAGATTCTCTCTTAATAAGCATTTGAAAGTGCTTGATGATTCCTCAATCTAAATCTTTAGATATCATCCAAGCACCAGACTCTATGATTCAACATTGAATCAACAACTATATGACCATTAAGATGGCCATGGTATATAATCCTAATTGTATTAAGGGACTGATTGTTTGTGAAATGTCCTCATTTAATTTGCGTTAATTATCATTTAAAATATGATGTGATGTTTCTTTGTAGGCAGATAATCAGAATCAATCAAGAAATAAATAACTTAATTATTTAATTCAATTAATTTGAGTTATTTTATGGTTGTTTTACATGGACAAGTCCCAAGGTCAAACTCGAGAAGGCAAAGGAACAACTTAGATTAATGTCTATAAAATTTCGTGCACAGTTTTTGAGGTGGAATATTTTTGGTTTTTTGAATGCAATATTTGGATGCAAATGAAAATACAGCCAATTTTAAGGACTAAAATGTAATTTTCAATTAAACGGAATCCTAAAATTACAAAACTTGGCCAAGATGTTAATAATTATGAAATAAATTAACTTAATATTTTTTTGGAATTTTTATATGTAAGATGAATAAATAATGAATTTATGAATGCAAATAACATGATTTTCAATAATTAATTATAATAAATATTAAATCTAATTATTTTCTGGAAATAAAATTATCTAAGATATATCACTAGGTAATGTATCTCAGAAAAATCCTAAACCCTAACAATGTTGAGTTTAATACATATTGAAAATAAATTAATGAAATAAAAAATATTTTTTTAGAGAAAAATAAGCTGCAAATGCAATTTTTTTGGGCACAATGTAACTAACAAATAATTCTACGATCCGTGATTTTTTTGGCAATTTTTGGAGTGATGAATAATTAATTATGAATTTTGAAGCACAAAGTGGGCAAAGCATGCACGATTCCACATGATTATTAATTATTAATTAATCACAGAAAATAAAAATATCACAAGCATATCATAATGTCAAGAACTAATTGCAGAACATAATGCTAATTTTTGAATAATGAAATGTTCAATAATGTAGTTTAAATGACAGAGGGAAGTTAGGGGTCTAATTGCAAATAAAATAATTAAAACAAAAATAAGATGATGCAATAGATGGACTAAATTGTAATTTCCTATCCCTAGAGAGGGGTTTCCGAAAAACTTCCAAAAGGACACGCGTATCGCATATGCCCTCTGGACGTTGGGGGACTTCTATGAATAAGATGCTCATTTAGGGATTTGACGCAAAATTTCCACCCCCACATGCGTATCACGTGAGCGGGGATTCTTATGAATAAGGCGCACCCCGGGGGGTGGTCTTCAGCAAATATCCCTAGAAGGGGAGTCGTTGGTCATGTGACCCCAACATGGGAGTTGGACCCGGCGTAGTTGCAGAGGTACGGGAGGCGCCTCCTGGAAAAGGATGGAGCGGAGGAGGCGAAGCTTGAGTGGCCGACAGACATCGGAGAAGGCATTACGGTATGACGACCAAAGATGGTGGCTTCGATAGGTGTTTGAAGGTGGAGCACTAGTTAGAGGTGGTGGAAAGGATGAAGGTGGAGGTCGTTGACTTGACGACGGACCGGAGAAAAGAGCAGCGTCGTGGCCGCGAGGCTACTACAAAGCACTTTGGCTTCAGATCTCGTCGAGAATGAGGGGGACCGGGCTGTCACCATCGGGGCCCTCTTCTTGTGCAATTGGTGGATGCTATCGGAGAGAAGGCAAGGCTTTTTTTTATAGCAGAGGGAGAGGGGTTCCAGATATGGCAGGAGGAGTTTGATGGGGATCTACTAGGATTTGGGAGGATCGACGACGATCGATATGGGATTCGCGGGGCTACAACTTTTAGAAAGATTGGGTCTGTGATTTGCAACAGCGGTGAAGAATGAGGCGATGTGATTTGATGAGGGAGAGATTAAGTGACGATCAGGAAGGTGATGTGGGATTTGCAGGGGAGATTGGTGTCGGAGCCACCTTCATTTAGGAAAGGGGGGAAGACAAAATGTAACAAGCAGAGGAAGGAGAAGGAACAGTGGTCGTCTGATCGGTCGAGATCAGACGTCCACGATGATGATACGTGGCACTTCCTTTTATTTTATTAAATAAATAAACAAATTAAAAATGCCAAAAATGAGTGACAGATGGTGGCTCCAGGAGCTGCCACGTATCATCTCAAAAAAAATTAAAAAAAGGAAAATAAAATCGAAAAGAAATATCAAATGACCTCGGATCGAAAATTTTTCTTCACAAAAGATGCTTGTCTCATTGAGATCAACAAATTTTATTAAGGGACCAAAACCAAAGATGGTCAATTGCATGAAGTGATATTTTGGGGGTATTCTATGTACATAAAATACCTTGATTTGTGGGTTTTATAATTTTTTGTTATTTTTAAATATTATAAAAAATCTGAAAAAATATGATAAAATCAAAGATAAATATTCACACATTTTTCTAATTTTTTGGATTTTTATTAGTTAAGAAAATGAAGAAATATAAAAATACAAGAAAGAGGACTTTTATATAGACATTGAGTGAAGAATTGAACTCAGTTAGTTTCTTTGATTTCAAGCTCATTTTGGATTGGATTTTACACATTTTAATGAATATTTTATAAATAAAATAAATGAAAAAGAAATAAAATAAAATGAGTTAATTATGTACATAAAATAATAGGTCAAAATCGGGTAAAATATAAAATGTACCAAAGAGGCCCAAAATCCAACTTTCACATCTGATCTCTGATTCACTTGAACTTGATCTTCTTTGAAGGCAATTTCATATACATTAGTTCGAAAGTGAGTAGGATCAAATCAGACACTGTATGAGGAAGATATCAATGTTTTATTCTGGAAATCCTGGAATTAGGGTTTGTGTTTCTAGACTACGTATTTATGTTAATGGTTTAAGGTCATTTGGAGTTAGCATGAAATAATTAAAAATCAGGGAAGTTAGCTTATTTTATATGTCAAATGGGTTGGAATTCTTGGCTTCTTATTTTATGCAATTATGCTTGATAAAATGCCATTATTATTTACATATGCATGGATGCTAATTATGCAATATAAATGAAGAAATGCCAATGAATTTGGGGGATTTGAGCTTAATTAGTAACTTTTAGAGTGATGAATCTGAGATTCATCATCCCTCTATACTTAAACCATTCTTGTCCCCGAGCATTTAAAGAAATGCAATGAGGTGAAATGAGATTTGGTTCCATACCTAGACAATGAGCAGAATTTGAAAATGGAGCTAGACTCGACCTTTGGATTATTAGTTTGACTGAACTCCTCTGAGAATTAGGATTTTAAAATCAACAACCTCCATATTCTACACATCATTATCACAGTTTCGACTCAAAAGTCAACTTAGATCAATCCTCCTCCCAAAGCATACCCCGTAAACATTGAATAATCGACTCTTGTGTGTAAAAGGTTTTAGCTCTTCCCATCCATAATTCCGGACTAACATTCAAACCTCACCTCCAGTTACCCGTCCTCAGGGATTCAAGTACTTCCCTCTAAGTTCTGGCACGATGTGTTCACAATCGAGAAGAGGGAGAATTAGAAGAAGGAGAAAGGAACTGGAGGGTGACCAGTGTAGTCACCTCTCCTTGTGAAGCTGGCCAATTTAGCGAATTCTCCACCAAGATCTGCAGGTTTTCTTGAAACTTGGATGTTTTGGTCAAATATTATTTGGTAGTTGGCTCCTTTTTGTTTGGATTTTTGGTAGCTCTGCATGGATCTTATCGTTCCCCTACGGATATGAAGTCTTTTTTTCTGTACATGTTCTGAGGTCTTAGAAAAAATTATGCCCAGTTGTCCATGCCTTTTCCGAAACTTTATTTCAACTCCTATTCCGGTCTTTAGATGTCCACACTACCAGAAACGAAACTCGCATATTCTTCCAACACCCCATCTGAGTTGAGTTAACTGCCTAGTACGAGAGTACAAATTATTTCCCTATTCAAGAGTCGTACCCAGAATAAGGAGACCGGGTTAGACAATAAGAGTCGAACGTTGTACATTGTCATGTGGAACTCGAAGAATTAAGTCATAGACCTGAAGCATCTAAAATCCTCTTTCTCAATGATGTTCCTATGAAAATTTGGTAGATTAAGGTCAGGTCGAGACCACTCTTGATTTCTGCTTATAACTCGGTTCAGAACCCATGGGCTTTATGTAATGCTGGATGAAGTGCAAGTGCGTAAAAAACACACATTTTTATAAATTTTGTGACTTCTTTCTTTTTTTAAATTTTTTAATGCATGATTTTTATGCAAAAATAAGTAGCCAAATTTTTCAAAAAAATTGGTTTTTTTGGTTAGGTTACCAACACCATAACCACATATAGACTTACGTGAAAGTACGAGCTATGGGTAAAATATACACATAGTATATATACACCAGCCCATACTTAGTTAGTGTTATGTCCTCAGAGCACAAGAAGCACAGAGAAGACATAGATTGGACTAAGTGTAAGAGAGTGAAAAAAATAAAAATAGAAGTTAGCTTGCCCCCATATACGTAGGTTATGAACAATCTAAGTATAGAAGAAGGGCAAAAAATGAGATGGGAAAGGATGTGGAATTCGAATGAGGAGAGGATATACAGTGGGTCATGGGCCCCCTATACTTTGGCTCTGGTCAGCTTAAGTATTGAAGAAGGGTGGGAATGGGGGCAATTGAGAGAAGGATTGGGTGAGGAAAGTGGTATATACATAGGGCATCGGCCTCCCCCTATACTTAGGCCTTAGCCTAAGTAGAGGAAGAAGATGTATAAGGGGACTGATGGGGTTAGGAGAGAGGGGGTTGCCGATGATTAAGGAGGTTTTTGACATCTTTTTGTGAGCCTATGTTGGGAGGTCATAATGATTGGAAGAAGATGTAGCAGATGAGTCCAAACCATCATTAGTGTAATACTCAGAAAAATCATGCTGGAGAGTAGATGAATCATATGAATCAGCTTATACCCAACCATCGTCAGAGTTATCATCAAAGGAATAGTACTTGAAGGTGGATGCGCTCCATATATTCTTGTTCTTAAGCTGCTTTATCATGTTGTACTTAGTCTTGGGGTCAAGCAATTTGTCCCTGGATAATGAATACTCTGAAACACCAATCTCTATCAGCCTATAAGAAATAATTCTGATATATCTTATGAAACAAGGAGAATCAACTCTAGACGAATATTAGTGAGGAGAAGGAATAGTCCAGTGGGGGTCGATATTTGGATGCTTTGTCAAATAGGGCTTTAAAGCTGCCGAACAAAGTTCACTCATGTAGATGGCCCTATCCGGATCTGATGAGGAATTATCAAAATATTACTTTTCCGGTGTGTTGAAGGTGACTTTCTTAGTCGGTTTATCAAATACTTGATTAGATGAAGGAGCAAATGGAATCGGCATTTTGGTCTGTATTATCTGTGAAAGTGCAGGTCCTTGGAGTGAGGTACTAACAGTCGAGTCATCAGATGAATAACCATTAAAATATTCCTCCCTGGTCAGTGCATGTCCTGCATATTTCATCTCAGTTGGCATGTCATTGGTGAGTTCCATTGTCAGATTGAGTTGATCAAGGTGGTCAGAGAAGGTCTTGTCCGACATAGGGTAAGGTGAAAGCAGTAAGGAATGGGAGGAGGAGATGAGTCTATGAACCAATTGTCTGCTTAACAACCGTTATCTCAATTGTAGCAGCGAGGTAGGGCTCTTCTACCTCTTGATGGTTATGGTTGTTGTCAGCTTTGTGGATTACCTTATATCGTGTTTCCTCAAAGACTGGTTGACCTTGAAGTGCTCCTATTATGAAATCGATTTCTCGAGTCTCGCATTTAATAGTTGCCTTAGCCAAGCCTAAGTACGTCTTTCCGAGAATTACTTGAGACTGGATGAATTCTCCTTGATGCTCAATATAAATGATCGTGAAATCCACCTTAAGAGAAACACCTTAGAATATCATAATGACTGAAATTTTTCCTCTTGGCTATTTCATAGATCGATCGGCCAGCTGAGCGATCTCTCTTATCTTCGTGATAGGTTCGAATTTGAGTTTATCAAATATAGAGGTCAGGAGGATGTTGATTGGTGAGTCGTCATTGGTTCGAGCATGGGTCAATTTTGTATCTTTGAATCCACAGTCAAATCTCGGCAACCGCTTCACTATGCGGCTCTTGGTCTTTCTTCTCATCATTAAAGAGGTGGCCATTGACAATATGTCTTTCGGTCTTTGTTCTTTGCCTGCCTGACATTTTCGACATTAATTTACTCTCTATAAATCTTTCCAGGTCAGGGAAATGTTCAATGGCCTGATTTAAGGGAAGTTCAAACATTGATCTTTTATCCAGTGCTTCCCTCAGAGTAGAATATAAAATTTTTAAATCTTCTCCTCTTTCAATTTTATGGGTTTTTCTATTTTTTCATTTTTGGGTGTTTTTTTTATTTTTTTGACATTTTTGGTCTTTTCAGTGTGATGCGTATATGAGGTGCTTTCCATACTAGACGAGTAGCTTAGATATGCAGGGTCAGAGTCAACCTTAAGGGAAGAGTATGCAAAAGTGTCTCTGTCAGAGTCATCCCTGGGATGAATAGAGTTTATGGGTTTCTGAATATTCTCGAGGATTTCAACTTGCGATTCAATCATTTTATCTACCACTTCCATACACGAGCTACCATAAAATGAAATTAGTTGGTCGATGAAGTTTCTAAATTTATCCTCCATTAATTCATATCTCTAACTTATCCTCGAAATGTCACCCTCCAAAAACTTTACATAATCAATCATGTACGCAGTCTCTGTGGGTTCCTGAGTATTCTCTCATTTTTCAACTTGAGATCCAGTCATTTCATCTACCATTTTCATGTATGAGCTGGGAGAGGATCCTCTTGGGAAGGCTTGGTTTGAGGTTCTACATGAACCTCAGGTCATTGTAGAACACCCCCTGCTTGAAGGAGCAGCTCGAATGGCCTAGCTAGCTGTCGTGGCATGGCCGAAATGGCCATAGGTCAACACCTGGACCTTCATCCATCATCCAACATCAACTCCTTGCCCCTCTATCATAAGAGGAGGACTACTAGGACTAGGAATGTGAAATGGTGGACCCTTGGGAACTGAGCCAGCGGTGAAGGATTTGAAATGGAGAGGTTAGTGTCCGAGTGGTTGATGGGTCTAGTTGCAACCGCTCCTCGTTGATCAGTTGGTGGAGGGGCTTGAAGGTTATGGTCAAGGCCTGTGAGTAGGTGGTTAGGACTATGTCGGGGAGGTGGAGTGAGGTGGAGAGAAGTTGTGAGTTGATTACGGGAAGTGGGTGAACATGGGTAGATGGTTAGTGGTATCGTGTGGATGGGGCGATTAGACGAGGAAGAAGAAACCTCACCCATTGGATGAGGTGCATCCAAGGGTTGAGGAGGAGGAGGGTGTGGGCGGCTTTGATGTGCCTGATTAAGAAGATCATACAGACAATAGAAGATCACTGGTGTGCGATCCAGATTAGATCCATCAAGATGGATCTGACGATGGATAAATGATGCCAGCGGAGAAGAAAGGGCGGGACACAAGGATGCTTAATGCATCCATGATTCATTAAATTTTCTTGAGCATTTTATCTTAAAATCCTTAACAAATGCTTATAAATATCCATTAATTCTCACATCTTGTAAAAATAGCATTCATAATTAAGCACACACTTTTTATGCATTAAAAACATGTAAATAAATAAAAGACTAAAAAAAGAAAGGGATTTTTACCTAGCAGACCCTATAAACGTTTTAAAATGCCTCTACGACCTTTTGCACAACGTAATTACCCCATCAACCCAGTAAATTACCTCAAGAACCCCCACGGACTTAAAACATATTACCCAGAGGGCTCATGGGGTAAGAGTTAGCAAGTTTACGGGGTCGAGGGGGGAATTAGGTTGTTTCAAAGGTCGTGGAGGTGATTGGCAAAGTTTATAGGGTCTGCCGGGTAAAAATCCCAAAAAGAAAATAAAAAAGGCAGACTATAAATATGTATATATGCACAATATGTCTAAATTAAATATAAATATAGAGGAAAGATATATTTATATAATCTAACATCGGAGACCAAGTCAACATGCATTGGACGACAAACAATAAAGTAGGGGAGATAAGGAAGAAAACAACAAAAAGAATAAATTATGCACATCACGCATTATTCCTTATTTATTCATCATTTACCAAAATTTCGTTTATTCAAAATTAATTCATTTGTACATGTTTTTCACCAAACTCTTCTTCTATGTATTCATAAAAATGTATATAAAAATATAAAATCCTAAAAATCCCAACCTATATATATGCTAAGAAATCTGGTTTGCAAATTAACAATTTCTCAACTTCCAAATCTCATAACTTCTTCATATTAATTCCAATTTCTCTTTATTCACATTGAAAGTTCATAAAACAATATTCTTTAATTAATGAGGTAATTTCACTAAAATCAGAGTTCGTTTCCAAAAAACTGGATTTCGAGATCTAATGACAACAATCTTTTTGGGTTGTCTATTTTATTCTGAACATATTATTTATAGTATCATTGATTTTACATTTTTAATTACTTTCAAAATCTTGTAATTTCAGAATTTAAAACCTCTAGTTGATATTTTAATTAATTCAAGAACCATAAATTATAGATGAATTTGAACTGTTGAAGAGCTACCTGTATTTATTAATAAGTCTAAATTAATTATAAAAATCCAGAAAATTCATACAAATTAAATTTATTATTATATTAATTAATAAAATATAAAAAAATGTATAATTTATTAAATTATTGAATTAAAATGAATAACCTATTTATTAAGTATATTATATATGTATTTATTAATATTATATTTATAATTTGTAAAATATGCATTATTTATAAAAAATTATACCATATATATGTAAAATTAATTATCTATTTTTTTATACTTAATTAAGATAAGTCCTTTCTTTATTTAATATATAATTTATACTTCATTTTATTTTCTGACCACTTTGGTGTTGAATTCGACAATTTACCTTCCCTTCATTCTTCAACCAAAATCACATCTACACCCTCTAGATCCTAGACCTAACAACCATCCCACATGCCAACCATTTGATCAAGTCCAACACCATCCAACCGTTCCTATTTATTGATCCACACATACAACAGTTCAACCTAACTCCTTTTGAAACAGAACCACCTGGCAGACCAACTTCCTTCCTCGCTCCGTTCTGGCCACCTCTGGTTCCCAAGTGTGCCTCCATGTGGAAGAAGGAATGTCGATGGAGACATTCCAAGTCCATTCTTAGGTACACCGTTCATCTGATCTGATTTCATTGATTTTGTCGTCAAATTAGTCCACATTATCACACAATTAGAGCCATATATTAATCTTCTCAATCTGCGAACAAAATACCTTATTAATTTTGGTTCAAATCAATTAAATTTCACTCCCATACAACATCCTTCTGGAATCCATTTATATCTTCATGAACACATTTTCCTTAGTTGTTTCTTGTGCGAATCGATCAATAGGTTCTCATTGCATATCCTTGATATCATCTGGAGCGTATCCATTTACCTAATTAACATCTGGAGCATCATCATCTGTAGTTCATCAGAGAAGCAATTCATCATCCTTTGTTGGATGAAACCCTAGTAGTCGGCCATCGTCCATAGCCTATGATGCCACCTTCTTCGATCAAGCCCTACCATAGGCGAGCTCGAAGGGGGTAGATGTCCCCCTTTTGGTACTGCAGGAGGTTGACCTTCAATCAAACTACCGTCGGAAATCGAATAGAAGATCAGATCCATTGTCGGCTACTGAAGAATTGGGAAAGAACCCAAGCATAGACACTGTCATCATGTGTCCGCAGTGCACGGACCAGATCACTTGTGCAAGACTTAATCATGACCGTCCCAGAATGAAGGGTGGAAAAATAGCACGAAAGCGCTCGTTAGCTCCTGGAATTCACTTGTGCTCCATAAGGTTTTTTAAATTAAATTTAGGTCCTTGTATAGCGACCTAAGTGTAAATGTTCCATATTTTTCTTACAATAGGTCCCTAATCAGTGACCGAATTGAATGAAAGCCTTATTTATTTTACATTGCCATATGGATATTTGAACTTTTGTGGACCATATTGGACAATATTCTTGAGAGTATTTCTTTATCTTTTTATTTTTTAGTCATGTTTTGAGGATTTAACCATGGTTTTTATCGAGTTTTTCGTCTTCAATTTCTGGCTACATTTTGTATTTTATTTTGAGTGATTCGAGCTCATTACTTTGAGTGTCTCCTCGATTACTCTATATAATATCATGACATTTTACTATCGTCCCTGTATACTATACTATAGATCAATTATTGAAAAGTATCATTTTGAAAAAAAATAAAAATTGAAAATTAAAAATCAAGTAAAAATATAAAAATCTCGGAATTCCAACAATCTATTCAGATCCAACCTCCTACTCTGTCCTGCCTTCTCATAATCTAAATTGCATACACACGGAGTGCCCATAAAGATTTGTGAATTAAATCAGATGGCAGGTGGCAAGGCTTTCCATAAACCAATCTATAAGGAGACACCCTATGGCGACTTGTATGCCATCAGATAAGACCATAGAACTGAGTCAAGCATCTGGGACCAGGTTTTCCTATCTGAACATACAAGTTTTTGCAATATCATCTTTATTTATCTATTTGAAATCTCAGCCAAGCCATTAGTTTGTGGATGGTAAGGAGACACAACTCTATGCTTAATGGCATACTCCTTCACAGGTTTCTTGACTTCTCGAATAATGAAATGGATTATCCCATCTAAAATGAGTGTCTTGGGAATCCCGAACCATACAATAATGTGGTCCTTGAGAAAAGAACACATCATATGACTATCAACGGCTCGGGTGGGGATAGCCTCCTCTCAGTAACTAACGTAATAAACGTAAAGCATGGTGTACTGATATTCTTGACTGACATGAAATGGGCCAATGAAGTCTATACCCAAAGCATCAAAAACATCTGAAATCTATATATATTTTAGGGGCATGATATCTTCGAAACCAACGGTTCCTCCCATCTTCTAACAGTCAATACAACCTTGAACATACTCTATAGCATCCTTAAATAAAGTTGACCACCATAGGTTGCTCTATAAAACCTTAGCTGTTGTGCGCTTCACCAAATGATGCCCACTAGATTATAATTTAAGGCAACTCTCAAGTACTTTGCTGTACTCCTCCTGAGGAAGCAGCTTCTCCAGATGCAATCCACACTCACACGAAATAAGTACATATCCTCCCACTGGTAAAAATGTATCTCTGATAGGAATCTGTCCACCTTGTGCTTCGACCAATCTTGCTAAACTTTTGTGGAGAAAAGATATTTCACAATATCAGCATGCCATGGGAGTGAGTCCACATACAAAATGGTCTCATTTGGAAAGGTCTCTGATATAGGAAGAATAGTTTGTTCAAGAGTCTCCGCATATGTAATACGGGAAAGGTCTGCCACAACATTCTTTACTCCTAGTTTATCTTGAATCTCCAAATCAAACTCCTAGAGAAAAAGCATCGATATGATAAAGGGCAATTTGGCATCATTCTTTGCCATTAGGTATCATATGACAATCTAATCTGTGTGTACAATTATGTGTGAACAAAGGACGTAGGATCTGAACTTCTCTAATGCAAACACCATTGCTAACATCTCATTCTCTGTGATTGTGTAATTCCATTATCTCTCATCTAGAGTTTTGCAAGCATAGTGTACAGCAAACAATATCACATCCCTTCTCTACCCCATTACAGCTCCAACTGCAAAATCTGACGTGTCCATCATGATCTTAAAGGGAAGAGACCAATCAGGTGGTTGTCGGATAGGAGCACTAGTAACCATTTCTTTTATCTAGTGAAGTACAAGGATGACTTTCTCATCTACAACAAGCTCGCTCTCCTTGCATAGACACTCAGTCAAAGGCCTAGAGATCTTGTTGAAGTCCTTAATGAATCGCTTATAAAATTCTATGTGTCCTAGGAATGACCACAACTGTTTCAAATTCTGTAATGGTTCTAACTTGGAGATCACATCTATCTTAGCCGGGACAACCTCCATACCATGTTTGGATATGAGACGACCCAATATAATCCCATTAGTCACCATAAAGTAACTCTTCTCCTACGAGAGTATTAGGTTTACCTCATAGCGATCTTGAAGTACTCAGTCTAAATGATCAAGACATGTGTCAAAACTATCCCCGTAGACCGAGAAATTGTCCATGAAGATCTCTTGAAAACTACCCACCTTTGGAATGTATGGGGGTGTTACACAATTCAAAGGTCATCTGTCTAAAGGAGTAGGTGCCTAACGAACAATTGAAAGTAGTTTTCTCCTTATCCTTAGGAGTGATGGCAATATGGGTATATCCCGAGTACCCATCCAAGAAACAAAAGAACTCTTTCCCTGTCAACCTATCAATAATCTGATCAATAAAGGGCAGTAAAAAATGATCTTTCTTGGTAGTTGCGTTCAAGCAATGGTAATATACACCAACATGCCATGACATAGGTACACGGGTCGAAATCTTCTCACCACTATCATTCTTTCTGATAGTAATCCTGGATTTCTTTGGGACCGCATGTAAAGGACTAACCCACTTGGAATCCGAAATGGGATAAATAACGCCAACATCACATCATTTCCTGATCTCTTTCATGACAACATCCCATAGGTTTGGATTGAGATGGCGCTGGCATCCAAGGGAGGGTTTTATGTCATCCTCTAAGTAGATATGATGCGAGCACAAAGTTAAACTAATCCCATGAAGAACAAAAATATTCCATCCAATGGCCTTGCGGTTTCTCTCAAGAACCTCTAACACATGAGATTCTTGTTCTTCGGTCAACTGTGAGTTGAGGATGACTAGAAACATTTGCAGGGGACCAACAAGGAAGGCAATGTTCAACGTTGAAGGTAAAGCCTTGAGGTTAGGTGGGGTCTGAGTCGTCTCTGTGACAACTTGTGCAACTGCACTGGTAGACGGTATATGATCTCTACTCTATGAACTATCCACTATTGCTATTGTCAGTTGAGCAAGAAGTGTATCAGATAGATCTTCAATGAATGCTCTCTGCTCAGAAAGGAATGGTGCATCAGGATGTTTAAAGATCACTGTAAACTCATTAATAAATGGCTCAGATATCATAACAATAGTCTCAAAAGTTTGTCTCCCATCAATGCATATCTCAGAAAAATTAGTAAGTGGCTCAGATATTTCAGTTGTGGTATATCAACACTAATCTCATAATGGTTTTAAAGGAATGTTACAATGTACCTCCAGTATCTCAGACTGATCCTCAGAAATCATCTCAAACTATCCATCAGCAAACAACTCAGTAGGATCAATAAGGGAATACATGTTGAGCATGCTTTCCAGGGATTCCTTTTGAGAAAGGAATTCCTGGGTATCCATGAAATTTGTGAAAAGATCTTACTCTCTAAACTCGACCAGAAAGTCATAGTCCTTAGGATATGGTGTAACTAACTCTCTCATTTGCTGTTGTTGGTTTCGGTGATGGCCAAGGATCATGGATCATCTCGATTTTAACCTTGTCACTGCATGAGTGAAAGATGATCTCTCAAGTACAAACTGCATCAGCCATTCGAAGGAATGATCGACCTAGTATAATCGAGGTATCGAGTAATAGTACATAGGATATCTATGACAACAAAATCAATTGGGAATCACATTCCTTGCACAGTTAAAATATCGTTCTCTAAAATGCTTCTTGGCATCTTGATCGATCTATCAGCAAACTGAAGAATAATCCTGGTGGATCTAAGATGCCCCAACCCAAACTCAATGAATAGGGAGAATGACATTGGATTAATGGAGGAACTGCTATCGACAAGAGTACGATCAAACTCCTGATCAAACATGTGGCAACGGATGTGAGGTGCTCCCTTATATATCTTTTTGGGTGGGAGGTTGCTGATGGCATGAAATGTGGCCTTGATCATGATATGCTTCTCTGTCTTCTTTTGTCTATTTTGCATTGCTTGATGATGAATACCCATTCATCACTCTTTATTCTTTTATTTTATCTACAAAACCCATGCAAAACACATGTATATTCCTGTAAATAGCATAAATTGTCATTCAACATGCATTGTGTAAATATGGATAATTAGCATGTTTTTGTGCATAAATAAAAGAATAAAGAAAAAAAAGAGGGAGATATTTAGAATAATTATTGAGTGACCTAATCCCAAGGGAGGGCTCTACATGGGCCTGACCGCAAAAAGAACTCAAGTAGAGAGAGATAAGGAAGCTCATGTGTGTACATATATACCTGTATATAAATAAAAATATATTTTCCTCTAAAATAAAATAAAAATGTAGTTTTGTAAATATATACATATTTTTAAATATTAAATGAAAATAAAAATGAGAAAAAAGAAAAAAAAATGAAAATAAATAAAAATTCCCTTCACCATTGTACATAGAACATGTACATAGAACCACCATACCTATTTATTTTCCCTTATAAATAAATAAATATACAATAAAATGTGTACATTTTCTATATTTCATATTGTGAATAAATAAAATAAAAATTACAAAAATAAAAGTAAAATAAAAAGAAATAAAAAATGAAAACCAAAATCAACATTGTATATATACCATGTGTATATATAAATAAAAGTATTTATTTAGCCCTTGTAAATAATTAATAAAAAAAATAAAAATACCTTTTTGTTCCAAATTTTTTCTATAAATAAATAAAATATAAAATTGGAATAAATTGTATAAAAATAAATAATTAAAAATCAAAAATAAAAAATACATATTGTATATACCTATATATAATAATACTATATTGTACATACAATATTTTTATTTCAAACAAATAAATAAAAATCACTAAAAAATAGTTTAAAAATAAAGGAACATTTTTTATGTTTTAATTTTTTTGAAATAAAGTCATTTGATATTTCTTATTTAATTTACAATACTTTAATAATTGGCGGGCTCTGATTGGTCCATGGGGGATGTTGACCCCCGGTCAACTCTCCCCCAGGACCACCAGAGCCGGATGATGCTCACCCGACCTGATTTCTCCTATTTCTTCCCACTCGATCCAATCGCCAAATCGCTAAACCCCGGGCTCCATTTGACCCTTGTTCATTCCTGATCCACGCCCGGGGTGGGTTCGAGGGATCCGAGCTCCGAAATGCTCGCCCGATCTTCACCTTCTCGGACCCCTAACCATATAAGATCTCGCCTCCGGCCAGCTTGTTGGACATGCGAGCCCACGGCGAGCCATTATGCAATAAATGTTATTGCAATTCACTCCTTAATCTGAAATAAAGAGTACATAATTTGCATAATAGGTCCCTTAGTACAATTAGGGTTATGTACCATGGCCATCTTAATGATCATACAACTGTTGATTCAATTATTGAACCATAGAGGCTAGTGCTTAGATGAATATCTAATGAGTTAGATTGAGGACTCATCAAGCACCGTCAAATGATTATTAAGAGATGATCTCCAGCCTGAGTAGGAGATGGCAATCCTATCTCATTTAGGTTGATATCTGACCGACCTCTTGATGCAGGTCCTCTGCATAGGAATAGAGATTCGGAGGTGTCGGATGAGTTAGGTCAAAGAGTTGACTTAACGAGATCGAGATAACCAAAGTCCTATATCGTATGCTGTCACGATACAGGCACACATCCTCTGACCGGAGACAGATGTGTTACTATGTGTCTGAGTATGTACATTTGGAAGACCAATAGGTTGATGGCCTAATCAAGGTCTATACACCGGCGCGCTGATGTGCATATAAGGGCATATAAGTAATACGATCTCTCAAAGGGATCATACAGGTTCACTACTGAACCGGAAGACAAGAGCTCACTCATGAGATATTGGGAAGAATCAAATTCCGTGCGCACGGTCGTCTCGCTTTGGAAGCTTGACTGAATTTGTTGGTTTGATATATACTTTTGGAAAGTATATGATCAAGACCTAGGTATGATATATGCTTTTGGAAAGTATATGATCAATACCGACTCCCAATGATCGAATGAGAAACTTACTGATAAAACCCTGAAGTAGACAGTGTAAAGTTGATCTAATACTTCGGGTTTATTCTGAGTCTTCCAGTATGCAGGATGTACAGGTGTTAGGAATACCTGAGGGTGATGTGATCATAAACGGTTGTATAACCATGACGCTTCCATTCCTAGGGAGTGATGAAACGGGTCTGGATTTTAGTGACCCCTCTCAGTAGAGAAGTAATCTTATCTTAGTCCAAATGTTGGACATTGATCTGAATGTGATTCGGACTCAATGAGAAGATTAGACTTGCGGTCTTGATTTAATCAAGCATCTATGGGAGGCCCGAGATCTGGATTTGAGATATGATCTCAATATCCATGTCACTATACGTGGAACAATACAATCGCCCTGTCCTTATCTCCAAGTATTCGCGGAGAAAGCGCATTATCCTTGAAAGAGTTCATGGATAATTCTATTGTTGATATATGTATCCGAGCATTGAGAAAATGGATAATTAAATGTGATTTAATTATCAACATTAATATGAATTTGATTCATATTATAAAGAGAGTTATCTTAGATAATTAAATGTGATTTGATTATCAAAGATGTGAATAATGTGAACGTGATTCATATTATTTGAACACATGAGATAAAGAGATCCAAGATGATTAAATATGATTTAATTATCAAGGATAAGAATAATGTGGATAGTAATATCCAATTATTCATAATATATTATAAATGTGATTTATAATGTATTAGAGAGAGCTAATTATAATTTATATGTGTTGATTAATTGTTATGTGTATTGGATACACATTGTGTAATTAATTGACAATGTAAATTACATGTTGTTTTGGGTTGTGAATTTGATTCACAATTTTTCTATGGCAAGATTGCAATATTCTCAAATATAATTGTGAATTATTTTTGAAGAATAAAAAACCAACAAAAGTTGTTGGAAATAAATAGAGGAGATTTTCAAGGAGATATGCAATCTCATGGATTTCCATGAGATTGCTCCCTCAAAGGAAAGAGGGGGGGCGGCACATCATTCCCAAAAGGAATGTGTGGCCGTCCACATGGAAAGTGCATGGAGATGAAATCTCCATGCACATTCTCTCCTTATTTATTGAATTGATTTTGGATTAATTTGTATTTGATTTTGTCAAATATATTTTGATCTAAATTTGTTGGTTTTACCAACAACAATCTTAGCCATTGGATTGACATAAATCAATCTCACCCATTGATTTTATATGTCACATGGATTGAGATCCATGGATCCCAAAACCCTATAAATAGAGAGGCATACCCATGCTCTCTCTTTACACATAATGCTTGAGAAGCATCTCTCTCTCCCTCTCTCTTTCTCTTTAGAGGTCAGCCCTCTCTCTCCCTCTCATGGCCGTCCACCATGGATGCCATGGAGAGGTTCTCCATCGCCGCGGCATCGTCGTTATGCTGCCCGTTCTTCTGCTCGTGGATCTCCGTCTCCTTCGGTGCGCCTCGCTCGTGAAGAAGATGTTGGATCTCGTGTGTCGAGATCAGGAGATCCGCCGCTTGGATCATCAACATGGATTGCGAGAAGCACGCAGTTCATCCCCGCGCTCGCAAGCATCTCCTCCGTCGGATCAGACTTGAGACAGGAGGTCTCTTAGTTTAGAGACTTGATCGCAACCACGCTTCAAGAGGTAATCCTATTACTTGTTTGTGGTTTAGACGAGATGATCCGAGAAGTGTTCTTGGATCATGTGGTCTCGTCGTAATAAAATTTTTTTAAATTCCGCTGCACCGAGCAACTAGTCCGACTAGTCGCTCCTCGTCGTATTCGATACGACGCTCACGCTTCCGTGATGCGCTTGAGGATCTAACCATATCCTTCAAGTGGTATCAGAGCCTTAGGTCGACGGTTTCGAATAGTGATTCGTTAACCAAGGACGACTTGGGTTCGCTAAGGTCGCGAAAGTTTTCATCGCATTTGATTTCGCAGATCTGTTTAGTAAATAAATTCGACACTGTTTAAATTGTTTAAACACGAATTTTATACTTGGATTATGTTCCCCATTAAATAAGGAAACCGTAGGATCTGAGTTTGCGTAAATCGGATTTCGTATGCTCGAGATATGGTCGTTTTAATGAACATGTATGCACTGTTGCGGGAACTGTGAATCTGAACATGATTAAAATGTTAATTACTGTTTAGACTTGCCTCGAAATGCGTGAAACATCACTTAGGTTCTGTCCTAAATCAAATTAGCAAACTTTAGAAATTGACTTTTCTTAATTTGGATTTAATATGATTGAGATATGCCAATTTTAGTAAGTAGGGGTCACTGCTGAAATTGCTTTCCTAATCTAGAACCAAGTGATTGTCAATTAGTGAAATTAATTGTTAATTTCGTGAAATAATCTTGAAAAATATTTGTGAAATATTGAAACATGATTATTTGCCTAATTGACTTGGCCCCAACCAATTAGTTGATTAGATTTGATCTAAACCTTAATTGGATTTACAATCATCAAACTTCTTGCTTGAATAGGACTTGGGAATTTGCCTAGCAAATTTCCTTAAAATCAAAATTGTTTTGATTACTATATGGTATAATTTCGGTTGAAGAACCGATGATCATCTCAAGTACAAAATAATCAATTTGGCATTATCCTTTCCCGAGGTGGATATGGTGTCTAGTCGGGGATCGCTGGGTCAGCGGGTTGCAACGTATGTGGTCCGCCCCACTCCCGTC
Source organism: Ottelia alismoides (assembly GCA_037367405.1). Lineage (NCBI taxonomy): Eukaryota > Viridiplantae > Streptophyta > Magnoliopsida > Alismatales > Hydrocharitaceae > Ottelia > Ottelia alismoides. The sequence goes on from JAZKJV010001773.1 coordinate 506,088, forward strand.
GGTACTGGCCATGACAACGGGTAGGGCCGGGATAATGTCCGAGGGATTATGATGTATTTTTCTAATTATTAAAATACGAATTAATACGTACTTTGAGAATAATACCATATATATATTCAAGCATAAAATTAAGTTTGATTGATTGAATTGGATTGATAATTAATTTAATATGATTAAGTTAATTATATCCAATTGAGAATACTCTAATATGATTAGAGTTAATAATTCCCTTGGAAGAATTAATTATATGAATGTGATTCATAGTAATTAATTAAATTTGAATAAGAGGTGGAGGATCACATAAGTGACATCCATGGTCTCCCGTCAAGGCGAAGGGTTTCCGTCGCCAGGGATTGTATATAGGAGACGCCTGTACGTAGTGACAGCTCCTATATACAAGCGCATCTGGATCGGACTCTTTGCTTCTCGAAAGAGTAAGGCCGTGTGCGTAGTGACCCCAATATCGGATCCTCATATTATTGGGGCGATATTGGATTGCGCATAGCGAGTTCTATTCCTGTTGACGGTTGGTTCAATTAACGACGGGTCAACATCACCTTAGGGGTGGTGGGCCCGGGTGTTAAAGACCAAATTGGGAAATGCAAGTTGGACTTGCAAGGCGGAATGTGTTCCCGCTTCTCTTTATTGGAGTTGCAGTTTCTCATATTATTGGGATGTAACAAAGATAAAGAGGAGATCCCAGATCTTGCTGAGATATAATGGTAAGTATATCTCTTACATTGAAAGTGATTAAGGGAATGAACTTTCAGTGTCCTTGACAAGGCAAGACAACTTTGATATAAAAACTCCTAAATCAAAGTATAATATGTGTATATATATAAATATATATCCTTATGCAAATTACTTATTTCAGATAATCCTTCATTAAATCCACTCAATGTTATACTCATTAATAACCAGTAAAATATCGTGGATTGGACCCTATAATCCAGATATTGTACATGCGATTGGACACATAATGTATGTGGTTGCAATGTGCAAGTTTCCTCATAATAATGAGAAGTGATAATTAAATAAGACAATAGGACTAAAACCCTAGGGTTTGTATGTCTCTATAAGTCTTGATCTTATCGAATGTACTTTTGAAGTGACATGTCGATGATGATCGTAATTATCAAATAATCCTTGTAAAAATCAATAAAGATATTCTGGCATACATATGTGCTCTTGACATTTAATCATGAATGACATGGTTCTCTACATCATGTAGAATGGTAGCTCTATTAGAGATAATGTATTCAAATTGTTTGAATACCTATCTGAACCGATGCTTCAAAAAGTTTAGATGGATGTAGATGATGAGTGTCATCATTCTACTGTCTATACTCTAGTCATTCATGAAGCTTCATAATATTCATATTATATGAACTTAAATGAAGCTTGTATAAATGTTGAGATACTCTTATATTGAAATTTTTGATTTTAACATAAGAGATCCTTGGTCCTGAGCAAAGGTTGCTTGTAGACAAAGGGAGCGCAGTGGAAGCATGGGTTGGACCCAAGTAAGAGGTATAGTCAAAGAGTTGACTGTACTTCTGTGACTTCCATATGACATCCAAAGAGTTGGATGAATGCCAATACTGCAATAAGTTGAACTATCAAGTCTGTCTAGAATCCTCAGAAAAGGACTCGGATGGAGCATCAGTATAATCTACATATAATCATTGATATTGACTTACTTATTTGATAAGATAAAGTCTAATAATTGTATCTCAAATTTTCTAATGACACTTGCAATTGGTTGCATATGTATTAGAAATTTGATCTTAAGGTTTATTGGTCATCCATGTTGAAAGTGATGCAAGTGTTGCAACAATTTCCATGAGATCAATAGACTTCATATTTTTTCAGTGGGAGCCCTTAGTCTTAGAGAATGTCTCTATGACCTAGATATTAGAATACACTCATTGTTTATTTCAAATTGTTGGATATAAACATGAATTCTATAATAAATCTATCATAAAGAGTTATGATGGAAATATTTCAGATAGTAATCTAAAATCTAGTGGACTCTATTAAATTAGAAAATTATTGAATGGTTCATTGAGATTTCTAATACTGAAAATTAAACCTTTAAAAGATCAATAGGAGGATAAAGATCATTTGACAATGATCTGGCATCAAATTTTGGACATATGTCTGTTGATGAAATCAATGGACTGGTAAGGCATGAAACTTTAGATTGTCTAAAGATTCAAATCTCACATACTTGTGAATATTGTATTCAAAGTAAAATGTCTAATACATCCTTCCTTGGGAAAGGTGTAAGATGCCTAGGTATTAAGGATCTCCTACATTTTGATGTATGCAGATCATCTATATCATAGTAAACATTATGGATATGTGATATCTGCTAATGATTATATATGATATGAGATCTCTTCTCTTCACCTAAGAAACCTTTGAAATGTTCAAAGATTTCGCAATTTGGTTTAGAACCAAAGTTTGAAGGAAGATGAAATGAATTTGATCTAACTAAGGTAGCCCATACCTATTAGATGAATTCAAGAAATACCTTATGGAGATATGAATATCATTCCTATCTCGATCCTCCTAATGAACCTTAACTCAAAGGAGTTGTAGGGAGATACAATTGATCATGTGTGACATGATTTAATCAATGATTAATCCTAGCATAATTATCTCTTAAGTTTCCAAGATATATATGTAGTAGAGACTGCATTATATACTTAATAAGGTTCCATGCAAGTAAGCTGGAATCTAGCACTAGAGAGTGCTACTTCATTAGGAAAATAAAGGATGGTATTGGATACCTTCTTTATGACCTTGAGATTCTTAAAAAAATCTCATCTTTGAGAATATGATTCTTATAGGATGACTCTCTTGAGAATCAAGATGAAAATGAAGTAAAGGAACTCATTTAATCTTGAAAAGATAATGAGGCTCCTGAAATCGGAAACTAAAATAGATAATTAAAGATGAAACATTAATATCTCTTCAAATAAGTTTGAGGATGGATTCCATGTGTCAGTTAAATCTGAAAATGATCAGACTTCATGTGATGAAGCTCCTGAGGATCATGACATGGAAAGATGGATGTTAGCAATAAAAGTCCAATGTAGACTTCATATACAAGTGTTGTATATGGACCCTCGAGGATCCACCTATATGGGTCAGACCCATTAAGATGTAAATGGATCTTCAATAGAAAGAGGGAACCTGATGAGAAGGTAGAGACCTTCAAAGCACGGTTCGTAGCCATGAGCTACACACCGAAGAGAAGACATCGCTTCCGATGAGACTTGCTCTCCAGTGGCCTTGCTTTAACCCATCAGAATATTGCTAACTATAGCTACACAACTTGACTGTGACATCTTCATGATGTAAGTCAAGATTGCATTCCTCTATGAATACCTCTCTGAGGATATTCATATGAAGAAGCCCCAGGGCTTCATGGTTGAGGAAAGCAAGGTGTGCTAGCTAAAGAACTCCATCTTTGGACTCCAATAAGTTTCTTGTAGTTGGAACATAAGATTTGATGAAATTATAAATGTTGTGATTTCAGATAAAATCTTGATGAACCATGCGAAGCTTAGTGGGAGTGCCATTGTGTTCATCGTGCTAAATGTAGATATTATTCTAATCATTTGGAATGATATAAGAATAAATAATAAGTGTTTTATAATTTGGTTGTTCCATACCTTGAGATACGATCTCAAGGATACCTCTTAGATCTTAATTCTGAAGTCGTTCAGAAGCAAAGAGAAGAGGGTATTGGGACCGTCACATTAGTAATACACCTTGGACTTATTCCAATTTTGAAAAATTCCAAGAAAGGCTTCCTTCCCTTAAGATGTGGTAGTGACCTGTCTAAAGGGATAGCACCTCAAAGAGTTGAGGAAGTGAATGCTAGAACTGCTTGCACTTGTGCATCAGTTATGAGAAGCTCGGTATATGCTAGATGTGTACAAGAACCAGATGTCTGCCATGCAGTGGGAGTAGTAAACTGTTACTAATCCTACTATGGAGATAAAACACTTGATTGCAGTAATAACAATATCTTCAAAGATGATGAAACTTAGAGATAGTGATCTCAAAGTCTTATCTACAAAGGTTTAAGACCTTGTAGATAGTGATCTATAAGGGTCTTGACTGTAGATACCTTAGGAGATAGAGATCTTCAGGAATGAAGGTATTCTAATAAGGATTATGGGAATACTGGTTATGATAATTAATAAGATGTAGTGTCAAGGACACTATAACCAACAAAATTGAGTATCGGTTGCATGAGATGCAACATTCGCATTGGATGCGAGCACTGTTACTAGGAGATATGCAAGTGCCGTAAAAGGACTTGGCGTAGTCTCTTGGGAACAGAGTGACTGATCAGCTTACCTAGCTATTTTCTAAATAGCCTATGATTGTCACATGAGTGTGGGTTTAAATGATTAGCCCATTAATGGCTCTTTGGGCTAGTGGGAGATTGTTGGACATGCGAGCCCACGGCGAGCCATTATGCAATAAATGTTATTGCAATTCACTCCTTAATCTGAAATAAAGAGTACATAATTTGCATAATAGGTCCCTTAGTACAATTAGGGTTATGTACCATGGCCATCTTAATTATCATACAGCTGTTGATTCAATTATTGAACCATAGAGGCTGGTGCTTAGATGAATATCTAATGAGTTAGATTGAGGACTCATCAAGCACCGTCAAATGATTATTAAGAGATGATCTCCAGCCTGAGTAGGAGATGGCAATCCTATCTCATTTAGGTTGATATCTGACCGACCTCTTGATGCAGGTCCTCTGCATAGGAATAGAGATTCGGAGGTGTCGGATGAGTTAGGTCAAAGAGTTAACTTAACGAGATCGAGATAACCAAAGACCTATATCGTATGCTGTCACGATACATGCACACATCCTCTGACCGGAGACAGATGTGTTACTATGTGTCTGAGTATGTACATTTGGCAGACCAATAGGTTGATGGCCTAATCAAGGTCTATACACCGGCGCGCTGGTGTGCATATAAGGGCATATAAGTAATACGATCTCTCAAAGGGATCATACAGGTTCACTACTGAACCGGAAGACAAGAGCTCACTCATGAGATATTGGGAAGAATCAAATTCCGTGCGCACGGTCGTCTCGCTTTGGAAGCTTGACTGAATTTGTTGGTTTGATATATACTTTTGGAAAGTATATGATCAAGACCTAGGTATGATATATGCTTTTGGAAAGTATATGATCAATACCGACTCCCAATGATCGAATGAGAAACTTACTGATAAAACCCTGAAGTAGACAGTGTAAAGTTGATCTAATACTTCGGGTTTATTCTGAGTCTTCCAGTATGCAGGATGTACAAGTGTTAGGAATACCTGAGGGTGATGTGATCATAAACGGTTGTATAACCATGACGCTTCCATTCCTAGGGAGTGATGAAACGGGTCTGGATTTTAGTGACTCCTCTCAGTAGAGAAGTAATCTTATCTTAGTCCAAATGTTGGACATTGATCTGAATGTGATTCGGACTCAATGAGAAGATTAGACTTGCGGTCTTGATTTAATCAAGCATCTATGGGAGGCCCGAGATCTGGATTTGAGATATGATCTCAATATCCATGTCACTATACGTGGAACAATACAATCGCCCTGTCCTTATCTCCAATTATTCGCGGAGAAAGCGCATTATCCTTGAAAGAGTTCATGGATAATTCTATTGTTGATATATGTATCCGAGCATTGAGAAAATGGATAATTAAATGTGATTTAATTATCAACATTAATATGAATTTGATTCATATTATAAAGAGAGTTATCTTAGATAATTAAATGTGATTTGATTATCAAAGATGTGAATAATGTGAACGTGATTCATATTATTTGAACACATGAGATAAAGAGATCCAAGATGATTAAATATGATTTAATTATCAAGGATAAGAATAATGTGGATAGTAATATCCAATTATTCATAATATATTATAAATGTGATTTATAATGTATTAGAGAGAGCTAATTATAATTTATATGTGTTGATTAATTGTTATGTGTATTGGATACACATTGTGTAATTAATTGACAATGTAAATTACATGTTGTTTTGGGTTGTGAATTTGATTCACAATTTTTCTATGGCAAGATTGCAATATTCTCAAATATAATTGTGAATTATTTTTGAAGAATAAAAAACCAACAAAAGTTGTTGGAAATAAATAGAGGAGATTTTCAAGGAGATATGCAATCTCATGGATTTCCATGAGATTGCTCCCTCCATGGAAAGAGGGGGGGCGGCACATCATTCCCAAAAGGAATGTGTGGCCGTCCACATGGAAAGTGCATGGAGATGAAATCTCCATGCACATTCTCTCCTTATTTATTGAATTGATTTTGGATTAATTTGTATTTGATTTTGTCAAATATATTTTGATCTAAATTTGTTGGTTTTACCAACAACAATCTTAGCCATTGGATTGACATAAATCAATCTCACCCATTGATTTTATATGTCACATGGATTGAGATCCATGGATCCCAAAACCCTATAAATAGAAAGGCATACCCATGCTCTCTCTTTACACATAATGCTTGAGAAGCATCTCTCTCTCCCTCTCTCTTTCTCTTTAGAGGTCAGCCCTCTCTCTCCCTCTCATGGCCGTCCACCATGGATGCCATGGAGAGGTTCTCCATCGCCGCGGCATCGTCGTTATGCTGCCCGTTCTTCTGCTCGTGGATCTCCGTCTCCTTCGGTGCGCCTCGCTCGTGAAGAAGATGTTGGATCTCGTGTGTCGAGATCAGGAGATCCGCCGCTTGGATCATCAACATGGATTGCGAGAAGCACGCGGTTCATCCCCGCGCTCGCAAGCATCTCCTCCGTCGGATCAGACTTGAGACAGGAGGTCTCTTAGTTTAGAGACTTGATCGCAACCACGCTTCAAGAGGTAATCCTATTACTTGTTTGTGGTTTAGACGAGATGATCCGAGAAGTGTTCTTGGATCATGTGGTCTCGTCGTAATAAATTTTTTTTAAATTCCGCTGCACCGAGCAACTAGTCCGACTAGTCGCTCCTCGTCGTATTCGATATGACGCTCACGCTTCCGTGATGCGCTTGAGGATCTAACCATATCCTTCACAGCTTTCACTCCATCTTTGGCCCTCCCCTTCGTTGCCAAGGAGCTCCTCCACCTCGCCTGAGTGATAGTCGTGCGAGAGAGAGTCGAAGCGAGTCTCGGGCAGCGGGAACTACTGATCCGGCAGCTTCTCGCCGCCGTGCACTGCCGCGAGCGTGCCAAGCCTCGGGACACGACGACCCCTTGAGGTATTGACCCCCGGAGCTCCAGCAGCTCCAGCACAGTCGAATTCACCCGCCAGGTAGTTCCTTTAGCATGTATTTTAGCTTCATTTAGCTTTTACCCTAATTTGCCCCGCCAGCTTCGCCGGCTAATTCCGTTCACTCCGACTACCCATTTGTCCACCCGACCACACCACCGCCTTTGCCAGACCTCTCTCCATCTTCTTCACCCATCCACCCCCCCGTCTCGCCCCGGAGCAGGGCTATCGTCCTTGACGAATCCGAAAATGTAGTGTTTAAGAATGTGTTTTTATCGTGTCGTGCATTGTAGACGGCAATCGGAAACGGTCAAGAAAATACCACAAATAAGTTATTCAATTTTTACTCTCGTGGTTTTATGTTTGTTTTACTTGGGCAAGTCCCAAGGTCGATCACAAGGAGGCAAAGGAACAACCTAGAATTAAGTCTATCAAAGTTCGTGTTCGGTTTTCGAGGCGGTCTTTTTTTTGGAATTTTTCAATGTATTAGGGGGTGCACATGCAAATTCGGCCTATTCTAGGGACTAAAATGTAAATTTCAATCAAACGATGTCCGAAAAATACGAAACTTGGCCACAATGTAAATGACGATGAAATGAGTGCACTGTAAATTTTTTGAAATTTTTAGATGCAATATGAATTTTTTATGAATTTTTACACACAAACAAATTAATTTTCAATATTTAATTTTAATAAATCTTAAACCTACTTATTTTCAAGAACTAAAATTATCTACGATCTATCACTAGGTAATGGATCTTAGAAAAATCCTAGACCTCAAAAATATGGGATTTAATACCTATTAAAAATAAAATACTAAAACATACAAAATGATTTTTACAGGACAAAATATGCATGCAAATTCAAATCTTTTTGGGCACAATGTTAAGAATAGTTAACTCTACAATATATGATTTTTCGGGAATTTTTAAAGCAACGATTAATCAACTATGAATTTTGGAGCAAGAAATGGGCAAACTATGTAGATTTCCACAAAACAATTATTTATTAATCAACCATCAATCATAAAAATATCCACAATATGTCAAAATGTAGGGAATTAGTCAATAAACATCATGCTATTTTTAGATTAATAAAATAATGTAGAGATAAGGTTCAAAACAAAAGGGGAACACAGGGGTATTTCTGCAATACAATAAGTAAATAAAATAAGCATAAAATGCAAAGGAGGGATTTATCTGTAATTACCAAATGCTTTGGGGTAGGATCTGCAAAATTCCCAAAACGGTCACGTGCTAGGCACGTGACCTCTGGAGGCTGCGGCTGATCTGCAAAATGGAGAACCTTCGGGGGGGGGGGCTTTGTAAATTGCCCAAGGGGCACGTGCGCAGCACGTGTCCCCCTGGGGTTGATGATGCATCGTTCCCCCTACGTCACGTGCCACGCACGTGAGGAGGGGGCCTCGGGCGTCGACCCGGCGGCTGGTGGCGGAAGAGCTTTGGCAGCGCCGGCCAAGGCGGAGTGGTGGTTGGCTGTTATCGACGGCGGCGGCGTAACTGGAGAACCACCGCCTCCTGCGGTGGTTGGGCGGTGAAGCGAGGCGGAGCGGAAGGCGCTGGTGAAGGTTGATGTCGATGACGGAGTAGCGGTGAAGCTTGATGAAGTTGGTGGCGCACGGTGGAGTCGGTTGGAGTCGAAGGCGTTGCGACGAAGATGGTGGAGTTGACGTAGGAGAACTTGGCTCAACGGCGCCGAAACGCGGAGCTGGGGCAGTCACGCAACAGAGGTGCGGCACTGCGACGAGGGGGTGGGACCTCGGACCTCGCCGGAGATGAATGAAGAGGAAGCGGCGCTGTCACCGCCGCTCCTCCAACTTGAAGCTTACTCGGCGGATACCGTTCTGTGGCGCGGAGGTTTTCTTAAATGGCGATGGCAGCTCGTCGGGGAAGGAATGGGATCTTCTCAGATCTGGAGATGGCGATATTGAGGGGATGGAGGAGGAGATCTGGTGATGGATTTGACGCGGCGGCGGCGAGGGAAATGCGGAGGCGATCGGAGGTGGCGCGAGATTCGCGGGGCGGATTGGTGAGGGGATTGGCGGTGTATCGGGGACAAAGGGGGTCGCGCGAGATTCACGACGATGTTGGCTGGGTGGCGGACCTAACGAAGGAGGCGGGAGGAAGACGATGCGGGAGGGTCGTCCGATCAGGTGCGATCGGACGGCCAAGAATAGGACACGTGGCACGTGGGACAAAGGGCGAGAGGGGGAGCGCGCACGTGCTGAGCACATGCCTAGGTGGCACGTGCCTCGCACGTGCGTGGTTTTTTTAATTTTATTTTTTTTATTTTTTTTATATATTTTTTTTATAAAACGAATTATAAATAAAGCCAAATGTGGTTGACACGTGGCGGCACCAGGTGCCGCCACGTGTCAGCACTAGATAATTCAAAAATAAAATATTTTGTAAAATCGATAAAAAATAGTAAACGGCCTCAGATCGAAAAAGTTTCTTCACGAAATTACTCGTCTCGATGTGATCTACAACTTTCATGAAAACATCGAAATCAAAATCGATCATTTGCACAAAGTGGTATTTTTGGGGTATCCCATGTACATAGAATACCATGATTTTGGGGTTTTGTATTTTTTTTTCATTTTTAAACAAGATAAAAATGCGGAAAAATTACGGTAAAATCAAAGATAAATAAAGACACCTTAATCTATTTTTTTTATTAATTGATAAAATATGTACAGAAAATATTAGGTCAAAAATAGCTAAAATATACAATATACAAAAGAGGCCCAAAACCCAACTTTCACATATGAGCTCCGATTCACTTGAACTTGGTCTTGTTTTGAAGGTAATTGAATGTACATTAGTTCAAAAGTGAGTAGGATTAAAAAGGACATTGGATGAGGAAGATATGGGGCTTTTTGTCCGAAAATCCTGAAATTAGGGTTTGGGTTTTTGGTCCACTTATTTGGGTTAGTAATTTTTTTTGTATTTTTCCTTTATTCTTATTAGTGATATGTACACAGTGGAAGTGGTTTTGAGTCATTCGGAGTTAGCGTGAAAGAGTTAAAAATCCGGGAAGTTAGGCTATTTACAGGTCATTTTTGGCATGGATTTTTGGCTTCTTATTTTGTGCAGATTTTTGTGCTAAAATGCAATTCTTATGAAATCATGCACTAATGCTAATTATGCAGAATAGATGCAAGAATGCTGTTGATTTTGAGGGTTTTGAGCTTAAGAAATGAGATTTAGAGTGATGAATACGAGATTCATCATCCCCTATACTTAAACCATGCTCGTCCCTGAGCATAAAAAAGAAATGCCATGAGGTGAAATGAGATTGGGTTCCATACGAAGACCATGAACTGAAGGTGAGAGTGAACCTAAACTCAACCTTTGGATTATTTGTGTGTCGGAACTTCTTTGAGACTTAGAATTTTCAAATCAACAGCCCTCAAGTTCTACACATCATTGCTACAGTTTCGGCTCAGAAGTCATCTTAGATCAATCATCTTCCCAAAGTATACCCTATGAACATTGAATAACCGACTCATGTGTGTGAAAGGTTTTATCTCTTCCCATTCAGAATGCCGGGCTACCGTATGAACCTCTTCTCCAGTAACTCGTCCTCGGGGAGTCAGGTATTTCCTTCTAAGGTCTGTTGCGTTGTGTTCACAATCGACTTGGGAGGAGAAGATAGAAGAAGGAGAAAAGAACTGGAGGGTGGCCAGTGTAGTCACCTCTCCTTGTGAAGATGGCCAGTGTAGCCGATTCTTCACCAAGATCTGCAGGTTTCTTGAAGCTTGGACCTTTTTGGTCAGATTTTTATTTGGTAGAATGCTTCTTTGTATTTGGAATTTTTGGTGGTTCTGCTTGGATCTTGTTTTGCCCCTACGGATATAGCATCTTTTTGTTCCGTACATTTTTTTGGGGTCTTAGAAAAATTGTGACCAGCCGTCCATCCCTTTTCCGAAGCTTTATTTCAACCCGTACTCCGATTTTAGATGTCCACGCTACCAGAAAAGAAACTCACACAGCCTTCCAACATCCCGTTTGAGTTGAGCTAAGTGCATAGTGCGAGAGTACAAATTAATTCCTTATTCCAGAGTTGTACCCAGAATGAAGAGACCAGGTTAGACACTAAGAGTCAAACTCTGTGCATTGTTATGTGGAACTCAAAGAATTAAGTCAACGACCTGAAGACTCTAAAATCCTATTTCTCGGTAAAGTTCCTCTGAAAATTAGGTGGATTAAGGTCAAGTCCAGACCACTCTCGGTTTCAGCTCATAACTCGGTTCAGAACCCAAAGACTTTTCACATATGCAAATGCGATGCTTGGATGAAGTGCAGGTGTGTGAAATGCAGACACTTTTTTATCTTTTTTTTATACAAAGGATTTTTGTGTGTTTTTGTTTTTTTTGTTTTTTTTGTTTTTTTAATGCAAAAAATGAATAAGAAGTCATTTTTTTTCAAAACTTTTGGATACAGTCAGTGTTAGTGGTAAAAAGTTTTTTTTCTTACTTTTTTTCTTTGTTTTTCTTTTTTTATTTATTTTTTTTGTTTAATTACCCACCCCGTAAATACATATAGACTTACGTGAAAGTACGAGGTATGGCTAAAATATATACACAGTATATACAGACCCCCCTATACTTAGCGAGTGATGTGTCCTCAGAGCACAAGAAGCGTAAAGAAGACGTAGCTCGGGCTAAGCGTAAAAGAGTGAAAAAGAACAAGATTTACAGAATCCCCCCCTATACTTAGACTGTGAATAGTCTAAGTATAGAAGAAGAGCGGAAAAGAAAGAAGAAAAATGAAGCGATCGGGGTATGTGAATGAGGAGAGTATATACAGGTGGGTGTCGGTTCCCCCTATACTTAGGCTCTGGCCAGCCTAAGTATAGAAGAAGGGTGGAAGCGAGTCGATCTGGAGGAGTGTCATGGAGGAAATGGAATATACAGAAGGCATCGGTCCCCCCCTATACTTAGGCCTTGGCCTAAGTAGAGGAAGAGGCTGTACAAGGAGACCGATGTGGTCGGGAGGGAGGGTGGGTAGCCGATGATTAAGGCAGTTTACGGCTGATCTTTTTGTGAGCCTACGGTGGGAGATCGTAATAAGTTGGGGATGAGACATGTGATTCCCAACTATTATTAGTGTCATCCTCAGAAGTATCATGATGGATAGTAGATGAAGTATTTGGGTCAGATGAAAGGTAGCCATCATCAGAGTTATGCTCAGAAGAATAGTATTTGAAAGTGGACACACTCAAGATATTCATGTCTTTTTGTTTCTTCAACTGTTTCCTAAAGATTCGTTCCTTTTTAAGATCAATCGGTTTGTCCTCAGATGAATATTCAGATGCTCCGGTCTCAGACAGTTCATAAGAAATAATTCCAGTGTAATTGAGGAAGGTTGGAGCATCAGCTTTGGATGAGTAATAATTAGGAACAGGAGTTGTCCAACGAGAATCGAATTTTGGATCCTTGCGAAGATATGGCTTTAGAGCTGCCGAACAGACTTTACTCATGTAGACGACCTTTTCCGGACCTGATGAGGGATCATCAACCGATTCCTCTTCTGAAAGATCAAAGGTGACTTTCTTTTTGTTGTTTCGTGAAGATGTCGGTTCATTTGAGTACCCAGATGAATAGCCATTAAAATTCTTCTCCTTGGTCAGTGTTCGGGCTACGTGTTCATTCTTTGTTTCCTGAATGTTGGTGCACTCTCGATTTGGGAGGATTTGGTCAAGATAATCAGAGTAGGTTGCTCCAGGGTGCGACCATGCAAATGTCTCAGGATCGTAGTAGAAGGATTTGTCTATTTTGAAATCTGCGGGAATTGAGATATCGGAGAGAGTCTCTAAACCAATAGTCTCATTAACAAACGCAATCTCAGGTGTAGCAGCAGGGTAGGGCTCTTCTACCATTTCATGGTTGCGGTTGTTGGGGACTTCGTGGGTTACCTCAGAAAATCGTGGTTCCTCAAAACTGTATCAGATCGTAGTGATTCCAATGCCGTAAAATTTGTTTCCCGAGTCTCACAATCGATACTCGCCTTGGCCAATGCCAAGAATGGTTTTCCGAGAATGATTGGAGACCGGGTGAATTCTCCTTGATGCTCAATATCAATGATCACGAATTCTACCTTGAGTGGAGCACCTTGGAATTTCATGATGACAGAAATGGTTCCTCTCGGCCTTTTTATCGATCGGTCCGCTAATTATCCAATCTCTCGTATCTTCCGAATTGGGCCGAGTTTGAGTTCCTGAAATACAGAGGTCGGGAGGATATTGATCGTTGAATCGTCATCAATACGAGCATGTGTGAAAATTGTGTCTTTGATTTCACAGTCAAATCTGGGCAACCGCTTCACTATGCGGCTCTTGGTTTTTCTCCTCAACACCAAGGAGGAGGCCATTGACAAGATATGTCTTTTAGTTTTTGTTCTAATCCTTCCTGACTTTTTGATGATTAATCTGTCCATTAGAAATTTCTTAAGGTCAGGGAAGTGTTCAATGGCCTTTATTATGGGAAGTTCAAAAATCAAGTATTTTTCCAGTGCTTCCCGTAAAGCAGGATCCAAATTCCTCAGATCTTCTTCAGATTCAATTTTTATGAGATTTTCTGGATTTTCAAAATTTTTTGTATTTTTTGTGTGGTGTGGCGATGCAGTGTCTTCCTTAGATGAGAAGGGGCCTTGATATTCAGAGTTTGGGTCAAAGGCATAGTCATTCCTAGGGGAATAATAAGCAGAGGTGTTTATATTAGACTCATCCCTAGGTTTTTGAATATCCTCCAAATTTTCATCATGGGATCCAATCATTTCCTCATTTAGTTTTACACCCGATCCACCGTAGAATGAGATTACTCGGTCGGCAAATTTTTGAAATCTATCCTCTATTAATTCAAATCTTATTTTTATCCTCGAAACATTATCCTCACAATTTTGTTCATGATCAACCACGAGAGCACTCGGATTTTGTTCAATGATTCCGTCTTCCATTTTTCTGTACGTGCGGAGAGGAGAATTCTTGGAATATCCATTATACGATCATTTCTTGAAAATTTCTCCTCAAAAATTATGGAAGGAGGCTGCTCATATGGTACAGGCATGTGTATTTGATCTGAGTATAGTTCAGTCCTTTGATCATGATTGGTCAGCTCTTGATATGTGTCTAGGAGGTCTGTCCAGTCCTCTGTATGGGTTTCATGTCTGACGAGGGGTCTGTCGTGGTCAATCCAACGCTGATGGTCATTAAGTGCATGTCTTTCCATCTGGGTTTGGTTTCTCTGCCAGTCATGGGATTTAAAGGGATTTCGATCTTGAAATGCTTCATTGAAGAGAGATTGAGAATGAGGTGGTTCAGTCCAAGATGGTAAGTGGTCATTTCCGGTTGGATGTTTTGAGTAAGGATTCAATGAGGTGGCCGAATTCATTTGCGGTTGAATGTTTCCCACAAATGATGGAGGATTATTAAAAGAAGAGGATGCAATTTATTTGGGCCAAACCGAGACAGATTTGTTTTCATAGTGATGTTCGGTCATTTTTGAAGGAGTTGAGAGAAATGATGGGTTGGATCTGAAATTTGGAAAAATTTCCATGATGAGATTAAAATCAAGAGATGAGAGAGATGATTGTATGGGACAGAAAATTTATCAAAAGTGCGGCTATTGATCTTCGATATCGGTTCACGCACACCAATACAAACACAAATCAACCCTGGGTTCACCAACTCACACAATGAAGCCGTAAGATTTCGGCTATTATCTTTTCAATTTTAGTTGGTGATAATTCAATCTTGGCAAAAATTTAGCGAGCTGAGATTTTTAATTTGGGCTCTATCCTTAAGTGTCGTCTCTCGCTCACTCAGAAAAATAAAATCATCCAAGGTCGGGGTTGCTCTCCTGCAGAAATTCTTGATTTTATGGGTTATTAAGATCGGCTATATTTAGCAGTCCCAATTTTAATGAGGTGATCACTGAAAAATTAGATGAGCAAAAATACACGTCTACCGTCCAGTCCCAATTTCCTTTAAAATTATGTGATAAAACAAGAGAGAGGAGTTCAGGAAAAGCTGATGCACGCGGAAAACTATGATGAGTGCTCAGTTAGAAGACTTACAGTGAATCCTCGTAATCTCCATGTGGGATGCTAGACAGAATTTAAAAATTATTCTAAATGAAATGCAAGCCGATGGAAAACCACACCTAAGCAGAGAAAGTTCTATTAGCGGGAAGAATTGATTTAAATTTTTGGCTAAATTGAACGATCTATGTGCGTCTCGATTAAAGTGAAATGTGGCTTAAGATCCTACGAGCACAAGCCAAAATATAAATGCTCTGAGAGCCGTATGTGCAGGTCTATCCTAATCGCCACTCAAGTCGGGCCCCACCCTCTCCGGAGAGTGAAACAGGCCACGACACACCACAGAATAAATTCAGAGGTCTTTCTACATACGCGAGAGTCCAAACGGACACCGCTGTAAAATTACAAAAATTTTAAAAATTGCAGAAATTAAAACCTAGACTCTACGCTCTCTCACGACTCGACTCGATCTTAAATTAATTGTGGTTTTTGCAGAGTCGGTGAAGTTGCGTCGGTTATTGAAAACCGCTCCACGTACAAGGTACTTCGCAAAAAAAATAAGAGAGAAAATGTAAGAGAATGACTCAAAAATATATGAAAAATAAAGGATGAATATAAAGTGCAGGAAAATGAAATTTACAATTTAAAATTCGGGGGTCAGACTACCCGAATGCGGAAAACCGAATGAAAAATTTTTAGACAAAAATCTAAGCCGTTTGCCTCCCCGGCAACGGCGCCATCTGACGAATCCGAAAATGCAGTGTTTAAGAATGTGTTTTATCGTGTCGTGCGTTGTAGACGGCAATCGGAAACGGTCAAGAAAATACCACAAATAAGTTATTCAATTTTTACTCTCGTGGTTTTATGTTTGTTTTACTTGGGCAAGTCCCAAAGGTCGATCACAAGGAGGCAAAGGAACAACCTAGAATTAAGTCTATCAAAGTTCGTGTTTGGTTTTCGAGGCGGTCTTTTTTTTGGAATTTTTCAATGTATTAGGGGGTGCACATGCAAATTCGGCCTATTGTAGGGACTAAAATGTAAATTTCAATCAAACGATGTCCGAAAAATACGAAACTTGGCCACAATGTAAATGACGATGAAATGAGTGCACTGTAATTCTTTTGGAATTTTTAGATGCAATATGAATTTTTTATGAATTTTTACACGCAAACAAATTAATTTTCAATATTTAATTTTAATAAATCTTAAACCTACTTATTTTCAAGAACTAAAATTATCTACGATCTATCACTAGGTAATGGATTTTAGAAAAATCCTAGACCTCAAAAATATGGGATTTAATACCTATTAAAAATAAAATACTAAAACATACAAAATGATTTTTACAGGACAAAATATGCATGCAAATTCAAATCTTTTTGGGCACAATGTTAAGAATAGTTAACTCTACAATATGTGATTTTTCGGGAATTTTTAAAGCAACGATTAATCAACTATGAATTTTGGAGCAAGAAATGGGCAAACTATGTAGATTTCCACAAAACAATTATTTATTAATCAACCATCAATCATAAAAATATCCAAAATATGTCAAAATGTAGGGAATTAGTCAATAAACATCATGCTATTTTTAGATTAATAAAATAATATAGAGATAAGGTTCAAAACAAAAGGGGAACACATGGGTATTTCTGCAGTACAATAAGTAAATAAAATAAGCATAAAATGCAAAGGAGGGATTTATCTGTAATTACCAAATGCTTTGGGGTAGGATCTGCAAAATTCCCAAAATGGTCACGTGCTAGGCACGTGACCTTTGGAGGCTGCGGCTGATCTGCAAAATGGAGAACCTTCAGGGGGGGGGGCTTTGTAAATTGCCCAAGGGGCACGTACGCAGCACGTGACCCCCTGGGGATGATGATGCGTCGTTCCCCCTACGTCACGTGCCACGCATGTGAGGAGGGGGCCTCGGGCGTCGACCCGGCGGCTGGTGGCGGAAGAGCTTTGGCAGCACCGGCCAAGGCGGAGTGGTGGTTGGCTGTTATCGACGGCGGCGGCGTAACTGGAGAACCACCACCTCCTGCGGTGGTTGGGCGGTGAAGCGAGGCAGAGCGGAAGGCGTTGGTGAAGGTTGATGTCGATGACGGAGTAGCGGTGAAGCTTGATGAAGTTGGTGGCGCACGGTGGAGTCGGTTGGAGTCGAAGGCATTGCGACGAACATGGTGGAGTTGACGTAGGGAGAACTTGGCTCAACGGCGCCGAAACGCGGAGCTGGGGAAGTCACGCAACAGAGGTGCGGCACTGCGACGAGGGGTGGGACCTCGGACCTCGCCGGAGATGAATGAAGAGGAGAGCGGCGCTGTCACCGCCGCTCCTCCAACTTGAAGCTTACTCGGCGGATACCGTTCTGTGGCGTGGAGGTTTTCTTAAATAGGCGATAGCAGCTCGTCGGGGAAGGAATGGGATCTTCTCAGATCTGGAAATGACGAGATTGAGGGGATGGAGGAGGAGATCCCGGTGATGGATTTGATGCGGCGGCGGCGAGGGATATGCGGAGGCGGAGCGGAGGTGGCGCGAGATTCGCGGGGTGGATTGGTGAGGGGATTGGCGGTGTATCGGGGACGAAGGGGGTCGCGCGATATTCGCGGCGATGTTGGCTGGGCGGCGGAGCTAACGAAGGAGGTGGGAGGAAGACGACGCGGGAGGGCCATCCGATCAGGTGCGATCGGACGGCCAAGAATAGGACACGTGGCGCGTGGGACAAAGGGCGAGAGGGGGAGTGCGCACGTGTAGAGCACGTGCCTGGGTGGCACGTGCCTCGCACATGTGTGGTTTTTTTAATTTTATTTTTTTATTTTTTATATATATTTTTTTATAAAACGAATTATAAATAAAGCCAAAAGTGGCTGACACGTGGTGGCACCAGGTGCTGCCACGTGTCAGCACCAGAAAATTCGAAAATAAATTATTATGTAAAATCGATAAAAAATAGTAAACGGCCTCGGATCGAAAAAGTTTCTTCACGAAAGTTACTCGTCTCGATGTGATCTACAACTTTCATGAAGATATCAAAATCAAAATCGATCATTTGCACAAAGTGGTAGTTTTGGGGTATCCCATGTACATAGAATACCATGATTTTGGGGTTTTGTATATTTTTTTTTCATTTTTAAACAAGATAAAAATCCAGAAAAATTACGGTAAAATCAAAGATAAATAAAGACACCTTAATCTATTTTTTTTTGTTTTTATTAATTGATAAAATATGTACAGAAAATATTAGGTCAAAAATAGCTAAAATATACAATATACAAAAGAGGCCCAAAACCCAACTTTCACATATGAGCTCCGATTCATTTGAACTTGGTCTTGTTTTGAAGGAAATTGAATGTACATTAGTTCAAAAGTGAGTAGGATTAAAAAGGACATTGGATGAGGAAGATGTGGGGCTTTTTGTCCGAAAATCCTGAAATTAGGGTTTGAGTTTTTGGTCCACTTATTTGGGTTACTTATTTTTTTGTATTTTTCCTTTATTCTTATTAGTGATATGTACACAGTAATGGTTTTGAGTCATTCGGAGTTAGCATGAAAGAGTTAAAAATCCGGGAAGTTAGGCTATTTACAGGTCATTTTTGGCATGGATTTTTGGCTTCTTATTTTGTGCAGATTTTTGTGCTAAAATGCAATTCTTATGAAATCATGCACTAATGCTAATTATGCAGAATAGATGCAAGAATGCTGTTGATTTTGAGGGTTTTGAGCTTAAGAAATGAGATTTAGAGTGATGAATACGAGATTCATCAGTCCTCCGCCACCACCGCTTCACCGGATGACTCCACGCAGCCTCATCCTTCATATTCCACGTGTTGTAACGGGTCGAGGCAGTTTGCCCTCAACCCCGTGTTTCGCCTGTGCAGGTCAGAACGTCAGGAGGACCTCATCTGGAGGTCTACAGCTCGGGCACAGGAGGTAGGCTCCACTTGCGTCGCCAGAGCTCCCCAGAGCTCCCCAGTGCCATCAGTGGAGCAGAGGAGCTACGGACCATCGAGACGAAGAGATCCCCCACCTCAGCAGCTCCAGAGGAGGCCCAGCTTGCCTGTGGTGCGCCGGCGAAGTACGCCGGCGTCTTGTTCTTCCTGGACCTTCAGCCACCGTCCGATCACCACCTCAGCCTAGTTCAGATCTTGACCGTTCGTTCACGCCAGTTCTCCACTGTCGGATTTAGTAGTGGTCTGATCTGGACCATCCACTCAGGCGAAGAGACACCCTGCAGTCAGGACCGTTCGATCTACACGTGTCATCTTCACTGCCGTTGATCTAGCGAGGGTTTACCCACAGCGCACCTTAGCCGTCAGATCCGCCACGTGGGAGGCTCTCAACCCTCGGATAATAAATGGGGTAAATATCCCTTAGGCCCCCTATTATTTTATATTTACTTTTTAGTACTGTAAATATTTTGTCCCGTTAGTTTTATTTTGTAAAAATTGCATCGAGGACCTTCTTGTTTTGGATATTTACATTATAGTGCCAGTGTGTCTTGGCCACGTGCATCGACACATGATTTAGTGGGCTTTTTGCACTTTCTACCATGTATTCCGTGCATGTTGATGTTCTATATTTTATAAATAGGAATTGCATTTCAGTCCTTCTAGGCCTGGTCCACGTGCGCTGCGTGTGATTTATTGGACTTTTTGTGCGTTTGCCCCTGAACTTTTATGCCATGTTAATTGGCCCCAGGACTTTATTTTTATTGCAAACAGGTCCATGTACACTTTGGGCTCTTGTTTGATTTAAATAAAATATCAATTTTTATCCAAATCGTGTGAAAATTTGGTACGTGGCTCCTGCTACTATGTAGAATTTTTACCAATTTTTGGATACATTTTTGAGCCTTTTTATTATTTTTAAAAATTCAAAAACAGCCAATTTTGTCTCTGTCCAGTTTAGAAAATCCTAAAAAATATAAAAACCCTTTTAAAAATTCGAAAAAAATAAGATTTTGTGTGTTTTGGCCTGTTTGATTTTCTGTCCATTTTTAGTTATTTTTAGATTTATAAAAAACTTTAAAAATTAAAAACCTTGAAAAACTCATAAAAATTCTAAAAAAATGATAGAAAATTCAAAAATTAATAAACTCGTTTTCTGATTTTTGTTTCTTATTTCTATTTTCCAAGAAAAATACCTCCAGGCTCTTTTAGGACCATTTTGTATTTTATTTTGGTCCTTGAAGCCTGGCTGGACAACAACACAGTTTTTCTTCCTTCTTTCATTTTTAGAAAATTCCCTAAAAATCATAAAATTCTCAAAAATTCACCAAAAACAGTAAAAAATCCATAAAAACATAAAAATATTTTTGTTTAAATTTTTGGACTATTTTTGAGTAATTTAATAATTGGTCAAAGTTGCTTGATTTTATTGTTTTGTTATTTTCTTTATAATTAAATATCCAAAAAAATATTAAAATAATAAAAACCACCAAAAAATATTTCATTTTCTTTTTTCTGACTACTTCGTAGGCTGCGAGGCCAATCCGCGCTCCCTGAGTCCAACCCTGGGTGCTACACCAGGCTAATCTCATAGCCAGGGCCACTATTTGTTTTTCGTTGATTTATTTGCTTTATTGGTGGTCTGTTCCATATTTTTCTTGTTGATCTGATTGATTTCCGAGATCCGGGTCGCAACGACCCTAGCTCTATTTTATTCACCCAAGTCTCGGTCATTTTTCGGCTCATTAGAATGGTGCCGTTGCCGAGGAGCACGGCTTAGTAGTCTATTTTCTTTGATTTTTGTTTTATTTTGATTTTCGCGGCTTTCCACTGCCTTTTCTTCGTCCGCGGCTTTTCACGGCTTTTTGTTTTTCTTTTATTTTCATTTTATTTTATTTTTATTTTTGTTCCTTTATTTTTGTTTTTTAATTGATTTGCTTGTTTTTTTATTCCTATTTTTACATATATACCATGTTTTCTTTTTCTTATTTTATTTACTTTATTTCTATCTAGTTTGACACTTTTTGTTTTCTTGCAAGGGCCCGAGGACCGAGGTGGTGACTTTCGAGGAGCCGACGCAACCGCAGCAATCGGAGGCGGCTCCCTTCTGCACGGAGCCGCAGGAGAGAGCGAGGAGGCAGCCGAGTGCGGGCGTAGTGTAGAATTAGTTTAGGTTTCTTTTTTGCATTATTTGAACAATTATTATAATAAAACAGGGACATGACACTCAACCGGACTTCTTAGACTCTCGAGGTCTATTTCGCCGAGCACCGGTGTGCTCGGGGACCCTTCGGCTTTTTCGCGGTTTTCATGGTTTTCTTTACCGTTTATTTACTGCCTTTCTGTTTCTCGCGGTTTTCAGCCCCTAGCCTTAGGATTTTTGCTTGACTGTGACGTAATTAGTAGGGTCCACACACCTTAATAAGTTTGCATGTACCTATAGTTCGATTAATTGGACCAACAATAAAAGGATAATAAAAAGACTATTTGGTCACCTGAGGGATCACGCGCTACTAGAGGTCGTATACAGCGCTGGCAGGGCCCGTTTTGGCGGGCACCGATCGACATCCGAGACCGAACACCGACCCTTCTCGATTGACCACTTAGCCACTGTTCTATCGAGTAGAACTGCTTGCTTAGGGCACGGATTTCCGCCTGCATCGTTTAGGTAGTTTTATTTCAGTCTTTAAATTCTGCGCGGATCATTTTGCATGTAGACTGTTGGAGTCAGATACGCATCTCTTACTCGGCATGCATCGTTGATTTTCTCGCGCATCGGCTTTTTCGACTTCTCCCCTTGATTTTTGGACTTAAACAATCAGGAGAACCGAAAAATTTGTTAGGCGTTTGTTTTTATTTGAAAAATACCTAAAAAGAAAAATAATAAAATCGGGACTGCTAATCACACTTGATCTAAAAGACACCTCATTGAAAATCTGTCTTGGGGAGAGTAACCCCCTCCTTGTTTGGTTTGGATGAGCGAGAGAGTGACTCGTACCTAGGCTAGAGCCATATTCGATTTCTCGACTGATTACCGGCTTTCTGTACGGGACAATCGGTCGAGAATATTGGATTCCTATCAGGTCACGTAATCGCTCTGAAAGATTGAATGATCACCTAAAATAAAATCGACAAGATAATTGACCAATCCCTTTCGATCTTCAGCTCTGTGTGCGTAGGTGAATCAAGGGTTTTGTTTTCTCATCTTGTGTGATTCCAGATCCCTTCTGCCTTCTCCCAATCTTCTTCTCCTTTCATTCTTTTCTCCCACCCACCCTCCCTTATGTCTTCCTCTTCTCCTCTACCCCTGGATGATGGATCCCCCTCACTCTTGGTCGACTCTTGCAGCTTCTTCTTCACCATCTGACCATCAGTGTAGTCCACCTTCAAGGGAGGTCAGATCCCTGACCAACCTCCCGCTCCCTCCCTCCCATCCCTTTCTTTACTCTGGGCATGCTGCGCTAGACGTCCGTGGATACTAGATAGAATAGATGCAAGACCCGGACGATGCCTTTGATGAGTTGAGAGTGCACTCTGTTCATGATCACAGAGAGCAGATGAGATCATCAGAGAGATTCTATCCCAGATGGATGGTGGAGCATATAGGACATGGAGCTCAGTCAGATTCTACATTACGTCCATTCATCTTGGATTTGAATCTCATTTAGAGTCTGCTGACATTTTCAGGGGAGGCGCACGAGGAGACCTATCTTCACTTGTCTGTGTTTGAGGAGTTTTGCAGAGCACAATTATATGCAGGCATCACTGCAGAGGAGCTGATGCTGAGGACCTTCCCATTCACGCTTCAAGCAGAGCCATGAGATGGCACCGACGATTGGGAAGGAGATTCGCTACATGGGGAGACTTACGCCAAGAGTTTCTACATAGATACTTCCCCCCACGTAGAGTAGAGTTTATGCGGTCTTTGATCACCGCCTTTTTAGTTGACCCCCATGAGCCATTGCATGAAGCATGGCCGAGGTTTCTTGACCTCTTGAGGAGATTTCCGGACCACCGACTTCCACTGACAGACCTGATTGAGATCTCCATACGGGGGATGACCGCAGAGCAGCTAGCACTGGTGATTACCACATGTGGCGGTTCACACCGCAGTTCCGAACATTCACCTACGGGATACCATCTCGAGCTTACTTTCACACCGATCTTCTCCACGAGATACCATAGTCGGGACAACACAGGCGGATGTTGCAGTACCAGTGTGGTGTGTCACATTACATGAGGATACACTTTCTACACACCAGCCTGAGGACTTGAATGCTCTAGCACCACAGTGTACAGAGGAGATGACTGCGATAACAGAGGATCTGACCCAGAGTCTACTCGAGTTCCCGTTGGTCTTCCAGCTACAGGTCGAGTAAGTCCCAGAGTTTTCAGTCGACGAGTCTTGGATATCAGATCTTCTGATACTCTAGGAGTCGGAGGAGCCCCCGCTACTACAGCCATTGACTCAGTCACTTCTGTTTCAAGTCCCGGAGGAGTCAGCCTCTTTTCTGTAGAGACACTTCTCGGAGTCCGACAACGACCATGACTCAGCCCAGCAGCCACAGTTCGATATGGAACACCACCTTGAGAGACCAGATACAGATAGTACCATATTCGAGCCGTTTGTCCTCCAATTTGACGATACAGACACACTTGCTGAGGACCAGTTGGCAGCCAGCATTGTCGCAGAGCGTGGATCAGCTGCATATACAGTAATAGCCTCCACGATGTTGACCAGTACTTTCTCCTGCTTCCAGATTGCCGACAGCCACACTTCAGATGATGATGCAGCCTAGTGCACAGAATTGGTGCTTGACAACAACGCATATGCCCTTCTAGATCCTGATCCTCTATTTCTCACTTCTGATCTTGCATTTCTCCCTGTGGGTTATCTGTGGGAGAATGCCGCACACGATGTGTAATCAGTTTCACCTTCTGAGAGTGTTTCCGATCTGGCGGAACACGAAACCGAGTCTTCTGAGCCTTCTCGCCTCGATGACCCTCGCGAGGATGAGCCCATCCTGGAGATATTCTATGATCTGCCCGATTTGCTTCTATTTCATACATCGGATATCAGTCTTCTTAGAGAGTCTCCTGATCTTGACTGTCCACACCTTCTTGAGACACTGATTGACGTGGAGGATTCCATGACTGATCCATCCTTCTCCACGTTTGACTTCGTCGGCTTTACACTTTCACTCAAGTCTGATTCCGGGCAGATGATTTCTTTTGTGCTACCGAATCCCGATCACATATTTCCATATCCTTGGTCGGTAGCAGACACCCGCCTGATTGCATACCTGGGTGTCATTCTTTACACCTTTGATTTCATCGCGGTTCTCATACCGAGACTACGACGACAGTACGACATTCGCCTTACCGATGCCGTCTTGAACCTTGACACAACATTGTCCTAGCCTTTGCGCCCAGCTAGGGGCGTAAAAACTAGCGCTTGTTGAGAGGCACCTCAACATTGTACCCTTTTGTATATACATGTTTTGTCTTGACTTGATCTTTCTTTCTTCCATTCTTGTTTTCACCCCAGGTCTCGTATAGGATTATCTTGTCTATACTTAGGATATACTTCATCCTAAGTATAGGGGGGTGGAAACACCGAGTTGTTCTCCGGTTCTGTTCCATCACTTCTGTTGTTGCCTATACTTAAGGATTCTTCACCTTAAGTATAGGGGGAGTGATGTCCTCTCACCTTGTATATATTTGTTGGTTTTCTTCTTCGTGTCTTTATACCCCTGTTTTTGCTGCCTATACTTAGGGATATTTTACCCTAAGTATGGGGGGGGGGGGGGTAAACCATGTACATTCGCCACTCGGTTTTCCCTTTGTGTACAACCTGCTATACTTAGGATTATTTGATCCTAAATATAGGGGGAAAAGCCGAGACCCTCTTGATTTCTATTCTTTCATTCGTCTTTGTATATAGCCCTCATTTTCACTTCCCTATACTAAGCACGAGTTATATCTTCTTCATTGCTCTTGACTCTGAGGACATCGTTCTAGCTAAGTATAGGGGGTGTGTGTATATATCTCATATATACATTAGCCATAACTCGTACTTTGTGTGAGTGTGTAAATAAATAAAAATGGCTAAATACCCAAAATCCATAAAAATTAAAAATTTTCATGTAAATAAACATTCTTTTATTTGCACATACATAGCTATTGTACAAATTATTTTTGTAAAAATGTTTTCAAAAACTTTTTATGTAAATAGTGTGTAAATATGTGTATGTCAAAACTACGTATATAGTACAAAATTTTTCCAAAATGTTTTGAAAATCAAAAGTTTGCAAAAACCTTGTGTAAATTTGTGTAAATATTTTGCAAAAGTTGCATCCATGCATTCATTCATGATTTCAAAACATTTTCAAAAATTTGCATGTGTGAAAATATTGTGTAAACAGTATCTTTGTATATACTTGTATAATTTTTCTGGATTATAGTTGATATTTTAACTAGCCTGGAATTAAATTGGGAAATGGAGCTTGATTAAGATCTTAATCCACCTAATTATAAGAGGAACCTTATAGGGCTTAGGGTTAAGGCTTTTCAGGTCCATGGTGACTTAATTCTTTGAGTCCACTAGGCTATGATCACATGTCATCTCAATGAGCATAAGTAGAGCACTTAACAACACACACATAACTCATATAGACAATGGCTTGACTTGGACCCACACGTTACACCGAGCTCTCTACAGAGGAGGTGGTTAGGAGGCAGTCTTCCTTGACTTGGGGTAGCATATGAGGGTAGTACTTCTAGGTAGAACCTCTCTTCTTCTTTTAGTGAAGGAAGTGCATCTCAACTTGGTCTGGTTGCCATGAGGTCTAACGACAGGAGTTGTGGGTTGCAATAATGCTTCAAAAGAGGGATAGTCTACTGGCTCAAGAGGAAAAACACCTTATGTATATATGCTGCACATTGTAGATATGTTGTATAGATGCACTTGAAAAAAAATGCAAAAAGAAAATAACTCCATAAAATTGGTGGGTCTGAGAGAAAATGGTAATCCCACCGGAGTATGTATCTAGTGCAAATAAGAAAACCTTGAGACTCATAGTTCCATCTTATGTAGCTTGCAGCAGGGAGACTTTTACACTGGTTGAGCTCCCAAGGATACATGGCTACACTGGCCATGGTCCATTCTCTTCTTCCCCCTCTTCTTAAGCCGGTTGAACTTGAACATATAAGGGAATTCCCCGCTCCTCGAGGAAAGAGTGGCCAGACTAGTGTCATAGAGTTACCTTGTTGGGGAGGGTTGTCAAGTTTCTACTTCTGAGGTGGAGAGCTATACCTCACATACACAGTACAAGGAAAGATTCATAGTCTTCAGGGTTTGTGTATGTAGACTTGTTCTGATCTGGATTATTGAAGAGTCCTGACTATAGATTAGTGGATCTTAGAGGCTGTTGAGTTTTAAACTTAAGTCCAAATAAGGTTCCGAAACATTAATAATCCAAAGATCTGATAGAGCTCCATATTTCAATTTAATGAAGACAAGTTTAATATTCAGCATTAATCCACGCATTTTCTCCTCTTTTTCTTTTTCTTTTTCTTTTTCACTTCTTTTTCAAATAAGTGTTTGCTAAAGGACTAGCAAAGTTAAGTATAGGGGGGTGATGAATACCCATTCATCACTCTTTATTCTTTTATTTTAGCTACAAAACCCATGCAAAACACATGTATATTCCTGTAAATAGCATAAATTGTCATTCAGCATGCATTGTGTAAATATGAATAATTAGCATTTTTTGTGCATAAATAATAGAATACAGAAATAAAAGAAAAAGAGGGAGATATTTAGAATAAATATTGAGTGACCTAATCCCAAGGGAGGGCTCAGCATGGGCCTGACCGCAAAAAGAACCCAAGTAGAGAGAGATAAGGAAGCTCATGTGTGTACATATATACCTGTATATAAATAAAAATAAATTTTCCTCTAAAATAAAACGAAATATATTTTTGTAAATATGTACATATTTGTAAATATTAAACTAAAATAAAAATGAGAAAAAAACAAAATAAAAATGAAAATAAATAAAAATTCCCTTCACCATTGTACATAGACCATGTACATAGAACCACCATACCTATTTATTTTACCTTATAAATAAATAAATAAAAATACAATAAAATGTGTACATATTCTATATTTCATAATGTGAATAAATAAAATAAAAATTAAAAAAATAAAAATAAAATAAAAAGAAATAAAAATGAAAATCAAAATTAACATTGTATATATACCATGTGTGTATGTAAATAAAAGTATTTATTTAGCCCTTGTAAATAATTAATAAAAATACCTTTTTGTTCCAAATTTTATTCTATAAATAAATAAAATATAAAATTGGAATATTGTATAAAAATAAATAATTAAAAATCAAAAATCAAAAATACATATTGTATATACCTATATATAATAATACTATATTGTACATACAATATTTATATTTCAAAAAAGTAAATAAAAATCACTAAAAATAGTTTAAAAATAAAGGAACATTTTTCATGTTTTATGTTTTTTGAAATAAAGTCATTTGATATTTCTTATTTAATTTACAAAACTTTAATAATTGGCAGGCTCTGATTGGTCCACGGGGGATGTTGACCCCCGGTCAACTCTCCCCCAGGACCACCAGAGCCGGATCATGCTCGCCCGACCCGATTTCTCCTATTTCTTACCACTCGATCCGATCGCCAAATCGCTAAACCCGGGCTCCATTTGACCCCTAACCATATAAGATCTCGCCTCCGGCCAGCTTTCACTCCATCTTTGGCCCTCCCCCTCGTTGCCAAGGAGCTCCTCCACCTCGCCTGAGTGACAGTCGTGCGAGAGAGAGTCAAAGCGAGGCTTGGGTAGCGGGAACCACTGATCCGGCAGCTTCTCGCTGCCATGCGCCGGCGCGAGCGCGCCAAGCCTCGGGACACAACGACCCCATGAGACAATGACCCCCGGAGCTCCAACACAGTCGAATTCACCCGCCAGGTAGTTCCTTTAGCTTGTAGTTTAGCTTAATTTAGGTTTTCCCCCAATTCACCCCGCCGGCTAATTCCGTTCACTCCGACTACCCATTTGTCCACCCGACCACACCACCACCTTCGCCAGACCTCTCTCCATCTTCTTCACCCATCCACCCCCTGTCTCGCCTCGAAGCAGGGCAATCGTCCTCTGCCGCCACTACTTTGCCAGAGGACTCCACGCTGCCTCATCCTTCATCTTCCACGTGCTCTAACGGGTCGAGGCAGTTTGCCCTCGACCCTATGTTTCGCCTGTGCAGGTCAGAACGTCAGGAGGACCTCATCTGGAGGTCTACAGCTCGGGCACAGGAGGTAGGCTCCACCTGCGTCGCCAGAGCTCCCCAGAGCTCCCCAGCGCCGTCGGAGGAGCTGAGGAGCTACGGACCATCGAGACGAAGAGATCCCCCACCTCAGCAGCTCCAGAGGAGGCCCAGCTTGCCTGTGGTGCGCCGGCGAAGTTCGCCGGCGTCTTGTTCTTCCTGGACCTTCAGCCACTGTCCGATCACCACCTCAGCCCAGTTCAGATCTTGACCGTTTGTTCACGCCAGCTCTCCACCGTAGTATGTAGGAGAGGTCTGATCTGGACCATCCACTCAGGCGAAGAGACACCCTGCAGTTAGGACCGTTCGATCTACACGTGTCATCTTCACCGCCGTTGATCCAGCAAAGGTTTACCCACAGTGCATCTTAGCCGTCAGATCCGCCACGTGGGAGGCTCTCAGCCCTCGTATAATAAATGGGGTAAATATCCCTTAGGCCCCCTCCTATTTTATATTTACTTTTTAGTACAGTAAATATTTTGTCCCATTAGTTTTATTTTGTAGAAATTGCATCGAGGACCTTCTTGTTTTGGATATTTGTATTATAGTCCCTGTGTGTATTGGCCACGTGCATCGACACGTGATTTAGTGGGCTTTTTGCACTTTCTACCCGGTATTCCACCCGTGTTGATGTTTGATATTTTATAAGTAGGAATTGCATTTCAGTCCTTCCAGGCCTGGTCCACGTGCGCTGCGCGTGATTTATTGGACTTTTTGTGCGTTTGGCCCTGAACTTTTATGTCGTGTTACTAATTGGCCCCAAGACATTATTTTTATTGCAAACAGGTCCCTGTGCACTGTGGGCTCTTATTTGATTTAAATAAAATACCAAATTTTATCCAAATCGTGTGAAAATTTGACATGTGGCTCCTGCCACTGTGTAGAATTTTTACCAATTTTTGGATACATTTTCAAACCTTTTTATTATTTTTAAAAATTCAAAACAACCAATTTTGTCTCTGTCCAGTTTATAAAATCCTAAAAAATATAAAAACCCTTTTAAAAATTCTAAAAAAAACAGATTTTGTGTGTTTTTGCCTATATCCATCTTTTGGTTATTTTTAGATTTATAAAAAGCTTAAAAATTAAAAAAACCTTGAAAAACTCATAAAAATTCTAAAAAAATCATAGAAAATTCAAAAATTAATAAACTCTTTTTCTGATTTTTTTCTTATTTCTATTTTCCAAGAAAAATACCTCTAGGCTCTTTTAGGACCATTTTGTATTTTATTTTGGTCCTTAAAGCCTGGCTGGACAAAAACACAGTTTTTCTTCCTTCTTTCATTTTTAGAAAATTCCCTAAAAAACATAAAATTCTCAAAAGTTCATCGAAAACAGTAAGAAATCCATAAAACACAAAAAATATTTTTGTTTGAATTTTTGGACTATTTTTGAGTAATTAAATAATTGGTCAAATTTGCTTGATTTTATTGTTTTATTATTTTCTTTATAATTAAAAACCCCAAAAAAATATTAAAATATAAAAAACCACCAAAAAATATTTGTTTTTATTTTTTTTTCCGACTACTTCGTAGGCTGCGAGGCCAATCCGCGCTCCCTGAGTCCGACCCTGCGTGCTACACCAGGCTAATCTCGTAGCCAGGGCCACTATTTGTTTTTCATTGATTTATTTGCTTTGTTGGTGGTCTGTTCCATATTTTTCTTGTTGATCAGATTGATTTCCGAGATCCGGGTCGCAATGACCCTAGCTCTATTTTATTCACCCAACTCTCGGTCATTTTTCGGCTCATCAGAATGGTGTCGTTGCCGGGAAGCACGACTTAGTAGTCTATTTTCTTTGATTTTTGTTTTAGTTTGATTTTCGCAGCTTTCCGCATCTTCTTCTTCATCCGCGGTTTTTCGTAGTTTTTTGATTTTCTTTTATTTTCATTCTCTTTTATTTTTATTTTTGTTCCTTTATTTTTGTTTTTGGTTGATTTGCTTGTTTATTTTTATTCCTATTTTTGCATATATACCCTGTTTTCTTTTTCTTTATTTATTTATTTTTTTCTATCTGGTTTGACACTTTGTTGTTTTCTTGTGAGGGCCCGAGGATCGAGGCGGTGACTTTCGAGGAGCCGATGCAATCGCGGTAATCGGAGGCGGCTCCCTTCTGTACGGAGCCGCAGGAGAGCGCGAGGAGGCAGCCGAGTGCGGGCGTAGTGTAGAATTAGTTTAGGTTTCTTTTCTGCATTATTTGAACAATTATTGCAATAAAACAGGGACAGGACACTCAGCCGGACTTCTTAGACTCTCAGGGTCTGTTTCGCCGAGCACCGGTGTGCTCGGGGGACCCTTCAGCTTTTTCGCAATTTCCACGGTTTTCTTTACCGTTTATTTACTAGCTTTCTGTTTCTCGCGGTTTTCAGCCCCTAGCCTTAGGATTTTTGCTTGACTGTGACGTAATTAGTAGGGTCCACACACCTTAATAACTTTGCCTGTACCTATAGTTCGATTAATTGAACCAACAATAAAAGGATAATAAAAAGACTATTTGGTCACATGTGGGGTCACGCACCGCTAGAGGTCGTATACAGCGCTGGCAGGACCCGTTGTGGCGGGCACCGATCGACATCCGAGACTGGACACCGACCCCTCTTGATTGACCACTTAGCCACTGTTCTGTCGAGTAGAACTGCTTGCTTAGGGCTCGGATTTCCGCCTGCATCATTTAGGTAGTTTTATTTCAGTCCTTAAATTCTGCGCAGATCATTTTGCATGCAGACTACTGGAGTCAGGTACGCATCTCTTACTCTGCATGCATCATTGATTTTCTCGCGCATCGGCTTTTTCGACTTTTCCCCCTGATTTTTGGACTTAAATAATCAGGAGAGTGACATGTACCCTAGGCTAGAGCTATATCCGATTTCTCGACTGATTACCGGCTTTCTGTACGGGACAGTCGGTCGAGAATATTGGATTCCTATCAGCTCACGTAATCGCTCTGAAAGACTGAATGATCACCTGAAATAAAATCGACAAGATAATTGACTGATCCCTTTCGGTCTTCAGCTCTGTGTGCGTAGGTGAATCAATTGTTTTGTTTTCTCATCTTGTGTGATTCCAGATCCCTTCTGCCTTCTCCCAATCTTCTTATCCTTTCATTCTTTTCTCCCACCCACCCTCCCTTCAGTCTTCTTCTTCTCCTCTACCCCTGGATGATGGATCCCCCTCACTCTTGGCCGACTCTTGTGGCTTCTTCTTCACCATCTGACCATCAGTCCAGTCCACCTTCGAGGGAGGTCGGATCCCTGACCAACCTCCCGCTCCCTCCCTCCCATCCCTTTCTTTACTCTGGGCATGCTGCGCTAGACATCCGTGGATACCAGATAGAACAGATGCGAGACCCGGACGATGCCTTTGCTGACTTGAGAGTGCACTCCATTCATGATCACAGAGAGCAGATGAGATCATCAGAGAGATTATATCCCAGATGGATGGTGGAGCAGATAGGACACGGAGCTCAGTCAGCTTCTACATTACGTCCATTCAGCTTGGATTTGAATCTCATTCAGAGTCTGCCGACATTTTTAGGGGAGGCGCACGAGGAGCCCTATCTTAACTTGTCTGAGTTCGAGGTGTTTTGCATAACACAGTTATATGCAGACATCACTGCAGAGGAGCTGATGCTGAGGACCTTCCCATTCACACTTCAGGACAGAGCCATGAGATGGCACCGACGATTGGGAAGGAGATTCGCTACATGGGGAGACTTACACCGAGAGTTTCTACAGAGATACTTCCCCTCGCGTAGAGCAGAGTTTATGCGGTCTTTGATCACCGCCTTTTCAGTTGACCCCCAGGAGACATTGCAGGAAGCATGGCCGAGGTTTCTTGACCTCTTGAGGAGATTTCCGGACCACGGTCTTCCACTGACAGACCTGATTGAGATCTCCATGCGGGGGATGACCACAGAGCTGCTAGCACTGGTGATTACCACATGTTGCGGTTCACACTGCAGTTCCGACATTCACCTACTAGATACCATCTCGAGCTTACTTTCACACATATCTTCTTCACGAGATACCGTAGTCGGGACAACACATGCAGATGTTGCAGTACCAGTGCGGTGTGTCACATTATAGGAGGATACACTTTCTACACACCAACCCGAGGACTTGGATGCTCCAGCACCACAGAGTATAGAGGAGATGACTGCGATAGCAGAGGTTCTGACCCAGAGTCTACTCGAGTTCCCGTTGGTCTTCCAACTACAGGTCGAGTCAGTCCCAGAGTTTCCAGTCGACGAGTCTTGGATATCAGATCTTCTGATACTCCAGGAGCCGGAGGAGCCCCCGCTACTACAGCCACTGACTCAGTCACTTCAGTTTCTAGTCCCGGAGGAGTCAGCCTCTTTTCTACAGAGACACTTCTCGGAGTCCGACAGCGACCATGACTCAGCCCAGCAGCCACAGTTCGATATGGAACACCATCTTGAGAGACCAGACACATATAGTCCCATATTCGAGCCGTTTGTCCTCCACTTTGACGACACAGACACACTTGCTGAGGACCAGTTGGCAGCCAACATTGCTGCAGAGCGAGGATCAGCCACAAATACAGTAATAGCCTCCGCGATGTTGACCAGTACTTTCTCCTCCTTCCAGATTGCCGACAGCCACACTTAAGATGATGATGCAGCCTGGTGTACAGAGTGAGTGCTTGACAGCAGCGCATATGCCCTTCTAGATCCTGATCCTCTATTTCTCACTTCTGATCTTGCATTTCTCCCCGAGGGTTATCTACGAGAGAATGCCGCACACGATGTGCACTCGGTTTCACCTTCTGAGAGTGTTTTCGATCTGGCGGAACACGAAACCGAGTCTTCTGAGCCTTCTCACCTCGACGACCCTCGCGAGGATGAGCCCATCCTCGAGATATTCGATGATTTGCCCGATTTGCTTCTATTTCATACATCGGATATCAGTCTTCTTAGAGAGTCTCCTGATCTTGACTATCTACACCTTCTTGAGACACTGATTGACGTGGAGGATTCCATGACTGATCCATCCTTCTCCACGTTTGACTTCGTCGCCTATACACTTTCACTCTAGTCTGATTCCGGGCCGATGATTTCTTTTGTGCTACCGAATCCCGATCACATACTTCCATATCCTTGGCCGGTAGCAGACACCAGCTTAATTGCATACCTGGGTGTCATTCTTTACACCTTTGATTTCATTGCGGTTCTTATACCGAGACTGTGATGATAGTACAACATTCGCCTTACCGATGTCGTCCTGAACCTTGACACAGCATTGTCCTAGCCTTTGCGCCCAGCTAGGGGCGTAAAAACTAGCGCTTGTTGAGAGGCACCTCAACATTGTACCCTTTTGTATATACGTGTTTTGTCTGGACTTAATCTTTCTTTCTTCCGTTCTTGTTTTCACTCCAGGTCTCGTATAGGATTATCTTTGCTATACTTAAGATATACTTCATCCTAAGTATAGGGGGGCGGAAACACCGAGTTGTTCTCCGGTTCTGTTCCATCACTTTTGTTGGTTCCTATACTTATGGATTCTTCACCTTAAGTATAGGGGGAGTGATGTCCTCTCACCTTGTATATATGTGTTGGTTTTCTTCTTCGTGTCTTTATACCCCTGTTTTTGCTGCCTATACTTAGGGATAATTTACCCTAAGTATAGGGGGGGTAAACCCTGTACATTCTCCACTCGGTTTTCCCTTTGTGTACAACCTTCTATACTTAGGATTATTTGATCCTAAATAGAGGGGGAAAAGCCGAGACCCTCTTGATTTCTATTCTTTCATTCATCTTTGTATATAGCCTTCCTTTTCACTTCCCTAAAATGTTTTGAAAATCAAAAGTTTGCAAAAACCTTGTGTAAATTTGTGTAAATATTTTACAAAACAAGCATCCATTAATTCATTCATGATTTCAAAACATTTTTCAAAAATTTTGCATGTGTGAAAATATTTTGTAAAGCATCTTTGTATATACTTGTATAGTTTTTCCGGATTATAGTTGACATTTAAACTAAGCTGGAATTAAATTGGGAAATGGAGCTTGATTAAGATCTTAATCCACCTAATTATAAGAGGAACCTTATAGGGCTTATGGTTAAGGCTTTTCAGGTCCATGGTGACTAAATTCTTTGAGTCCACTAGGCTATGATCACATGTCATCTCAATGAGCCTTAGTAGAGCACTTAACAACTCACACATGACTCATATTGACAATGGCTTGACTTGGACCCACACGTTACACCGAGCTCTCTACGGAGGAGGTGGTGAGGAGGCAGTCTTCCTTGACTTGGGGTAGCATATGAGGGTAGTACATCTAGGCGAAACCTCTCTTCTTCTTTTAGTGAAGGAAGTGCGTCTCAACTTGGTCCGGTTGCCATGAGGTCTAACGACAGGAGTTGTGGGTTGCAATAATGCTTCAAAAGAGGGATAGTCTACTGACTCAAGAGGAAAAACTCCTTATGTATATATGCTGCACATTGTAGATATGTTGTATAGATGCACTTGAAAAAAAAATGCAAAAAGAAAATAACTCCAAAAAAGTGGTGGGTCTGAGAGAAAATGATAATCCCACCGGAGTATGTATCTAGTGCAAATAAGCAAAGCTTGAGACTCATAGTTCCATCTTATGTAGCTTGCAGTTGGGAGACTTAGCTACACTGGTTGAGCTCCCAAGGATACATGGCTACACTGGCCATGGTCCAATCTCTTCTTCCCCCTCTTCTTGAGCCGGTTGAACATGAACTTAGAAGGGAATACCCCGCTCCTTGAGGAAAGAGTGGCCAGACTAGGGTCATAGAGTTACCTTGTTGGGGAGGGTTGTCAAGTTGCTACTTCTGAGGTTGAGAGCTATACCTCACATACACAGTACAAGGAAAGATTCATATTCTTCAAGGTTTGTGTATGTAGACTTGTTCTGATCTGGATTATTGAGGAGTCCTGACTATAGATTAGTGGATCTTAGAGGTTGTTGAGTTTTAAACTTAAGTCCAAATAAGGTTCCGACACATAAATAATCCAAAGATCTGATAGAGCTCCATATTTCACTTTAATGAAGGCATGTTTAATATTCAGCATTAATCCATGCATTTTCTCCTCTTTTTCTTTTTCCTTTTCTTTTTCACTTCTTTTTCAAATAAGTGTTTGCTAAGGGACTAACAAAGTTAAGTATACGGGGGTGATGAATACCCATTCATCACTCTTTATTCTTTTATTTTAGCTACAAAACCCATGCAAAACACATGTATATTCCTGTAAATAGCATAAATTATCATTCATCATGCATTGTGTAAATATGAATAATTAGCATGTTTTTGTGCATAAATAAAAGAATAAAGAAATAAAAGAAAAAGAGGGAGATATTTAGAATAAATATTGAGCGACCTAATCCCAAGGGAGGGCTGAGCATGGGCCTGACCGCAAAAGAACCCAAGTAGAGAGAGATAAGGAAGCTCATGTGTGCATACATATATACCTGTATATAAATAAAAATATATTTTCCTCTAAAATAAAACAAAAATGTATTTTTGTAAATATGTACATATTTGTAAATATTAAATTAAAATAAAAATGAGAAAAAACAAAACAAAAATGAAAATAAATAAAAATTCCCTTCACCATTGTACATAGACCATGTACATAGAACCACCATACCTATTTATTTTCCCTTATAAATAAATAAATAAAAATACAACAAAATGTGTAGATATTCTATATTTCATAATGTGAATAAATAAAATAAAAAAATTACAAAAATAAAATAGAAAGAAATAAAAATGAAAATCAAAATCAGCATTGTATATATACCATGTGTGTATATAAATAAAAGTATTTACTTAGCGCTTGTAAATAATTAATAAAAATAAAATAAAAATACCTTTTTGTTCCAAATTTTATTCTATAAATAAATAAAATATAAAATTGAAATAAATTGTATAGAAATAAATAAATAAAAATCAAAAATAAAAAATACATATTATATATACCTATATATAATAATACTATATTGTATACAATATTTTTATTTCAAAAAAATAAATAAAAATAACTAAAAAATAGTTTAAAAATAAAGGAACATTTTTTATGTTTTAAGTTTTTTGAAATAAAGTAATTTAATATTTCTTATTTAATTTACAGAACTTTAATAATTGGCGGGCTCTAATTGGTCAACGGGGGATGTTGACCCCCGGTCAACTCTCCCCCCAGGACCACCGGAGCCGGGTCATGCTCGCCCGACCCGATTTATCCTATTTCTTCCCACTCAATCCGATCGCCAAATCGCTAAACCCCGGGCTCCATTTGACCCTTGTTCATTCCTGATCCATGCCCGGGGTGGGTTCGAGGGATCCGAGCTCCGAAATG
Organism: Ottelia alismoides; assembly: GCA_037367405.1. Taxonomy (NCBI): domain Eukaryota; kingdom Viridiplantae; phylum Streptophyta; class Magnoliopsida; order Alismatales; family Hydrocharitaceae; genus Ottelia; species Ottelia alismoides. The sequence goes on from JAZKJV010001773.1 coordinate 543,122, forward strand.
CTCGCCCGACCTTCACCTTCTCGGACCCCTAACCATATAAGATCTCACCTCCGGCCAGCTTTCACTCCATCTTTGGCCCTCCCACTCGTTGCCAAGGAGCTCCTCCACCTCGCCTGAGTGACATCCGTGCAAGAGAGTCGAAGCGAGGCTCGGGCAGCGGGAACCACTAATCCGGCAGCTTCTCGCCGCCGTGCGCCGCCGCGAGCGCGCCAAGCCTCGGGACACGACGACCCCTTGAGGCAATGACCCCCGGAGCTCCAGCAGCTCCAGCACAGTTGAATTCACCCACCATGTAGTTCCTTTAGCTTGTAGTTTAGCTTAATTTAGGTTTTCCCCCAATTCACCCCGCCGGCTTCGCCGGCTAATTCCTTTCACTCCGACTACCCATTTGTCCACCCGACCACACCACCACCTTCGCCAGACCTCTCTCCATCTTCTTCACCCATCCACCCCCCTGTCTCACAAAGGAGCAGGGCTATCGTCCTCCGCCGCCACTGCTTCGCCGGAGGACTCCACGCCACCTCATCCTTCATCTTCCACGAGCTCTAACGGGTCGAGGCAGTTTGCCCTCGACCCTGTGTTTCGCCTGTGCAGGTCATAACGTTAGGAGGACCTCATCTGGAGGTCTACAGCTCGGGCACAGGAGGTAGGCTCCACCTGCGTCGCCAGATCTCCCCATAGCTCCCCGGCGCCATCGAAGGAGTTGAGGAGCTGCGGACCATCGAGACGAAGAGATCCCCCACCTCAGCAGCTCCAGAGGGGGCCCAGCTTGCCTGTGGTGCGCCGACGAAGTTCGCCGGCGTCTTGTTCTTCCTGGACCTTCAGCCACCATCCGATCACCACCTCAGCCCAGTTCAGATCTTGACCGTTCATTCATGCCAGCTCTCCACCGTCGGATCTAGCGGAGGTCTGATCTGGAACATCCACTCAGGCGATGAGACACCCTGCAGTTAGGACCGTTCGATCTGCACGTGTCATCTTCACCAACGTTGATCCAGCAAGGGTTTACCCACAGCGCACCTTAGCCGTCAGATCCGCCACGTGGGAGGCTCTCAGTCCTCGGATAATAAATGGGGTAAATATCCCTTAGGCCCCCTCCTGTTTTATATTTACTTTTTAGTACTGTAAAATATTTTGTCCCGTTAGTTTTATTTTGTAAAAATTGCATCGAGGACCTTCTTGTTTTGGATATTTGCATTATAGTCCCTGTGTATATTGGACACGTGCATCGACATGTGATTTAGTGGGCTTTTTGCACTTTCTACCCTGTATTCCGCGTGTGTTGATATTTGATATTTTATAAATAGGAATTGCATTTCAGTCCTTCCAGGCCTGGTCCACGTGCGCTGCGCGTGATTTATTGGACTTTTTGTGTGTTTGGCCCTGAACTTTTATGTCGTGTTACTAATTGACCCCAGGACTTTATTTTTATTGCAAACAGGTCCCTGTGCACTGTGGGCTCATGCTTGATTTAAATAAAATATCAATTTTTTTCCAAATCGTGTGAAAATTGGATACGTGGCTCCTGCCACTGTGTAGAATTTTCTCCAATTTTTGGATACATTTTCGAGCCTTTTTATTATTTTTAAAAATTCACAAACAACCAATTTTGTCTCTGTCCAGTTTATAAAATCCTAAAAAAATATAATAACCCTTTTAAAAATTATAAAAAAATCATATTTTTTGTGTTTTTGCCTTTTTGATTTTCTATCCATTTTTTGTTATTTTTAGATATAAAAAGCTTAAAAATTAAAAAACTTTGAAAAACACATAAAATTTCTAAAAAAATCATAGAAAATTAAAAAATCAATAAACTCTTTTTCTGATTTTTGTTTCTTATTTCTATTTTCGAAGAAAAATACCTCCTGGCTCTTTTAGGACCATTTTGTATTTTATTTTGGTCCTTGAAGCCTGGCTGGACAGCATCACAGTTTTTCTTCCTACTTTCATTTTTAGAAAATTCCCTAAAAATCATAAAATTCTCAAAAATTCACCAAAAACAGTAAAAACATCCATAAAACATAAAAATATTTTTGTTTGAATTTTTGGACTATTTTTGAGTAATTAAATTATTGGTCAAAGTTGCTTGATTTTATTGTTTTATTATTTTCTTTATAATTAAAAAACCCAAAAAAAATAATAAAATATTAAAAACCACCAAAAAATATTTGTTTTTATTTTTTTCTGACTACTTCGTAGGCCGCGAGGCCAATCCGCGCTCTTTGAGTCCGACCCTGGGTGCTACACCAGGCTAATCTCATAGCCAGGGCCACTATTTGTTTTTCGTTGATTTATTTGCTTTATTGGTGGTCTGTTCCATATTTTTCTTGTTGATCTGATTGATTTCCGAGATCCGGGTCGCAACGACCCTAGCTCTATTTTATTCACCCGGGTCTCAGTCATTTTTCGGGTCAACAGTTGACGCTTTTCAGTACACTCTTCTTTCATTCCCCTTTTTACTACAAGCATGTAGTCCATGGCTTTAAGAAGTGACATCTCTAAAAAGATGTTCTACATGATCTCTACTGCTCAAGTATCAGAAAGGGTTGTTTTTAACTTTTAAATTTTCTTTAGTTTATTCTAAGTAGAGGAAATGGCATAGAATCATAAGAAACAATCAACTGCTCATTTCGCTTATTCAATATAGAATACTCATATACATTTGGACAATCAGAATCAGTTGTACAATGTTATCCAAAATAGGGGTAAAAGAAATAAACTCGAAAACAGGATGGGTTGATGTTGCTGGTGTAGACGAAGATTCCGCGACAAGTGTGTGCTCCTTCTGTGCTTATTGCGAGCTGCATCTCTCTATGAATGAAGAAGGTGAAGATGGTGGTGGTGGGGAAGACGAAGATGGTGAAACTCTAAGATCTGATTCTGCAACACTAGAGTGTTGTCGTGCTCGTGAAGAAGATAATGATGTCGGTGAAGCACTCTTAGTGTCTCTCTCCAATTCTCCTAACTGGTGTGGAGGCATTTGCAATCTCCTACCGCTCCCGAAATGAATGGCATCAGATAAAAATGTAAAACGAAGGGCCATACCAGTCTCGGGTGTGGATGGATCATGGGATACTTGCCCCTTACATTTGTAATTGTTAGGATTGGCTTTGTCCTATGCTATAATTTGTCTCTTCGTGGTGGTCAGGTCGTCGATCCTCTAAGTATGATCATTCATGTTCTTCATCAACAATGTCGGCTGATTAAGTGCGGGATTCACTGAAGGTGTTTTGAGATTCTCAATGACAAGCTATAGTAGAGTATGGTAGTGAGGACTATTCGTATCCATATCGTTGCTAATAATGAGGAGGAGGGTGTGAATATTGTCCATACGATGTAGACTGCTGCTGGTGGTAAAGCTTTGGAAAATATGTAGACATCATTTGTTGCCGTCCATGTCTCCATTTCTATAAGTGAGGTGGAGACTGAAAGTGAGGCTAGAATTGCTGGTGCTAGTACTGCTGCTATCTACCTCCCTAAAACTGGTGGTCAGGTCTCTGATCTCGTTTGGAACACAACTGACCTTGCCTTGACGGACGGGGTTGGTTGCGCTCTTTGTCGATACAAATCTTGTTGACCTCTTGAATGAGAGGCAGAGGTGGAGACTACTCCTTAAGAATGTATGGAATCTTGTGCTTGTATGGTACTATCCGGTGTGACTGCTGCTGGAACTAGTTAGGGGCCAGCACGTAGTAAATGTGCTAAAATGTGGATGGCCCACCGATACTCTACTGCGTGGAAGTGGAAGAAGTCTGCTCACGACCATATGTATCAACTGCTGCATGCGTAGTCATAAGAAGCTCCAAATTCTTGGTTATCTCATCCATCTTATCCATGTTCTTTGTCCTATGTTCGATCACTTGGAGCTTCTCAAGCTCCTTAGATCGTTTCTCAACTATGTCCACTTTGGATAGGTGATTTCCAATAATGGTCAGATCTGAACTACCCACCTTATCCACATCTTGTGATGTCATCATGTTGACAACCATTTGCGGTGCTAATGAAGAAGAAGAAGAAGAAGAGGAAGAAGAAGGAGCGAGATGCTTCTGGAATGCACGTGAAGAAGAAATTGTTATAGGGCTCTCTACCATCTCCTAAAAAAATCTGGAATAGGACATCCTCCTCCTTGCTGAAGTGACCCCCCACAAGCGACATCTACCAGCTGCTGGTTCTCTATGCTAAAACCCCCCAAAAATGGTCTGCATGAGGCTTGTCTTTGTAATGTCATAATGGGGGCACTTCTCCATCAAGTCTTTGAATCTTTCCCACGCCTCATGAATAGGCTCATGGGACATCTGGGAGAAGTTGGCAATCAACGATCGCATTTACTTAAGACATCCGAGTGGGTAATATTTGTTTAAGAATGCGTACCTCAACTCTTACCAAGTAGTTACAACCCTTCCAAAGTGGTTGATCTAGTATAGTGCCTTATCCATGAGATTGAATGGGAAGGCTATCATATTCACTACCTTTAATGGAATATTCAGGTAGTGTATAGTGCCACAAATGCGTTCAAACTATTTGAGGTGTACATATGGTTCTTAATTTTTGTGTCCATGGAATATTATCAATAGTGGTAAAAATAGTGGTCTTAAGCTCAAAATGCCCATGAATCGCAGGGAATCTAATCCATGAGTTGGTCTGTCCTGCCCCTTGATTATAAGCATCCTTCAATGTGAGCTTAGCCACTTAGCCTCCTCCAGGGTTTCTATCCTCCTCTCCTCTCTTGTCTCTCCTGCCTCAGCCCTAAGATCATGTCTCTCAATCCGGCCTGGATGTCAGCCAGTTCAGTCAACTATGCATGTATGGCATGTATGGAGGCTAACATCGTATTGTTGATCTCGTTCTGCTCAGCCATGGAACTCTTGCCCTAAGGTGGCATCAAGTGCGCTGACTCGATTTCTGGAAATGTACATGGCACCGATATAGTCCTTAAGAATGGCAGAACCTCAAATTATAGTTCAAGATTAGATTCAATCTTAAATAGTGTATTGATCGATGACATGGAAGGCGAAATGGAGAGAGATGAATACTCAAGAAGTGAGTCTTTTCGAATAGTATATGACCGGTTTGCAGTGTAAAATGAGTTTATAAAGTCTGAATGAGAAATGCTCCAATCTGAAATCATCGATTTCAATAGGAATGATGTGAGAACACGATCATCAACACAAGAAGAAAGAGAGAAAAAGGGACGAAGGGCGTAGAAGGATATGTATACTACCAAACATACACAAACCCCCGATTCACCAACTAAACACAAGCGGAGACAGTAGGAGTTATGTCTTTTATCTTTTCAGTTTTTTATGTTTAGTGAATTTACAAAAAAGTTGCTTACTACCAAACACACGAGATGAGTCGCCTCTATCGACAGTGTGCATACTCAAACCTCCCCAAGCAGTGGTACCATATTCCTGGGCTACCAGATTCAATATCAGACCCATAGGGTGATAAGAGGATTAGAACAACAAAACGATTTTCTATGGTGGAGGCAAGTGCTTAAAGTTGCAACCATACACCGAAAGGTGATGTACAGGATCTTAAGGCACAAGTCTAGGGATTTGGGCTCTATCCTTATGACTACGTCCTCACCCACTATGTTTGGAGGTATGTACCTATTAACAATGAGGGTGTTACTCTCTCCAAAACAATGATTTTGTCCTTATATTTAGTTTTAGAGTCGAGTTTTCTTTAGTTTTCTTGATTTTATATAATTGTCACTTTTTTTTTGAGTTTACTGAATTTCCATTTACTTTTGATATTATGTTATTGAAAACATGGAAGGAATTTGGAAATGCCAATACGCGAGAAAATTCAATGATGCAGGCATGACATATAGGATGTGTACATTGTTGCCATCACTCTACATGCAGGGTGATCCATGCACAAAATAAAAGATAAAAAAAATCTAACTTAAATGATGCATGAGAACCGTCCTAGAAACAACTTCTATTAACGAGCAAGAACATGTTAATTTAACGGAGTCCAAGTTACACTCTATTCTATAGGTACATATATTCTTGTTTAGGGGCCTTGGACGTAATTGTTTACCTGGATAAAGAAAGGTAATAAAACCTACTTCTAAGGTCTCAAGCACACAGAACCACAAGGAAACAAAGAAAAAGAAGGCGATGAAAACAAAATCAATGAGGTCCCCGAAGTGCATCGGTACTTGGTGAAACATACAAAGCAAACTCAAGCTATTTTGTGGCCTTTTAGAAAATAAAAAAGAGGCAAATGCCAAATAATTAATTAAAACTTTTTTTAAAAATAATGAAAGAATAAAATGCTAAAAGAAAATAGAATTGTCTATGCATGATGCTCCAAGTGACTGATCTCTTCCAAATATTCTTCTCCTCCTCATACGCTCTCCTGCACCTTGATGAAGAAACAAGTCACCTCGGCTTCACTCGGGTGCACTAGCGCTCCTAAGAATGACACCCTTGCTCATCGAGCCTTTGCAAGAAAGAGAAAAATAGAATATGTAAGAGACACTGTTATGAAAATATGAGCAAAAAATAATATGAAAATATACACAAAAATATTGAGAAGTAAACAATGAGGTGGATCTTAAGAAAAGTGAGAAGAGCAGTAAGTATGATCTTGGGGAGCTTTTGGTGTCTTACACATCAGATCCTGCAAGCACTGTATCAGCTCCCTAATGGAACATTATATTCAATTTGAGTGCTTACTACTCAACAAGATGCAAATCCACAATATTTATATATGCTATTATAAACAAAATAAATGAAAGAAATAAATGACAAAAATATAGACAAAGAAATTATGTGACAACAATATTCACAATAAAAAAGTGTCAGAAAGACAAAACAAGTGAAATAAGTGTAAACAACCAAGAATAGAATGTCAAGATAAAAACCTTATTACCCTCGTCATGCTTCCCTGGCAACGACTTCAATTTGTTGACCATGGGAACCTAGGTTTTAATTAACGAGATTATCTACAATGTCGTTGCAACCCTAAAAATACCTAAACAAAAATTTATTTGGTTCTCAAGCCAAAATAAATGAAGAAAATATAGAAAGAGAAAATCGCGATCTTATTTACCGGTATAGCGTACATGGTCGAACTCAGGGAGGCTACAAAAATCATGAGGGTTATTCAATTCAATGAAAATCAATGAAAATAAACATGGTAAATCTATGATCACTAGTCTTACTTTTTGTGTTTTTGATTATTGTATTTTTTTATAATTTTGATTTTACAATATTTATTTGGTTTTCTGATTATATATATATAGTAATTTTTAATTTTACAAAAATATTATTCAAATAATTAAAATAAAAATGAATAAATGGAATCATCTTATAGAATAAAGGGAGTCAAGTTTGCGAGTTTTACAAAGTGATTAATAATATAAAGAGAATTGAAATAAATCCATTTTTGGTTTTTTGATTATTTTTTTAATGTTTTTTTGATATTTCCATAATTTCCCAAATTTTTAAGGTTTTAAAATAAAAAATAGAGAAATAAGTAAACAAAACACAAAATGAATGTTTTTGGATTTTTAAAATATCAAATAAGATAAAAAATATATGAAATATACAAAGAACGAAAGATGCATTTTTATATTTTCTAAAAAGGTTATTATATTTTTTGGAAATTTCTATGAATTTCTATGAGTTTTTTATGTTTTGAGTGTTTTATGACTTTTTGGAATTTTATGAGGAATAAAAGTATAAAAATTATTTATAAATAAAAATAAATAAGATTGGACAATGAAATTCTGTTTAGAATTTTGGCGAAGGTTTTATATTTTTATTGATTTTTTAATACAAACATGGAATTTTTATGGAGTTTTAGAATTTTTTAAAATATGAAAATAGTTGAAATGCAAAATAAAAATTATGGAAGAGTGATTGCTCAACAAAAGTCTTACATAATTTTTGCAGAATTTTCTGAGTGGTTTTGCTAATTTTTATTTTACTTTTAATATACAAAATAATATGCACGTTCAATGGGGTATGAATGCAAATATTTTAATTTTGGATTTAAAATTAACACATGAATAAATGCAAGGTTAATATTGCAAGTTGTCCAAAAAGGAACATGTGCGTGCACATTATGTGCGCTCGATTGGAATATTGCAATTAAAGTAATTCTAGGGTCAAAATAATAACATAAAATTACAAACCATTTATTGTAAATAACCCGAAAGTCTCATGCGATGCACACTTCACAGTTTAAACATGACCTTTGTGTAAAAAAAATAAAAACCAAGGGCATAAATGCATATGTTCAACTTACAACAAGCATACTAGTGTCCAAATGAATAATTTGCAAAACAAATGAATAAAGGGCCTTAGGCACAACTATACAAATATGTTGTGATGGATGGCCGTAGTGCACTCAGGTTACAATAGGGCGGAAGAGTTGGAATCACGAATGGAAGGAGTCAATTACATATGAAAGCTTTGATGAACGGCAATCCTTTGGGGATTTTGGAACGACTAAGATCAAATCTGGAGCTGTCATTCTTGACCGTGCGGTGCTGGATGCTATTGGACGAACTGGGATGAAGGGGGTCTCCGACGAACTTTGAGCGAGGATATCTTGCTCGCAGGTCGCCTAAATCGGCTCCGGATTGGTGCTCTAGGTTCCTACAGCGACGCTCTACCGATCTACTAACTCAAAGGTTGTCGGCATTGGTTGATGCACCTTCTGGAGGTTGAGAGGTCTGGAAGCTCAAGTGGACCTCCAGATGTTGCGAGTCGCTCCCATGCTTGCTCATGATCCCTATAATGAGTTCCTTGCTTGGAGGCAAAGCTCCAACTAGGTGTAATAGCACATGAAGACGTAAAAATGGTGAATGGATGAGAGCTCCAGCGAGGGTCATTAGAAGAAGAGTTCATCATCTGATCTAGAGCGATCATAGGGTGGCCATATATGTAAAGATGGAGACTTACGGGGCAAAGGTGTAGGCGAGGTCGGAGATCAACGAAAGTGGTCAGAAGACTCAAAACAACTCCGACCATGCATATCAGTGGAGAAAGATGAGCGATGGACTTAACTAAACATAGGAAATTAAAACAAAATTTGCAGAAAAGGAATCACAGGGATTAACATGCGAATACCTAAGATGAATTGATGAGGAGGAATCGCCTCCATTCGCGGTTGTGACGGAGAGGCGGAATACGCAGAGGCGAGCACTGGCGTATGGTTGGATCACGAATCTATCTCAAATCCTTATGCTCTCGCTTTAATGAGATCAACCTCTGTCTCTGGTCAACACTCCAGAACTCAAGATCGGGGAAGTTATTTGGTAATGTCGGATCAACTCGTCATCAGAGGTGGAGGGTAATACTTATAGGAGTGACTTTGAAAAAGGTTTTAATTCAAATCAGGAGTAAATCAAGGCATAGATGGTGGATTTGGAGAACATGCAACTGTTAGTGAACAGAGCGTGTGGGAAAAATGAAAGAAGGGGCAATGGTAGGCAAGAAGTGCGGCTAATGACGGGGTCCAGGTAGTTGACCCACGTTAATAAACTTGGGTCGTCCAATCAGAGCACACAGAGGAAAACACCAAATTAGGGAAAATGACGAGAAATATATAAAAAGCAAAATAAATGAGTTAAAAACTGAAAATAAATTTAAATAATTTAATGATGTAAAAAAAGCAAGAATAATATAAATTTATTTTAGGTGAATTTTAATTAATTAAATATGGTTTTTACAATGGTTAAAATAAATAACCATGAGTTGATCAGTCCTGCCCCTTGATTATAAGAATCCTTCAATGCGTGCTTAACCACTTATCCTCCTCTAGGGTTTCTATCCTCCTCTGCTCTCTTGTCTCTCCTGCCTCAGCCCTAAGATCATGTCTCTTAATATGGCCTGGATGTCAGCCAGTTCAGTCAACTATGCATGAATGGCCTGTATGGAGGCAAACATCGAATTGTTGATCTTGTTCTGCTCAGCAATGGAACTCTTGCCCTAAGGTGGCATCAAGTGCGCTGACTCGATTTCTAGAAATGTACAAGGCACTGATATAGTCCCTAAGAATGGTGGATCCTCAAATTATAGTTCAAGATTAGAGACAATCTTAACTAATGTATTTATTGATGACATGAAAGGCGAAATGGGGAATGATGAATACTCGAGAAGTGAGTCTTCCCGAAAAGAAAATGACCGATTTGGAGTGTAAAATGAGTTCGTAAAGTTTGAACGAGAAATGCTCCAATCCGACATCATCGATTTCAAGAGGAATGACGCGAGAACATGATCGTCAACACAAGAAGAAAGAGAGAAAAAGGCACGAAGGGCGTAGAAGGATATGTACACTACCAAACATACACACACCCCCGATTCACCAACTAAACACAAGTGGAGACAGTAGGAGTTATGTCTTTTATCTTTTTAGTTTTTCATGCTTAATGAATTTACAAAAAGATGCATACTACCAAACACACGAGTTGAGTCACCGCTATCGCAGTGTGCATGCTCAAACCTCCCCAAGCAGTGGTACCGTCTTCCTGGGCTGCCAGATTCAGTATCAGACCCAAAGGGAAATAAGAGGATTAGAACAACAAAACGATTTTCTATGGTCGGAAGCAAGTGCTTAAAGTTGCAACCATACACCGAAAAGTGATGTACAGGAACTTAAGGCACAAGCCTATGGATTTGGGCTCTATCCTTATGACTATGTCCTCACCCACTCTGTTTGGAGGTATGTACCTATAAACAATGAGGGTGTTACTCTCTCCAAAATAATGATATTGTCCTTATATTTAGTTTTAGGGTCGAGTTTTCTTTAGTTGTCCTGATTTTATATAATCGTCACTTTTTTTGAGTTTACTGAATTTCCATTTCCTTTTAATATTATGTTATTGAAAATAGGGAAGGAATTCAAAAATGCCAATACGCTAGAAAATTCAATGATGCATGCATGACATATAGGATGTATACATTATCGCCAACACTCTACATGCAGGGTGATCTGTGCATAAAATAAAAGAAAAAAATAAGCTAACTTAAATGATGCACGAGAACTGTCCTAGAAGCAACTTCTATTAACCAACAAGAACATTTTAATTTCACTAAGACCGCATTACGCTCTATTCTATAGGTACATATATTCTTGTTTAGGGGCGTTGGACCTAATCGTTTACCTGGCTCAAGAAAGGTAATAAAACCTACTTCTAAGGTCTCAAGCACACAGAACCGCAAGAAAACGAAGAAAAAGAAGGCGATGAAAACAAAATCGATGAGGTTCTCTAAGTGCATCGGTACTTGGTGAAATAGATAAAGCAAACACAAGGTATCTTGTGACCTTTTAGACAATAAAAAGGAGGCAAATGCCAACTAATTAAGTAAAACCTTTTTCAAAAAATAATGAATGAACAAAATGCTAAAAGAAAACAGAAATGTCTATGCATAATGCTCCAAGTGACTGGTCTCCTCCAAATCTTATTCTCCTCCTACGCTCTCCTGCAACTTGATGAAGAAACAAGTCACCTTCGCTTCACTCGAGAGCACTGACACTCCTAATAATGCCACCCTTGCTCGTCCAACCCTCGCAAGAAAGAGAAAAACTAGAATGTGTAAGAGACACTGTTATGAAAATATGAGCAAAAAATAACATGAAAATATACACAAAAATATTGAGAAGAAAACAATGAGGTGGATCTGAAGAAAAGTGAGAAGAGCAGCAAGTCTGATCGTTGGGAGCTTTTGGCGTCTAACACATCGGATCTTGCAAGCATTATATCAGCTCCCTAATGGCACATGGTATTAAATTTGAGTGCTTACTACTCAACAAGATGCAAATCCACAATATTTATACATGTTATTATAAACAAAATAAATGAAATAAATAAATGACAAAAAATTAGGCAAAGAAATTATGGGACAACAATATTCACAATGGAAAAATGTCAGAAAGATAAAACAAGTGAATAAAGTGTAAACAACCAAGAATATAATGTCGAGATAAAAACCTTATTACTCTTGTCGTGCTTTCCTGGCAACGACTTCAATTTGTTAAGCATGGAAACCTAGGTTTTAATTAATGAGATTATTTATAGTGTTGTTGCAACCCTAAAAATCCCTCAGTTAAAATTTATACGGTTCTCAAGCCAAAATAAATGAAGAAAATGTAGAAAGAGAAAACTGCTATCTTATTTACAGGTATAACGTACATGGTCGAACTCTGGGAGGCTACAAAAATCATGAGGGTTATTTAATTCAATGAAAAATCAATGAAAATAAACTAGGTAAATCTATGATCACTAGTCTTACTTTTTGTGTTTTTGATTATTGTATTTTTGTAATTTTAATTTTAAAATTTTTTATTTGGTTTTCTGATTATATATATCTATATATATATATATTAATTTTTAATTTTACAATTTTTTTTCAAATAATTAAAATAAAAATGATTAAATTGAGCCGTCTAAGGGAATAAAGGGAGTCAAGTTTGCGAGTTTTACGAAGTGAAAAAAAATATATAAATAATTGAAATAGATCTATTTTTGGTTTTTTGACAATTTTGCAATGTTTTTATGTTTTTTCCATAATTTTCCAAATTTTTTAATGCTTTGCAATAAAACAAAAATAGAGAAATAAGTAAAAAAACACAAAATGAATGTTTTTGGATTTTTAAAATATCAAATAAGATAAAAAAATATGAAATATTCAAAGAATGAAAGATGCGTTTTTCTACTTTCTAGAAAGGTAATTATAATTTTTTGGAATTTTCTATGAATTTCTATGAGTTATTTATGTTTTGAGTGTTTTATGGTTTCTTGGAATTTTACGAGGAATAAAAGTATGACAGTTGTTTAGAAATAAAAATAAATAAGATTGGATAACGAAGATTTATTTTAGAATTTTGGTGTTGGTTTTATATTATTATTGATTGTTTAATGAAAACATGAAACTTTTATGGAGTTTTTAAATTTTTAAAAATATAACAATAATTTAAAATGCAAAATAAAAATTATAGAAGAGTGATATGCTCAACAAAAGTCTTACATAATTTTTGTAGAATTTTTTGAGTGGCTTTGCTAATTTTTATTTAATGTTTAATATGAAAAATAATATGCACATTTAATTGGGTATGAATGCAAATATTTAAAGTTTTTGGATTTAAAATTAACACATAAACAAATGCAAGGCTAATATTGCAAGTTGTCCAAAAAAGGAACATGTGCATGCACATTATGTGCGCTTGATTTGAATATTGCAATTAAAGTAATTCCGGTCAAAATAATAACATAAAATTACAAACCATTTATCGTAAATAACCCAAAAGTCCCGTACAATGCACACTTCACGGTTTAAACATGACCTTTATGCAAATAAAATAAAAACCAAGGGCATAAATGCATATGTTCAACTTACAACAAGCATACATGTGTCCAAATGACTAATTAGCAAAATAAATAAATGCAGGGGCTTAAGCGCAATTGTACAAATATGTTCTGACGGATGGTCGTAGTGCGCTCAGGTTCCAATCGGGCGGAAGAGTTGGAATCATGATTGGAAGGAGTCGATTAAATATGAAAGCTTTGATCAACAACATACCTTTGAGGTTTTTGTAATGACTAAGATCAAATCTGGAGCTATCGTTCTTGACCGTGCAGCGTTGGACGATGTTGGACGAACTGGGAAGAAGGGGGTCTCTGACGAACTTTGAGCGAGGATATCTCGCTCGTGGGTCACCTAAATCGGCTCCGAATTGGTGCTCTAGGTTCCTACAGCGACGCTCTACCGATCTACTGGCTCAAAGGTTGTCAACATTGGCTAATACACCTTCTGGAGGTTGGGAGGTCTGGAAGCTCAAGTGGACCTCCAGATGTTGCGTGTCGCTCCCATGCTTGCTCATGATCCCTACAACGAGTTCCCTGCTCGGAGGTGAAGATCCAACTAGGTGTAATAGCACATGAAGATGTAAAAATGGTGAATGGATGAGAGCTCCATCGAGGGTCATTGGAAGAAGAGTTGATCCTCAGATCTAGAGCAATCATAGGTTGGCCAGATATGTTAAAATATGGAGACTGATGGGGCAAAGGTGTAGGCGAGGTCGGAGATCAACGAAAGTGGTCAGAAAAACTCCGATCATGCATATCCGCTGAGAAAGATGAGCGATGGACTTAACTAAACATAGGAAATTAAGACAAAAATTACAGAAAAGGAATCAAAGGTGAGCTTTGATGAGCGATAGACTTAACTAAACATACAGATACCTAAGATCAATTAATGAGGAGGAATCGCCTTGATTTGTGGTTGTGACGGAGAGCCGGAACACGCAGAGGCGAGCATTGGTGTATGGTTGGATCGTCAATCTATCTCAATTCCTTACGCTCTCACTTGAATGAGATCAACCACTGTCAATGGTCAACACTTCAGAGCTCAAAATGGGGGAAGATATTAGGTAAAATCAGATCTACTTGTCGTCGGAGGGGGAGGGGAATATTTATAGGTGTGACTTCGACAAAGGTTTTAATTCGAATAAGGAGCAAATCAAGGCATATATGGTGGATATGGAGAACTTGAAGCAGATAGTGAATGGAGCGTGTGGGAAAAATGAAAGAAGGGGCAATGGTAGGAAAGAAGTGCAGCTAATGACAAGGGTCCAGGTAGTTGACCCAGGTCAATAAACTTGGGACATACAATCAGAGCGCACAGAGGAAAACACCAAATTAGGGTAAATGACAAAAAATTAATAAAAAGCAAAATAAATGAATTAAAAATTGAAAATAAATTAAAATAATTAAATGATGTAAAAATGCAAGAATAAAATAAAGTTATTTTAGGTGAATTTTAATTAATTAAATATGGTATTTACAATGGTGAAAATAAATAACCATGAGTTGATCTGTCCTGCCCCTAGATTATAAGCATCCTTCAATGTGTGCCTAGACACTTAGCCTCCTCTAGAGTTTCTATCCTCCTCTCCTTTCTTGTCTCTCTTGCCTCAGCTCTAAGATCATGTCTCTCAATCCGGCCTGGATGTTAGCCAACTCAGTCAACTATGCATTAATGGCATGCATGGACGCTAACATCGTATTGTTGATCTCGTTCTGCTCAGCCATGGAACTCTTTTCCTAAGGTGGCATCAAGTGCGCTGACTCGATTTCTAGAAATGTACATGGCACTGATATAGTCCCTAAGAATGGTGGAGTCTCAAATTATTGTTCAAGATTAGAGTCAATCTTAAATAATGTATTGATCGAAAACATGAAAGGCAAAATGGAGAAAGATGAATACTCGAGAAGTGAGTCTTCCCGAATAGAAGATGTTTGATATGGAGTGTAAAATGTGTTCGTAAAGCTTGAACGATAAATGCTCCAATCCAACATCATTGATTTCAAGAGGAATGACGTGAGAACACGATTGTCAACTCAAGAAGAAACAAAGAAAAAGGCACGAAGGGCGTAGAAGGATATGTACACTACCAAACATACACAAACCCCCGATTCACCAACTGAACACAAGTGGATACAATAGGAGTTGTCTTTTACCTTTTTAGTTTTTTATGTTTAATGAATTTACAAAAAGTTGCTTACTACCAAACACACGAGGTTAGTCGCCGCTATCGCCAGTGTGCATACTCAAACCTCCCCATGCAGTGGTAACATCTTCCTAGGCTACCAGATTCAGTATCAGACCCAAAGAGAAATAGGAGGATTAGAACAACAAAATGATTTTCTATGGTCGGAGGCAAGTGCTTAAAGTTGCAACCATACACCGAAAAGTGATGTACATGAACTTAAGGCACAAGTCTAGGGATTTGGGCTCTATCCTCACAACTACATGCTTACCCACTCTATTTGGAGGTATGTACCTATAAACAATGAGGGTATTACTCTCTCCAAAACAATGATTTTGTCCTTATATTTAGTTTTATGGTCGATTTTTCTTTAGTTGTCCTGATTTTATATAATTGTCACTTTTTTTGAGTTTACTGAATTTCAATTTCCTTTTGATATTATGTTATTAAAAATAGGGAAGGAATTCAGAAATTCCAATACACGCGAAAATTCAATGATGCATGCATGCCATATAGGATGTGTACGTTGTCGCCAGCAGTCTACTTCCAGGGTGATCCGTGCATAAAATAAAAGACAAAAAATAAGCTAACTTAAATGATGCACGAGAACCATCCTAGAAGAAACTTCTATTAACCAGCAAGAACATGTTAATTTCACTAAGTCCAAGTTACGCTCTATTCTATAGGTACATATATTCTTGTTTAGGGGCCTTGGACCTAATCATTTAACTAGCTCTAGAAGGGTAATAAAACCTACTTCTAAGGTCTCAAGCACACAGAACCACAAGAAAACAAAGAAAAAGATGGCGATGAAAATAAAATTGATGTGGTCCCCTAAGTGCACCGGTACTTGGTGAAACAGACAAAGCAAACACAAGGTATTTTGTGGCCTTTTAGAAAATAAAAAAGAGGCAAATTCCAACTTATTAATTAAAACATTTTTCAAAAATAATGAACGAATAAAATGCTAAAAGAAAACAGAAATGACTATGCATAATGCTCCAAGTGACTGGTCTCCTCCAAATCTTCTTATCCTCCTACACTCTCCTGCAACTTGATGAAGAAACAAGTCGCCACCGCTTCACTCGGAAGCACTGGCGCTCCTAAGAATGCCACCCTTGCTCGATGAGCCCTCGCATGAAAGAGAAAAACTAGAATGTGTATGAGACACTGTTATGAAAATATGAGCAAAAAACATTATTAAAATATATACAAAAATATTGAGAAGAAAACAATGAGGTGGATCTGAAGAAAAGTGAGAAGAGCTAATTCTGATCTTGGGAAGCTTTTGGTGTCTGACACATCAGATCCTTCAAGCACTATATCAGCTCCTTAATGGCACATGGTATTCAATTTGAGTACTTACTACTCAACAAGATGCAAATCCACAATATTTATACGCACAATTATAAACAAAACAAATGAAAGAAATAAATGACAAAAAAATAGACAAAGAAATTATGTGACAACAATATTCACAATGAAAAAAGTGTCAGAAAGACAAAACAAGTGAAACAAGTGTAAACAACCAAGAATAGAATGTCAAGATAAAAATCTTGTTACCCTTGTCGTGCTTCCCTAGCAACGACTTCAATTGTTGATCATGGAAACCAAGGTCTTGATTAATGAGATTATCTACAGTGTTGTTGCAACCCTAAAAATCCCTCAACAAAAATTTATTGGGTTCTCAAGCCAAAATAAATGAAGAAAATGTAGAAAGAGAAAATTGCTATCTTATTTACTTGTATTGCGTACATGGTCAAACTCGGGGAGGCTAAAAAATCATGAGGGTTATTCAATTCAATGAAAAATCAATGTAATAAACGAGGTAAATCTATGATCACTTGTCTTATTTTTTGTGTTTTTTGATTATTGTTAAAAATTTTAATTTTACATTTTTTTGGTTTTCTTAATATATATATATATATATATATTAATTTTTAATTTTACAAAAATATTTTTCAAATAATTAAAATAAAAATGAATAAATGAAATCATCTAAGAGAATAAAGGTAGTCAAGTTTGAGAGTTTTACAAAGTGATAAAAAAATATACAAAGAATTGAAATAAATCTATTTTTTTGTTTTTTTGATAGATTTGCAATGTTTTTATGATTTTCCATAATTTTCAAAAATTTTTAAAGCTTTGAAAATAACAAAAATAGAGAAATAAGTAAACAAAACACAAAATGAATGTTTTTGGATTTTTAAAATATCAAATAAGATAAAAAATATATGAAATATACAAAGAATGACAGATGCATTTTTATATTTTCTAAAAAAGGTAATTATGATTTTTTGGAATTTTCTACGAATTTCTATGATTTTTTTATGTTTCGAGAGTTTTATGATTTTTTGGAATTTTATGAGGAATAAAAGTATGAAAATTATCTAGAAATTAAAATAAATAAGATTGGACAACGAAGATTCTTTTTAGAATTTTGGCGAAGGTTTTATATTTTTTATTGATTTTTGAATGCAAACATGGAATTTTTATGGAGTTCTTAATTTTTAAAAATTATGAAAATAATTTAAATGCAAAATAAAAATTATGAAGAGTGATATGCTCAACAAAAGTCTTACATAATTTTTGTAGAATTTTCTGAGTGGTTTTGCTAATTTTTATTTAACTTTTAATATGCAAAATAATATGCACGTTCAATGGGCTATGAATGCAAATATTTAAAGTTTTTTGATTTAAAATGAACACATGGATAAATGCAAGGCTAATAATGCAAGTTGTCCAAAAAGGAACGTGTGCATGCACATTATGTGCGTTCGATTGGAATATTGCAATAAAAGTAATTCCATTGTCAAAATAACAACATAAAATTACAAACTATTTATTGTAAATAACCCGAATGTCCCGTATGATGCACGCTTCACAGTTTAAACATGACCTTTATGCAAATAAAATAAAAACCATGGGCATAAATGCATGTGTTCAACTTACAACAAGCATACATGTGTCCAAATGACTAATTTGCAAAATAAAATAAATGCAGGGGCTTAGGCACAATTATACAAATATGTTGTGATG
Source organism: Ottelia alismoides (assembly GCA_037367405.1). Taxonomy (NCBI): domain Eukaryota; kingdom Viridiplantae; phylum Streptophyta; class Magnoliopsida; order Alismatales; family Hydrocharitaceae; genus Ottelia; species Ottelia alismoides. Next base: position 561,674 of record JAZKJV010001773.1, read on the forward strand.
GATGGCCGTAGTGCACTCCGGTTCCAATCAGGCGGAAGAGTTTGAATCATGATTGGAATGGCTCGATTACATATGGAAGCTTTGATCAACGACAAACCTTTGAGGCTTTTGGAACGACTAAGATCAAATATGGAGCTGTCATTCTTGACCGTGCGGTGCTGGAGGCTGTTGGACGAACTGGGAAGAAGGGGGTCTCCGACGAACTTTGAACGAGGATATCTCTCTCGTGGGTCGCCTAAATCAGCTCCGGATTGGTGCTCTAGATTCCTACAACGACGCTCTACCGATCTACTAGCTCAAAGGTTATCGGCATTGGTTGATACACCTTCTGGAGGTTGGGAGGTATGGAAGCTCAAGTGGACCTCAATATGGTGTGAGTCGCTCCCATGCTTGCTCATGATCCCTACAATGAGTTCCTTGCTCGGAGGCGAAGCTCCAACTAGGTGTAATAGCACATGAAGTCTTAAAACTGGTGAATGGATAAGAGATCCAGTGAGGGTGATTGGAAGAAGAGTTGATCCTCAGATCTAGAGCGATCATAGGATGTCCAAATATGTTAGAAGATGGAGACTGACGGGGCAAAGGTGTAGGTGAGGTCGGAGATCAACGAAAGTGGTCAAAACAACTCCGATCATGCATATCAGTGGAGAAAGATAAGCGGTGGACTTAACTAAACATAGGAAATTAAGACAAAATTGCAGAAAAGGAATCAAAGGATTAACATACGGATACCTAAGATGAATTAAAGAGGAGGAGTTGCCTTGATTTGTGGTTGTGACGGAGAGGCGGAACACATAGAGGCGAGCACTGCGTATGGTTGGATCACAAATCTCTCTCAATTCCTCACGCTTTCGTTTGAATGAGATCAACCTCTGTCCTTGGTCAATACTCCAGAACTCAAGATCGGGGAAGATATTAGGTAAAATCAGATCAACTCGTCATCGGAGCTGGAGGGGAGTATTTATAGGCGTGACTTCGACGAAGGTTTTACTTCAAATCAAAAGCAAATAAAGGTTAAGATGGTGGATCTGGAGAACTTGCAGCAGTTAGTGAACGGAGTGTGTGAGAAAAATGGAAGAAGGGGCAATGGTAGGCAAGAATTGCAGCTAATGACGGTGGTCCAGGTAGTTGATCCAGGTAAATAAACTTGGGTCGTCCAATTAGAGCGCACTGAGGAAAACACCAAATTAGGGAAAATGATAAAAAAATAAAAAAAAGCAAAATAAATGAATTAAAAAATGAAAATACATTTAAATAATGAAATGATGGGAAAAAACAAGAATAAATTAAAGTTATTTTAGGGGAATTTTAATTAATTAAATATTGTATTTACAATGGTTAAAATAAATAAAAGGTATTATCTATTGGGATGTAATTACCTAGATTTACAATCTTTGATTTTTAATTAATTATAAAAATCTATACATAATTTAATATTATTTTAATTTACATTATTTTACAAGTATTTTAATTAAATGTTTATTTGATTGTTACGAATTAATTTATTAGGTCAAATTAATATGTATATGCAAAATATAGACATAATGATACACATACATAATATACATGATTTTATTTTTATTGATTTTTGATTTTGTGAATTTTATTTGTATTTCATATAAGTTAAACATCATATCTAAAATTAATTATAAATAAAAAATTCAAAAAAAATACAAGAAAATAAAAAATTAAATAATATACATAGTACATGTTGGTATAATATTCAATAATACCGCAATTTGCCACATTTCACACCATAACTCTGAATTCTATGAAGTCACTTCCATTTTAAAGCTATTTTAAATAATATACATAACTCTGATTTCTTTGTGGCTTTTTGAGAGTGTTATTATTTATAAAATATACATACAAATTTTTATTGTGATCATTTTCATTATTTAAAAAAGAATTTTATTCACAAATTTCAAGATAAATTATTTTTATTTAAAAAGAGTTTTTGAATGAATAAATTAAATAGAAGAATGTTTATTATAGACAATATTGTACATATAATAAATATATACAAGTGATAAATGAATTTCTCGGATTTTTGGTTTCTTGGCCTTATCTCCCCTACTTTATTTCTTATTGATTAGGTCAAGTCTTGACCTTCTCTCGAGGTTAGAGTCAACATGTATCTATTACATATATACAATCTTTTATTTTCTTATTTTATCTTTATTTTTTTATTTATTTTAGATTAAAATGGTGATAAATATACAATATTTACACAAGGATTAGGGTTAGTAAAAGAATGGATTTATTAATATTTACATGTGTTTTATAAGTGATTTTAAGCTAAATTAAATGAATAAAGATGATGAAATGCAGATTCGTCACCAGCAGTAGCCTCCCCCTCACTATCATTAGAGTCAACAGTATCATCAAACTAAATCTTTCGAGGATGCTTCGATCAATCGTGCTATAGACTGTTTGTTCCGGCTCATAAAGAATATGACTGAGATGAGCCAAAAGATCGATGACTTGACGACCACGAAAACTTCCATTCCGGCCTAGGTTGAGGCAAATTCAAATAAAATCCATCAGAAGGAGCAGGTAGTTTGCAATGTTCAACCCGAATCAGGTAGAAATGATATTGTTTTATCCAAAGCTGTAACTCTCAAGAGTGGTATGACACTCAAGACATATGCAACTATGAAAGAAAAGAGCAAAGAATCCGTTGGAGAATCTTTAGCCTATCAGTTGATGTAGCAAGAGATTTTTTAGATGGAGCAGCACCACCCACACTGAAATGATAAAAATATAAAGAAAAATAAAAAATACAAAAATATAGTAGCAGTCAAGGTGAAGCCGCGCTTGTGATTGAGAAGCCGGCATCAACAGCTAAACCAACACTAACTGAAGGAGCCAAGACTGCACCATTTTTTGATCTACATCATGTAGAAGATTTTTCACAATTTCGCAATCTACCTGCAAACAAAGCCAGGAACACATTTTTACCAAATACAGTTTCTTCTGATGTAAATATTCCTTTTTCACAGGAAATTAAAGTGAAAACCATAAAGAAATTGATAAATACTTTGTCTAATCTCGAGATTGTCAAAATTCTGCAAAATATGATTCTTGAAATGCCATTATTGAAAGCCATGGACTATATTCCAACAATAAAAGGAGGACTCAATGAGACATTTACAACAAAGCGTCCAAGCGATGAGAAGAGAAAACTATAGATGAACATCCCGACCATGGCTACCGTAAACGCCATTAACAATCTCCTACACAAATAGAAAGACAAGGAGCACCTCTCATTTGATGCCAAGTTTTTGACCAAGAGTTTAAGAGAACATTACTCGATAGTGGATCATCGATGAATCTATTGCCTTCCTCCTTGCTCAAGGAATTTGGAGTAGGACCGCTCAAACCCACCAATACGATTCTGTAGTTTGCGGACAAATTTGTCAAGCGGTCCGGGAGAATATTAGAGTACATCATCGCCACCATCCAAGGGATGCAGTTCCATGTGGATTTCATTGTCTCCTATATGGGTACCTATGCTCCACACTTCAATCATCCTCGATCGGCCACTACTTCGAACGACTGAGGCAATGGTAGACTATGGCACTGAAGAAATTACATTCCGCTCTAGCAACAACAAAGTTGTGATTGAGATTCCCATAATCAAAACTTGCTAAAGTGGCATCTATTACAAGAGTGCTTGATCTGAATGGCAAAGAAGACCAGGATTATTTTGTTGAAATCTGAGATACATATTTGTTCATGGGTAGCAATGATACACAGACGTTCTTCTCTCCAAAGGAGGGTCTAGAAAGCACTGTTGAATTTCTTGATGTCTTAGATCATGGGATGTTTAGTGGTGATCATTCTCAGATTTTTGAATTGCCATACTTGTCTTAGCATGATGAAATTGTTACATATAAGTGTGAAATTATGAATCATGAGTTTCAATGCATAGTGGTCGACAAGAAATAGTTAAAAGGGCAGACACTTTCCTCAGTTTTTGAAGCCACCATGAAGCTGACTCCTTTTTCCCAAGAGTTGAAATATCTAGCATCAAACATGAAGTATGCCTTCCTTGCGGGTGAGCCAAATATGCATCCGGTCATCATCGGTTCACATTTGACCGAAGAACAAGAATCTTATCTGGTTGAGGTTCTTGAAAGAAACTGCAAGGCAATTGGCAGTAATATTGCCGATCTCGATGGGATAAATATGTCATTGTGCCCACATAACATCTATCTTGAAGAAGATAACAAACCCTCCCGCCAATTTTAAAGAAGATTGAATCCGAAGAGGAAGGATATAACTTGGGGACCTCCTGTCATAGCTCGATGGGACGTTGACTTTCCGGATCTGCACTCAACGACAGTGTCATTATACAACGCAGAGAGCGCCCTATAACCACTCACTGAAGATCCCTCTTCTACGCCAGGTTGCAACCACCGACATCTATCAACCGAGGGTGTTAGAGAAAAGTGATGAAGATTGGGTCTCAGTCAGGTATTCTGATTATTGGATATAGTTGATTTTAAATGATGATTTTCATATGATTAAATAGGAAAGAAGGAGACAGGTTGGAGTTGATCCAATGGCTGGCATGTAAGGTGGTTGTTAGGAGAAGGATGTGTATGGTTTACATAGAAGTTTTGTTTTGGATCAAGGAGAGATAAATAAATGAAGTGGTTTCTTTAGAACAAACAAACCACTTGAAGTTTTTGGTGAAAAAGAAGGTGGCGCTGACCCGTGTCAGCACCACATAAATCTAGTGGTTAATTCATTATAATTTAGATGTTAAATATTTATAGCTTTATTTTAAAAATGTGTGAAAACAAAAAAATATAGGTAATTAAATTATCTAATTTATGGTATAATATATATAATACATATGTTATGATATATTAATAAAATATTAACAATTTTATAGATATTATACCTTATAAATAATGTGTACATTTTTATTTAGATATATTAATAAATGAGTTATCATTTTTATATTTTACTAATTTATATAATAATAAGTAGGAGTCATGTGAATTTTTAAAGATTTTATGAAATTAATTTACATCTATTAATAAATACATGTATTTACACTACCGTTCAAATTTACATTTTTCTTGCGGTTTTTTATTTATTTAAAATAGTAAATAAATATTTTATTTTTAGATTTTTTTTACAAATAAACTACAAGATCACAAAAATAATAAAAAATGTTAAATCCCTTGTTTTATAAAAGAATACGCACAAAATAAAATAAATAGCAAAGAAACCCAATTGTCATTAGGTCAAAAAATCGAAATTTTGCAAATGGATATCGTTTTCAATGAAATCATCTTCAATAATTAGTGAGTTTTATTATAAGAACTTTAAAAGTGAGTAGAGTGAAATTGGTGTTCATATGAAGAAGTTAAGAGGTTCGAAAGTTAGAAAATAGACAATTTATATGTCACATTTCTTGGCATTTTTACAAGTTGGAAACTTTTTATGGTTTTTATGAATTTTATATAGAATTTTATAAACACAATAGAGAATAGTTTGGTGAAAAATTTATATGAATTATTTAAAATTACATGAAGATTGTATATATAAAATAAATAAATGTGAATTAATGGGTAATATACATAGTTTGTTGTTTTTGTGCTTTCTTCCATATCTCCCCCTACTTTATTATTTGTCGACCAAGCCATGCTAAGTTCGTCTCGTGGGTTAGGTTATATAAATAAATCTTATAGCAATATATATATATATATTTTATTAGTCATCATGTACATTATATACATATTTACAATTTGTCTTTTCTTTCTTTATTTTTATTTTTGGATATTTAAGTCCGTGACCCTAAGTAATTCCATAACTACAATCATATCCCCGCGTAATCGCGGATTACACCAAGAACCCATAATAATGCTTAACTCTTACATGGCATGACCCTGTGTTAAACCCCATCCAATTTTCAGTTAATTATGACAGAATCTGTCAAATGTTGACCATTTTCACCCTTCAGGTTCAAGGTAATTATAAATGATGCCACTTCCCTTCTTTCTCTTCCATAGGAACCCATCACTGTCTTGTAGGTGGTGGGTGATGGCAGAGGACCCAGAGGAGGAGAAAGAGGTCAGGGTTTCTACCTTGTGGCTACTGCCACTTCCCATTGTTTTGAGTGGGCCTAAACCTCATGCTTCGTCCCATCTGCCTCATGCTCTCGTGGTTATGGAGGATGGAGACGGGGAGGGGTGAGTTGGAGGAGGAAGAAGGGGAGGGTCAGTGGGGTTGGGGTGTGATGGAGGATGAAGAAGGGGGGGGGGATAAGGGGCAAGCTGAAGGAGGAAGAAGTGGAGGGTTCTATGAGGGTGGGGTGAGATGGAATAGGAAGAAGGGGAGGGGTACGTGCTAGGTGAGGAAGAAGGGGAGGGGTTGGCAAGGGTGGGGCGAGATGGAGGAGGAAGAAGGGGAGGGAGATGCGGTCAACGGGGGTGGCACTTGGAGGAGAAGAGTGGAGTTCGAGGGGTGGGTGGGAAGAGGGTAGAGGCGGAGGGGTGGGAGTATGGAGGGCAGAGGTGTGAGAGGGATGGAAGAGGAAGAGGGGTGGGTGGGAGGACGGAGGGAGGAGGTGGAGGTGCGGGAGGGAGGGTGTCTGGCGTTGAGAAGGAAGAGGCGGGGGGTATTTTTATTATATGAAATTATTTAATAACCGTTAAATAGTCCATGCCATAGATTAAAACACTTTTTTTGGTTGGATTAATTGGAAAAGTGGCGAAGGGTTATGGATGTGAGAAAGAGTGACTATCTAAGGGTTCTTGTGTAATTCACGATTATGTGGGGTTATGATTGTAATTACATAATTACATAGGGTTATGGGTATAAATATCCCTTTTATTTTTAGTTTTCTTTTTTATGTCTTTTTAATGCATAAAAATTCATTTCCATTCTTAAATGAGATTTTAATAAAAGATGAGAATTAATGTATATTTACATTTGTTTGTTATGGGATTTAAGATAGAATGAGACATAAATGTTAATGAGATTTGTCATACACCTATCTAAAGTGATGGATTCTCAAAGTGTTGATCATATGAAAGCCTTGGTTGGATACCCTTATGCATCAGTCGTGGTATACCTGATGTATGTTATGATGTGCACAAAGCCAGACATCTGACGTGTAATGGGGGTGGTAAGCCATTACCAATCCTGATATGGAGAACAACACTAGAGTGTAGTGAAGAACATCTTTAAGTATCTAAGACAGACTCAATATTACATCTGGTCTATTGAGATGGGTATCTCCTAGTCTTGGGATACATAGATTCAAACTTTCAGTTTGATGTAGATGACTACAAGTCAACTTCAGGGTTAGTATACTTGTTGAATGGTGGTGTTCTGAATTAGAGAAGCAAGAAGCATTACACTATAGCTGATTCAACTACTGAAGCTGAATAATTAACTGCATCGGGTGCTGCTAAAGAGGCAGTGTGGTTACACAAGTTCATTCATGAACTTGGCGTAGTTTCCTTTTATACTCGCATTCCACAGCTTTGTGATAACACAGGAGCCATAACACAGGCGAAGGAACCAAAATAGATTCAAAAGAGCAAATAGTGGAAAGGAAATACACATTATTCGGAGATTCAAAAGTGTGGCGACAACATCATTACCAAGGTGGCCTATTGTACCTGAATGGTTTTGATAGCTAGTGGGAGATTGTTACTCATGTGAGCTGGAGGTGAACCATTTATACATTAAATGTTATTGTAATCTTTTATATATTTCAATAAAGGTTATTGTTTTATTTATAATATTTACGATTATTATGGATAATTATAACCACTTTTAATCACATCTTTGATGATAAAGTCACATTTAATTATCTTAGATGTCAATTCTCATATGTCCAAATAATATGAATCATATTCACATTATTTATGATAATCATATCTAATAATCCATTTCTTGTTTCTTATGTACATTATTAACAATTGAATTATTCTTGAACTCTTTCAAGAACAATGTGCTTTCTCAGCGGATACTTGGAGATCATGACATGGAGATTTTACATTACGTTTATAGTGACTTGGATTGATATCATATCTCAAATCCAGATCTCGGGGACCTCTCAAAGATGTTTTATCCAATCAAACTGTAAATCTAATCTTCTTGTTGCATCCGAATCACATTCAATAATGTCCTACATTTGGACCAAGACTAGTTAATGATCCAATGAGATGAGTCACTAAAATCCAAACTTGTTTCATCACTCCCCTAGAATGGAAGTGTCATAGATATACCATCGTTTACGATCATATAACCCTTGAGTATTCCTGATACACATACATCCTGCATATTGGAAGACCTAGACCAACCCCAAAGTATTAGATCATATTTAAATTGTCTTCTTTAGGGTTTTATCATTTAGTTTCTCATTTGATCATTGGGAGTTGGTTTTGATCATATACTTTCCAAAAGCATATATGATACCTATAAATTCTATCAAGCTTCCAAAGCAAGATAACCATCCATTGAATTCGATCCTCATATCGTTTGAGTAAGCTCATGTCTTATGGTTCAGTAATTAATCTATGTGATCCCTTTCAGAGATCACATTACTCATATGCTCTCGATTGCACACCAGCTCGTCGGTGTGTAGACATTGATTAGGTCATCAACCTGTTTGTATCCCCAATGCACATAATCAGATATATAGTAGTACATCTATCTCTGATCAGAGGATGCATGCCTATATTATGACAGTATACGACATAGGTCTTGGTTATCTCGATCTCTTTAAGTCAACTCTTTAAACTAACTTATCTAACACCTCTGAATCTCTATTCATATATAGGGGACATGTACCAATAGGTCAGTCAGATACCAACCTTCAGAGAAATATTGACATCTCATTCTCCGACAGGAGATCCTTTCTTAAAAATCACTTTATGGTGCTTTATGAGACTTCAATCTAATTCTTTTGATAGCATCCAAGCACTAGCCACTAAAATTCAATATTTGAATAATTAGTTGTATGGTCATTATGATGGTCATGGTACATAAGTCTAATTGAAGAGAGTGACCGATTAAGCAAATTAGTTATTCTTTATTTAAGATTAGGGAATGATTTGCAATAACATTTATTGCATAATGCCTCACCGTAGACTCACATATCCAATAGAAACCCTGAAGAAGATAGTTCAAATAAGATCGAATACTTCAGGATTAATCTAGGTCTTCCACTATGCTGATGTACATGTATTAGGAATACTAGTGGGTGATTTTATCGTAAATATTTGTGTAACCATGGCACTTCCATTCTGAGGGATTGATGAAATAGGTTTGGATTTTAGTGACTCCTCTAAGTAGATTAATAATATGATCTTAGTCCAAATGTTAGATAATAATATGAATATGATTCAGATGCAATCAGAAGATTAGATTTATTTTATCTAACATCTTTGAGAGGTTATCGAGATATGTATTCGAGATATGATCTCAATCCAAGTCACTATATGTAGAGTTTACATTCACCATGTCCTTATCTCCACGTATTTACGAAGAAAGCACATTCTTCTCGAAAGATTTCAAGAAAAAATCATTTGTTGATAATGTATCCGAACAATGATAAAATGATAATAAAATGGGGTTTTATTATCATAAGTATTGTTAATATGATTCATATTATTTAGACATACGAGAAGAGTTATCTAAGATAGTTAAATATGATTTAATAATCTATATGTAATTAAAATGGATATCACTATCCATATAAATCATAAGTATTATAAGTGTGATTTATAATATATTATAGAGAGTTAATTGTAAATAGGATTTAAAAATAAAATGTTGATGTGAATTGGATTCACATTAGCAATTAATTCTAAATGTAATTAAAGTTTTTAATAAGTAGATGAATTTGATTCATAATTGTCAATGGTTTTGTTTGGAATTATAAAAAGTAATATCCAATAATTATTTGGTGATATTTTACTGATAGAAAATCATGAAATAAGAATTATTGTTATAAGATTTCATTATGATAGGAGAGAGTTTTCTCTTTCCAATGTGGGGAGGGGGGGTGGCTGTCCATCTTGACTAAAAGGGAAGGAGGATTTCCCTTTTACCTTTTAATGGAATGTAGAGGCTTAGTTATATTCCATTTATGGGAATTTTGATTTAATCAAAAATAAATATATTAAGATTATTTACAACATATTTATTTTTTTTAAATTAAATTAATTGTTGTTGCAAATTTTTGCAACAAAATCTCAACAATAAATTTGAATTATGAGGGCATCTCCACCATCCACTTTAGGATAAAGAGGGGTAACCCTAGCCTTTTACACTACAAAAATTGCAAGAGAAATTACTCTCTCTATACATCACATCTCCCTCTCTCTCTCAATATTGTGGTCGTCTACCATATTGCCCTAGAGAGAGATGACATAGTCACGATGCCATTGTGCAACAAGATCGACTGCTCGTGAATCTTCACCTTCTTTGGCGCATCTTGCTCATAAGGAAGGACATTGATTTCATGAAACAAGATCAAGGAACTCCATGCTTGGATCACCAACTTGTATTGTGAGAAGCCCACGTCTCATCAACGCACTCACAAGTGCCTTCTTCATCAGATCAGACTTGAGAGGGAAGGTCTCTTCGTTTAGAGACACTATCACAAAAGTGCTTTAAGAGGTATTCCTTGTACGAGTTTGTGTTGTTGTTGAAACAATTTGAGTAGTATTCTCTAATTATGTCATTTCAACCATTTACAAATTTTAAAGTCTCTTGCTCCTCTCAACTAGTATGACTAGTTGACATAGATCGTATTCAATGTGATCTACATGCTTCTGTGATTCGCTAAGACCTAAACCCTATACTTCAGCAATGGCTCGCATATGACTGAGGCTCTAGATGGTATACCATCATCTATGTTGGATGCTGCTACATTGGTTGTTTGGGTGCTTGCACGTAGTATACGTGTTGTGGTGACTATTGTTGCATTGGGATCTGTTGGTTGTTCGCTTCCTTATGCTTCACAGATGACCTCGTGGATTGACATGAGGTTATAGTGTTGACCAAGATCTCTAACTATTTTGTGATCTCGTCGATATTGTCTAGATTCTTGGTCCTCTTTTCGATCACATTCCATTTTTCAAGGTCTTGTGATTGCATCTTGATAATATGGACCTTTGAGAGATGGTTCCTGATGATTCTTAGGTTGGAACTCTCATCTCTCTTAACTCCAAATGATGCAACCATATTTATTGATTTATGGAGGATTTGGTACTCCTTCTAGAATGCATGGGATTCACGCGAGGATGCCAAACCTTTGACCATCTCACCAAAAATTTTCCAAACAACATCATCCTTCTTGTTGAAATGGGAGCCTCCACAAGCTACATCCACAAGCTTCAGAGTATTTTTATTTCCCATCACAAAATTCTGGACCAGACTGGTCTTTGGGGTTTCATAGTGGCGCCTCTTCTCTTGAAGGTCCATAAACCTTTCCCATGCCTCGTGAATGAGCTTATGAAACAATTGTGAAAAGTTGGAGACTAATGCACACATTTGATTTAGACGACCCAAAGGATAATATTTTTGTAGGAAGGTGACTTGAGTTCCTACTAGGTCGTCACTATTTCCCCTAGATGGTTAATCCAATAAAGTACCTTGTCTTGAAGGTTGAACGGGAAAGTAGTCATTTTGACTACCTCCAATGGGATGTTTGGGAAGTGCATGGTTCCACAATTGTGGTTGAATTACTACACATGGATATAGGGTTCCTCATTTTTGTTCTGCTAGAATACGGGAAGAAATGAGAGCAGTTGTGTTTTTACTTCAAAGTATCTATGGATCTACAGAATTTGGATCTACTCGGTTATCTATTTAACTCAACGGTTGTATGTCTCTTAGAGAGTCAACTTTTGTTGTTCTCTCACATCATCATCACCTCCAAGGTGTCCACCCTCTTGGTAGTCTTCTCCTCCATGTTGTACTTCACCTCCTCCATGGTTTCCTTCTTCCCTCCTCATCTCAACCAACATATCCTGAAATGTCATCTGGGCAAGGGCCTGGTCGGTAAGATATTGCTAGATTGCATGTATCAAGGAGAGGATCTATGCATTAACTTTATTTTCATCTACTTGGTATCCCTTTCCCTTTAGTACCATCTTTGGTTCAGAGTCAGATGATCTAATTCCTAAATCCGTGTCTGTGTTTGTAATTTGAAAATTACCATGATTAATTAGGAAATAGATTCCAGATTATTTTAAGCATTCAAGATTATGGTCAATCCTAACCTTTATTAGAGTAGGGGAATAGAATGGTGACATGTTCGTCTCAATCCAAAAGGTGGAGAATTCAGGATAAGAAAGGTCATGAAATCTCGATAAATCAAAAAACAAGGACTCCTGGGAATATCTAGCAAAATCTGAACCTGGATACCAAGAATCACCTCGAATTATTGGATATGTAAGTAATGGGGAATCTATGTGGATGTTCGTGACATTTGAACAAAACCATACTGAATGCGACATCTTAGCAGCAAAAAGGATTGAAATGATGCAGAATTAGAGCACAAAATAAAGAAAAGGTGAAATAGAAAATAAAATAAAGGCTCGGACTGAGGAAAAGAAAATAAGTATCAAAAGAAGTGTAAATTAAATGTTCAAGTGCATGATGTTTTTGATGTTGGTCAAAATAGAACTAATCAATCAAACGTCAATCCAAGGGTAAATTGACCTACTAACATAGTGAGCTGTGAAGGTTCGCCAATTATCTTGTCAATTTTATTAGTTCTGGAACAATCTTGGCAAAGTTAGTCCTTAGAGGATATCCCTATAGGAGAGTGAGTACTACCATACAATCATAAAGAACTTCCCAATTCATTTGTAACAAGTAGCCTTTATTTTAAGGTCTTTTTTATTAGTTATGGATCTACTACTCAACCAAAGAAGTAGAGAAGCCAATAGGAGAAACCAATACTTCCCCCTTGCATGGTACTCCTACATAGCACGATGAGATAGAGACCCATCATCATAGTACCCCTATGATCAGTACTTCATACTAAGTCTGCAAGCAGACACAACCCTACTTTCCCACGCACCGATAGAAGTTCCAATACTTTGCATATCAAGTCAATATACAAGACAATACCATGATGGGATTTGGGATCTATTCCTTAAGGGGTGTGCTCCACTTTATTTAGATGGAATTTGAGAACAATGAGGGTATTGCTCACACAATACATTGAATGTCCAACTAATCAATTTTATTTTGGTCGAATTTTCTTAACAGTCCATTTTTTAATATTTTTTGCTACCACGTTTTTTGAATATTTTTATGCAAAGGTCTAACGCTTTTGTAAATTCTTTTCTTAGTCTTATGTGGTCAAAATCAGAGGAAGAAGGCAGAAAAGGAATGCAAGTCAGAAAATGATGATGCGATGCTCAGTAAGAAGGTTAACCTTGCTTCTCATCTTTCTCCATGCGGAAGTAGACATGAATTTTAAACATATAATAAAAGTAAGGCATTGAGGAAATCACTGTATGATATGAGCTTCTATTAGCGTGAAGAACTTTTCAATTTGACTAAGTCCAAGCATGAGACTTTATGTACATGTACGATATTAGGGCTTTGGACCTATTTAATCGAACATATACACTTAGAATCCAAGGGCTCATTCCACAAGACATGAAATAAAAATAAGGCGAGAAACACAAATCGCGAAAAACAAATACAAATAAGAGGAAAACATATAAAAAAGAAATGTAGAAGCGAACTAAATTGGATCCCTCACGTGAACAATCACCTGATGAAATGGACTCGACTTAGTCTGATTGTGCAAGATTCTAATTATTTAATTATTAGAAATTAATTGAAATTAAAATAAATGATACTCTCTCAAACAAAACTAATTTGTCTTTACTAAGGTGAATCTGCCCAGCTTTTTGTCTCCTCAGTTCCTCTCTTCGACCGATGGGCAAAGAACCACCGATCTTTGCATCTCTTGAATGTGTAGAACCTCCGAAGAAATACTCCCATGATAAGAGGCCATCTGCAACAAATTCAAACAGGTAGATGGTCATAACAGTCTTAGATAAAAATAGAATAATGAGAAAAGCAGATAATAAAGTGAATAAGGTAAAAATATACTAAGCAGACTACACTATGCTCTACAAAGCGATGTACACTATGCTCTACAAAGCGATGATCACCAATAATGATGTCATTTTGACAAGTGGGGTAGATCGAGAGTCTAATGTTCTCACAATGCGAGAAACACCAGTCGCTGAAGTGACCTCTCAACAACCGTAATAAATCAACAATTGTATCCGACAATATAAGATAAATGAATCTAAAAGTAAGTGAGAGTTTAAACTCCATTTATATATATATATATTAAAAGCCATAAAAACATTTCAAATCTATATGTTTTCATTTTGCAACTTTTACTTTTTAATTTTTAAAATAAACTATTTAATAATATAGATGATAAATATACTCTATGAATAGTGATGTTTTTATATTTTAAAAGAATGACAAATAAACTCAAAATTCAAAAAGATAAAGAGTTTTGGGGGTTTAAATATTTTTCTAAGTTTTTTGTTAATTTGAGTTTTTTTGTAATTTTTCAAGGTTTTTTAAATATAGCAATAAGGAAAAATAATAAATATAAGAAATCAGTGACCTTGATTAGAGTTTCACTAAAATTATATAGGAATCAAAATATACCTAAGCTAATTTTATTATATACTAATTTTATCATGGAGAATTTAGAAACAAATAACATTATTTTTAGAATTTTTTCTAGCTTTTCTAATTTTGTAAAGTTATTAGGGTTTTGCAATATTTGGACTTTTGTTTTATATTTTTTTAAAAATACTTCGACAAAAGTTGAAATATAAATAATGAACTAACAAGAACTTTTTTTATTTTTTTCAAAATATTTTACAAAATTTTTTGTATTTTTAAATATATAAAAAGATAAAGTACTTTTCTTTTGTACTTTATAAATAGGAAATTATTTTTAAATGCCTTGCGAAGAATATATGTAATAAAATAGGGTTCCAGGCTCTTAAGATGATTTACCTTCAATTTTTGAACATATAATGTTATTTTTAATAACTAGAATATAAGCACAAAATTAAATAGATTGGTAAGGACCCCAATGCAAATTCTAGGAAGTTAAAATGTTTACATAACATTCAAATAATGTCTAAAGGCCAATCAAATAAAATGACCAAATTTATCGAATTTAATAGCATTAGCATAAGTATAAATGTAATTAAAATAACTTACAGACCCTCATATGCAACTACACCAAAAATATTACATTGATTCTCCAATTTTAAACATCAAACAAATATTACCAAACAAGGAGGGGGATAGTCAAAAATGACCATGCGCCTCACGTATCTGGGCGTGTGAGGTGGCCTTGCACTGGACCGAAGAGCAATAAAATGAAGTTTGAGGGTTCACATATAAATATTACAAAAATAATTACTCTGTAGATGGATGTTTTATGAATAAAATGGAAATATAAAAAGCGACGGATTTAATGTACAAAGTTCCCCTACACGCATGTTGGGGGATGGCTGAGATGATCTCACTAAACATGTGGCATGCTTCGAATGACGGATACCTCTTTGCTGATATTCTTGATTGAACGATTATGAGTAGCTCAAGAAGAATGACTCAAGAACAGTGGTCAGGCAAGCTTCCACCGACGATCCTCTGCAACTAGAGCATCATCCTTTGTTGTTGGCATGCTCTTCACATTCATGAGGTGATTCCGCAGTGGGTTGATGCCTCAAAATGCTCCAGACCTCAACGATGGAGGCTTGGAATTTCATCGTGCCTGGGCTAACCTACAGATCTTCTTTAAAGCTCCAGATGGAGTCTTTCACTTACAAGACTATGTAAAATAGTCAGGGGTTGAGGGCAACGATGGGTCCTAATGATGGACTATGATGAGACAAAGATGTGAGGGTGGTTAGGGGGTAGGTTCATAATCGAAAACAATAGTAATGATGGTTGGAGTCTGGATCTCCAGTGATGGATTTTGTTTATTTTTTAGCTATATAAGATGAAATCAAACGAAATTAATCACTACACTACTAATAACCTTGGAATAAAAAAAGCATGGTAACGAGTAGCTCACTTGCTTGAAATAATTGAGAGTAGAGATTCTCTTGGAGACTCCCCGATGAACTTTGAGACATGCCTACTCCTTCATCTCCACACATTGGATCGACTGGGAAGCACCTCACGCCACTATGGCTTCTCTCCAGGAACAGATCCAACAATTACGGTGGAAGAAAATAGATTGGAAAGCAAGAATTGGGTAGAGAAGTAGGGATGAAAATGATCGGATACGGATATGAATATAGATATAATCATATCCTTATCCATTTTAAAATACAAATACGAATGCGAATACGAATATTGACGAATGCGAAAATTGTGTTACCATATCCTTAAAAACGAATACGAATGTAAAACGAATATGAATCGGATACGAATAATAACAAAAAATTTTAATAGATTAACTAAAATATACATATTTATGATGATTTACACATAAAATAGATATACCAGATACAATAATTTTATATCAATTAAATCAATAATGGTGAATCCAATCATAAAATGTTATTGCACACAGTTATAAATAAATCTATTACTATACTTATGTACGAAAATGAATATACGAATACGAATGCGAATATTAGAGAATGTATAAGTGATATTCATATCCGCATCCATTTTAAAACGAATACGAATACGAATGTCAAAATATGTATAAAACTAATACGATAGCGGATCGGATACGAATATATTCACATTCGTTTTCATCCCTATAGAGAAGACATTATATACTGGATGACTAGATCGTGGTCTTTGACTAGGGCTTTTATTCAATCGAGGGTTGACTGATGCCACCCCTTGACGCGTTTGATAGAACTTTGGAACGTGAAGATGTGTCAAGAAGTAATCAAGTAAAAAGGAGGTCTGTATTGAGCTAGGTAATTTGGCGAAGAAGGGGTACGGGATTACTATGGATACAAAAGTAAAAATGGAAAATAAAATAGAAAATTTTACTAAATAAACCCTAAAAGATGAAATTTGTTTCTTATTTTATGTACTATTTTAGGTGATTTTTATTTTTTTTATCGATTTATTTATTGGGGGTTAATTTTCACTTTTATAATTATAGATATGCAAACAGATTTTTTATGAATTTTATTTTTCATTTTTATTTTAATAATTATTATCATATTTACACATTTTATTTTTTTTATAGAATAAATTATTTTTTATTTACATATTTTTATTTCATTTTTATGATTTTATTTATATACATAGAGAAATATGTGTATATACTTTATATGTACAGCTTACATGTATACTTTAATGTAATATTTATATAAAGTGCCTTTTAATTATTTTATTTTATGTTATATTTTTAATATGTTTCAAATGATATTTCCATTTTTCTAAAAAAATAAGAAGAGTACAAAAGGTAAAGAATATATATATATATATATATATATATATATATATATATATAATATGGACATACAAAATATAGTGGGACCGAAAAATCCTGCTTTTATATCTTGTCTCCTTTTTTAATGAAGCCACCTTCATTAAATAGATAATTTAATTAGAAGTACAATGGAGTGAGTTTGGTGAATTTTGAGTTCATATGGATAAAATATTGATTTACGAAGTTTAGTTTGCAGCTTTTTCATATATGTGTCTCAGTCGCCTTGTGCATTATTTTTGTGTGAAATTAATTTTATTATTTTCTATACACTAATATGTACCAGTTTTATGTGCACAAATTGTTATTTGATGTTTGTATATTATAGAATAAAATTGTCAAAAATGTGTTTTTTACACAGTGTTGTACATTTGAGGTCTCTAGGGTTTTATGCACATTGTGTACCCTTATCCCCCCCTAGTTTATTCTTGGTCGACCAAGTCAATATTGACTTAGTCTTAGGGTTTAGGGTCATTCAATATCTTTAATACTTCATTTGTTTTTCTTTTCTTTTCTTTATTCTTTTGTTTTGGATTTAATTATAGATATTAACACTGAATTTATACACACTATCTAAGAGTTAATTTATGCAATATAGTGGTATTTACATGTATTTATCTAGGGATTTAAAGCCAATATAGGATAATAAAGGTAACTAAATATGCATTCATCATGTGGGTAGTTTTCTGGAGGTTCTTTTGGATGACATTTTCATTTAAGATGACATTTTTTATGCATATGTTGCATAACTAGACCAAGTATTACAGAGTTGCCGTGAAGTAAATCTTGTGCTTTCATGACAGAAGAGTCACTTCATGGTGACTGATGGAATTGTGCTTAGTCACGTCATCTCCAAACGAGGTATGGAGGTCAACCTGGTAAAGGTGGATGTGATTGCAAAACTTGAGCCACCAGGAACAATAAAAATGTAAGGTCTTTTGTAGGGAAAGTTGGTTTCTACAGAAATTCACGACTTCAACAAGATTGCATGACCTCTCAAAGAGCTACAAGGCATGGAGATCGATTTCATTGTTAATGACAAAGTCCTCTAAGACTTCTATCAGTTAAAAGATTTAGTCACTCAGGCGCCTTTGCTACAACCACCAGATCGGTCTCTTCCATTTGCGGTTATGACGGATGCATCATATTTCACCATTTGTGGTGTGTTGAGATAATGAAGGGATGGATTTCCTTATGCCATTCACGATGCTGGTAGAGCATTAGACGAAGCTTAGAAAAATTACACTATTATAGATAAAGAACTACTTGTTTTGGTTTTCACCCTCAAGGAGTTTTGTTTGCATCTTCTCAGTTCAAAGTTAATTATTTATACAAACCACTCATCTGTCAGTTACCTGCAACAAAAGAAGGATTCCAAGTCACATCTTCTCCAATGGATCCTTCTGCTCCAATAATTTGATTTTGAAATAAGTGATAAACTTGTACTCACGAATGTGGTAGCAAATCATCTATCTAGAATTAAATGTACACAAACTCCACTAAGCAGTGTGCTGATTACAGAAACCATTATTGACAAAACTATCTTAAGTTTTAATTCTTTCCCATGGTATGCCAATATTGTGAACTATCTCAACTCTGAGAAAGTTCCACATTATTAGATGTGAATAAAGGACAAGTTTTTAGATGATACAAAGTTTTACTGGTGGGAAGATCCATACCTTTCTAGGGAAAGTGCGAATTGTATGTGGCGTTGGTACATTCTTCTAGAGGAGTACATTAGTGTCCTAGAGAGTTGTCATAAGCTCAAAGCTGAATAACACCATTCTGGGAATTAAATGGTGGCAAAAGTATTGCAATGTGGCCTATGGTGGACACTATTCAAGGATGTGTAGCATATGTAGAAGGCTTGATTGACTTTCAAAATTTGGGAGGAAGCATCAATTCCAAAGACACAATGTCACTCAAGTTCATCCATATCTCAGCTCTACTTGATGCTTAGGGCATTGACTTTATGGGCTTATTTCCTAACAGTCAAGGATATGAATACATCATGCATGCCGTTGATTATGTGAGTCATTGGGTGGATGATATTCCCAACCGATCCACATTTAGCTGTATACTGTGTTGCTTCCTCAAGGACAACATCATATCATGATTCAAAATGCCCAAGGTCATAATTTCAGATGAGGGTAGTTATTTCATTAATAAAGAAGAAAAGAAAACATATGAAGGAGTACATCATTAATCACCATGTAGGATTTCCTTACCCACAATCAAATGGCTTGGTCGAGTTATCTAATAGGGAGATCATTACTATTTTCCAAAATCTTATTAGGCCAAACAGGAAGAACTGGTATGAACTTATTGACTCCAATCTATGGGCTCATCATACCGCCTACAAGTCTCCACTGGGTATTTTTCCATACCGCCTTATATATGGAAATCTTTGTCATATTCCCGTTAAATTAATTCACAAATCTTTTTAGGCATTCAATATGTGTAACTTGGACTCATGAGACAGTGTTCAGATCTATAGATCGATTTGAACAGACTCCTGGAATTGAGAGACTACACATATGAAAACATCCTAATGTATAAGGAGGAAGTCAAATGGTGGAACGACAAGCATATAAGAAGAAAAAAATGTTCTATCCTGGTTAGAAGGTTTGGTTATTTGATGCAAACTTGATGATATTCTCGGGCAAACTTAAAAGAAAGTGGACCAGGTCGTTCGTAATGAAGACTATGTATGATAATGGTAGCATTCTGATATCCGAATTGTCATCTGACAAACAACCATTTATATTGCTGAATTTGAATTTAGAGCATGATGCAATCATGTCCATTGTCGATTCAATAAATGTGGTATTTGAAGATGATCTCACAACATCTTCAGATGATTCCCACGATGCCCTAGACAAAATTACTTTTCTTGATTGATTATTTTTTACTCTTTTTCCATTCTTTCATTCTTCTGTATTATTCATTCATCTCGTTTATCAGTGTTATGCTTAGGATAACCAGATCCTAAGTATAGGGGGAAGAGCATTTTGAGTTATTCTTTTTCATTCTCTCGATTCTCTTCTAACTTCTTGAATATTCTTCTCCATATTTAGGTATATTTTAGACTAGGTATAAGGGGAGATAAGTAGATCCATTGATTTTATAAATTTTTAATTCCTCGATCATCTCCGCTTAGTGTATACTCTATTATACTTAGGATTAGTTGATCTCAAGTATGGGTTGCGATCAACTTCATATAATATTTATTGAGTTATTGTAATGTAGATCTTTTATGTACTTAGCTTGAGTCTTGTCTCCCTTTGTTACTCGTTGTTCACTATGAGGACATACTTTAAGATTAGTATAAGGGGTCATTTATATTGTATATATACATTATTCATAACTCATACCTTCTATATTTTTAATAATATGACTAATATATTACATTGGGTAAGGGTATAAAAATAAATCTATTAAAAATCTTGTAAATGTGTGCAAACAATTTCTAAAAGATCTTTGCAAAAAAATGGTTGGAAAATGTTTTGCAAAAGATTTTGAAACATGGATGTAAAATATTCTGAAAAATCTTTTGAAAATTTTTGAAAAATCTTTGTAATTTTTTTTCAAACACTTGAAAAATATTATTTTGTACATGTTTGTGAAATGTTTGAAAAATTTTTGTGAAAATGTTTGAAAAATTATTTGTAAAATTATTTACAAAAAATGTTATCAATTTTTTTTTGTAAAATGTTTGCAAAAATGTTTTCCAATGGCTTGAGCACTCCGTACAAAATTATATTGCAAAAATCTCCAAATAATATTTGTGTCGATGCGTGACTCTTGAGGACAATGACCTAACTTGGACTAGCATTGTGGACATAGTTCAACTCAAATGAGAAGTTGAGGGCATGATTCCTTGGCTTGTGAAGCACGTGTGTGTAAAATGCACCGCCCCATAGGAGGCGAGTATACCCCAACATGATCTAGTGGCAAAGATATCTAAGGACATGGCGTTGTGGGCCACAATAAAGCTTGCTCAAGAAGGAAAATTCCATATGTAAATGTGCTTGTATATAGTATTAAAAACTGTGTAAGAAACAAAAACACCATAAGAATAGACAGGCACAAATCCAATGAAAAATTAATATCTTCAGAGTTACGTATAGATAAGCAAGGCTTACACTTAAAAGTCAAAGATTTCAAGGTTGCTAGTTGTTGGAAACTTGGTTACACTAGCCAAGCTCCAAAGGATATGTGACTACACTGGTTACAATCCATTCTTCTTCTCTACCCCCTCTTCTTTGATCCAGTTGTACTTGAAATAGAAGGAAATACCCTGCTCCTCGAGGAAAGAGTATATAGATTGTGGAACTAGGTTTATCTTGCTGAGGAGGACTATTTCTTGCCATTTCCGATGAGAATAGAGACATTTCACGTACATTGTATAAGTGAGACTCATAGCCATAAGGGTTTGCACATGAAAAGACTTATTCTAACATGGCTATTTCAACAAATTGAGCAGAGGATAAAGGATATGGCGAGATCCTAGGGTGCATCATAGAAGAGTGAGGATCGCATCGTATGTGATCGGGAGCGACTAGTCGTACTAGTTGCTCGATGCAGTGGATATTAAAATTTTTCATGTGATGAAACCACATCATCCAAGAACACTTCTCGGATTGTTTCGTCTAAACCACAAATAAGTAATAAGATTACCTCTAGAAGCGTGGTTGCGATCGAGTCTCTAAACGAAGAGACCTCCTGTCTCAAGTCTGATATGACAGAGGAGATGCTTGCGAGCATGTTGATGAAACACGTGATCCTCACAATCCATGTTGATGATCCAAGCAACTATTCTCTTGATCTCGACACACGAGATCCAACGTCTTCTTCACGAGCGAGGCATACCGAAGGAGACGGAGATTCACGAGCAATCAAACCGGTAGCATAACGACGACGCTGCGGCGATGGAGACTCTCTCTAGGGCATCCACGGTGGATGGCCATGAGAGAGGAAGAGAGAGTGCGTGTATAGAGAATGAGAGAGAGAGAGAGAGAGAGAAAACCTTGTGTTTTTCATTAGCATTTGATGAGCAAGGGGTGCCTTTCTATTTATAATATTTTCGGATCCATGGATCTCAATCCATGGGTAACACAAATACAATGGCTCACATTTATTTGTGTTTCTTTTAATGGCTAAGATTTTTGTTGGTAAAAACCAACAACAATTAATTTAATTTGGATTAAATGTATATTGATAAATCAATATGATTTAATCCCAAATTAAATCAATAAAGCATGGAGATTATGAAATGAAGATTGCCTCCTTCCATAATATGGGATTTGGTGGCAATCTCATGTAATCTCATGATATCTCATGAGATTACATTATTCCATGGAAATCTCCAAGATTTACAACAACACTTGCTGTATATTATTCAACAAAATAATTCATAATTATTTTGTGAATATTGCAATCTTACCATTGGAAAATTGTGAATCACATTCGCAACCCAAAATAAAATGTGAATTACATTTTCAATTAATTGTCTAATGTGAATAAAATTCACATCTACTTTTGATTAACAAATGTAAATTACAAATTTGCTCTCTCTTGTATATTAAATATAACTTTTATAATATATATGATTAATGTGGATAGTTCTCTCCACATTATTCATATCCATGATAATTAAATCATATTTAATCATCTTAGATCTCTATTCTCATGTTCTCAAATAATATAAAACACATTCACATTATTCACATCTTTGGTAATAAATCACATTTAATTATCTTAGATTACTCTCTTTATAATATGAATCAAATTCATATTATTCATATAATTAAACGACATTTAATTATCAATTTTCTCAATGCTTGGATACATATATCAACAATGAAATTATCCTGAACTCTTTCAAGGATAATACGCTTTCTCCATGGATACTTGGAAATAAGGACAGGGCGATTGTATTGTTCCACGTATAGTGACTTGGATATTGAGATCACATCTCAAATCCATATCTCAGGCCTCCCATAGATGCTTGATTAAATCAAGACCGCAAATCTAATCTTCTCATTGCATCTGAATCACATTCAGATTAATGTCCAATATTAGGACTAAGATCAGATTACTTCTCTACTGAGAGGAGTCACTAAAATCCAGACCCGTTTCATCACTCCCTAGGAATGGAAGGGTCATGGTTATACAACCATTTATGATCACATCACCATTAGGTATTCCTAATACATGTACATCTTGCATACTGGAAGACCAAGAATAACCACGAAGTATAAGATCAATTCTATACTGTCTACTTCAGGGATTTATCATTAAGTTTCTCATTCGATCATTGGGTGTTGGTATCGATCATATACTTTCCGAAAGCATATATCATACCTAGGTGTTGATCATATACTTTCCAAAAGTATAAATCAATCCTTACAAATTCAATCAATCTTTCAAAGGGAGACGACCGCACACAGAATTTGATTCTTCCCAATATCTCATGAGTGAGCTCGTGTCTTTCGGTTCAGGAAATGAACCTGTATGATCCCTTTGAGAGATCGTATTACTCATATGCCCTTGTATGCACACCAGCGCGCCAGTGTATAGACCTTGATTAGGTCATCAACCTATTGGTCTACCAAATGTACATACTTCGACGTATAGTAAAACATCTGTCTCCGGTCAGAGGATGCGTGCCTATATCATGACAGCATACGACATTGTCGACTCTTTGACCTAACTAATCTGACACATCCAAATCTCTATTCCCATGCAGAGGACCTGCATCAAGAGGTCGGTCAGATATCAACCAAGTGAGAAAGGATCGCCATCTCTTACTCAGGTTGGAGATCCTCTCTTAACAATCATTTGACGGTACTTGATGAGTCCTCAATCTAACTCTTTGGATATTCATCCAATCATCAGCCTCTAATAATTGAATCAACAACTGTATGATCATTAAGATGACTATGGTACATAACCTTAAATGTACTAAGGGACCTATTATGCAAATTATTTATTCTTCATTTCTGATCAGGGTATGATATTCGCAATAACATTTATTGCGTAATGTCTCGCCATGGGCTCACATGTCGAACAGAGGATTGTGGAACTTGAGGGATATTAAATTTTAGATCCTATTCCCAATAAGGTTCCAAACAAACTAACAATCCAAAGGTCTTACTAAGCTTTGAACTTTGATTTTATGTAGACATGTTTAAAGAATCACAATCATTCTATGATCTTTATTTTCCATTTCTTTGTTTTCTCTTTTTCATTACTTATTATCCTAATAAATATTTATTAGGAATAGCAAAGGTAAATATAGGGGTGATAAATAGCCATTCTTCTACTTGTATTCTTCATTTTTCTCCTTAAATCCCTAGTAGAACACCTGTAACTACCAGTAATTTAAATAAATTAAGTACTAATATTCGAAAGTAATTATTATGTAAATACTTGAAATTAAAATCCCAAATAAAGGAATGATGAAAAGAAAAGAAAAATAAAGGAAGTATCAAAGAAACCATAATGCTTTTATATACAATATACTATTAAAATAGCAAAACATACACTATTTTATTAAAAATTATATGCACCTCAAACAACAAAATTTTCAACACAAAATTTGTGCATAATAATATATAGAAAGTTAGAAAATAATAGCCACTAAAAATCATTCATAGAGCACATGGTACACACATATGAAAAAGCTACAAACTCAATTTCATAGATCAATTATCTTCTCCATATGAACTCAAATTGAACCAAACTCACCACCATTATAATTAAAATTATATTATTTACCTAAAGATGATGATTTCATAAAAAATAGTGATAAGATAAAAAAAACTAGCATTTTGGGGTACCATTGTATTGGGGCATCTGTGTATGTATATATCATGGTATTATATTATTTAAATTTTTACTCTCTTTATTTTTTAAATCGATGTATTTATATAAAACATATAAAAGAAAGTAAATACAAATAACATCAAACAAAAATACCAAAATAAATAATAAACCTTAAAATAAAGGTATATTATACCTATAATGTATACACATCTATTTATTTACATATATAAACATAACAATAAAAATCATAAAAATATGTAAATAATAATTAAATAATGTTATAAATATATAAGATTCGAAAATATAATATAAAATACAAAATTAAAATAGAATGCATAGAATACAAGTGAATATATGTCTGTGTATGTGTAAATATTAACACCTTATAAATAAGGTTGTAAAAATAAACAATTGCTGGACATGCGAGCCCATTGCGAGCCATTATGCTATAAATGTTACTATAAATATCGTTCCCTGATTTGAAGTGAAGAATAATTAATTCACATAAGAGGTCCCTTAGTACAATTAGGGTTATGTACCATGGCCATCTCAATGATCATCCAACTATTGATTCAATTGTTGAATCATAGAGGTTGGTGCTTGGATGAATATCTAAAGAGTTAGATTGATGACTAATCAAGCACAGTCAAATGATTATTAAGAGATGATCTCTAGCCTGTGTAGGAGATGGCAATCCTTTATCTTTTGGTTTATATCTGACTGACCTCTTGATGTAGATCCTCTACATAGGAATAGAGATTCGGAGGTGTTAGATAAGTTAGGTCAAAGAGGTGACTTAGGGAGATCGAGATAACCAAAGTCCTATGTGATTTGTCGCCACGATATAGGCAAGCACCCTCTGACCAGAGACAGATGTGTTACTATATGTTTGAGTATGTACGTTTGATAGACAGATAGGTTGATGATCTTATCAAGGTCTATACGCTGGTGCGCTTGTATGCATATAAGGGCATATGAGTAATACATCTCTCAAAGAGATCATACATGTTTATTTACTTAACTAGAAGGCATGAGATCACTCGTGAGATATTGGGAATAAAACTCCATGCACAGTCGTCTCGTTTTGGAAGCTTGACTGAAATTGTAGGTTTGATATATACATGTGTATTATATATGCTTTTGGAAAGTATATGATCAATACCTAGGTATTATATATGCTTTTCGAAAGTATATGTTCAATACCTAGGTATCATATATGCTTTTGGAAAGTATATGATCAATTCCAAGTCCCTATATTCAAATGAGAAACTTAATGATAAAACCCTGAAGAAGAATACGGTCTAAAAAGATCAAAAACTTTGGGTTTATTCTAGGTCTTCCAGTATGCAGGATGTAGAGGTATTAGGAATACATGAGGGCGATGTGATCATAAATGACTATAAAACCATGACTCTTCCATTCTGAGGGAGTGATAAAACATGTCTAGATTTTAGAGACTCCTCTCATAGAGAATATGATATGATCTTAGTCTAGATGTAGGACATTAATCTAAAAGTGATTCAGATATCACGAGAAGATTAGATCTACTGCTTTGATCTAATCAAACATCTATGGGAGGTTCTCGAGAACTGGATTTGAGATGTGATCTCAATATCCAAGTCACTATATGTGGAAAGTATAATCGCCCTATCCTTATCTCCAAGTATCCATAGAGAAACACATTCTTCTTGAAAGAGTTTAAGGATAATTTCATTGTTGATAATGCGTATGAGCATTGAGGAAAATTTATAGTTAAATGTTATTTAAATATCATAGATAATATGAACTTGATTCTTATTATTTGGCCATATAAGGAGTGTTATCTATGATAATTAAATTTGATTTAAGTATCAAATATGTGAATAATGTGAATGTGATTAATGTTATTTGGGCACATGAGAGGAGTTATCTTTGATAAGTAAATGTGAGTTAATTATCAAAGATATGATTAATGTGTATATATCTATCCATTATAATAATGGTTCTTATAAATATGATTTATAATATACTGCACAGATTTAATTGTAAATGGAATTACAAATTATATGTTGTTGTGTATTTGATTCACAATAAACACTTACTTGTCAATCTAATTTACATAATATGTTGGATATAAGAATATGATTCATATTTGTCAGTGGCATGATCGAAGTTTTCACAAATTTAATTTGGAATTATTTTTGTGAAGATAAACACAATAATAGTTGTTGTATTTATATATAAGGATGGGGAGCTTGCACCAAGGTGCATGTAACTTTACATGCACCGGCACTTATATCTTCCACATTTTTTTGCTTTTTTGAAAAATACCACCATGTATATTCATCTATATGTCCCTTCAATATGTCATTCGAATTTCGTCAGAAATAGAGATTCCTAGGGCCTCCATCCAGAACAGGTCAATTACAACAATCCTAAGACCGTTAAAATTACCTGTTCTGGATGGAGGTCATAGGAGTCTCTGTTTCTGACGAAATTCGAATGACATATTGGAGGGATGTATGGATGAATATAAATGGTGGTATTTTTCAAAAAAGTAAAAAAATGTGGAAGATATAAGCACCGGTGCATGTAAAGTTACATGCACCTTGGTGCAAGCTCCCCATCCTCTTTATATATATAATGAATATATATTAAGGAAGGTAAAATCACTAAAAGTGGTTGTCCAACTTGACCTATTCAAAGGGAAGACGACCACCCTCTTTTTTGCATGTTGGTTGCCTCCCTCATTATCTGCTTATTATAATTGAAATTAAATGAACTAATTTGTATCTTGATAAAGTGATATATTTAATTTATTTTATTTTAATTAGTTGTTGAAAATTTATAGCAACAAATCGTGTCCATTGATTATCAACCTCTTTTCTAAATCGTTGGACTAAGAGGGCACAAGGATTGAGACCATATACATCCAACTAGTATAAAAGGAAGGGTAGCCCTTGCCTTTTATACTAGACACAAAATTCCAAGTGTAAGAACATTCTCTCCATCTTTCTCTCTCTACACACGCCCCCTCTCTCCCTCCTTAGAGTGGTCGTCCATCCTACACCCTAGAGAGGGTCGTAGTCATCGTGATGCCGTTGTACTGCCGGATTGACTACTCGTGAATCTCAATCTTCGTCGGTGCACTTGGCTCGTGAAGAAGACGTCAGACCTCATGAGATGAGATCAGGAGATTCGTTGCTTAGATCATCAACATGGATTGCGAGGAGCACATGCTTCATCAACGTGCTCCAAGCATCTCCTCCATTGGATCGGACTTGAGACAAGATGTCTCTTCGTTTAGAGACTCGATCGCAACCATGCTTTAAGAGGTAAACCTAATACTTGTTTGTGGAAGATGAAACAATTAAAGAAGTGTTCTTGGATCATGTGGTTTCATCGGTTTAAATTTTTAAATTCCGCTGCCACGAGCAACTAGTGTGAATAGTCACTCTCAATCACATATGATGCGATCTCCATGCTTCTGTGATGCGATTTAGGACTTTTTTATATCCTTCAAGTGGTATCATAGCTAGGTTAGAGTTTTAGGATACGATCCATAAAAAAAATACCTTTGATAAGCAAGGTGGTTTCATATTTTTTGGAGTTATGGTGTGAAAATTAGTTTCTAGACCCTCATTGTAGTATATCTGAATAAAATATTCACTTTATTCATTTTCTATTATTTTTACAATTTTATATTTTTATAATTTTGTACATGTTATTTATAACATGTTACATATTTAGAACATAACAAAACCACAAATGAAACACAAAATAAAATAAGTTTATAAAATACATGGGTAAAATACCTATAATTATCAGTGTGTATAAATAAAAGTGAATCTTGTTCCTTTATTGTTTATTCTATTATATTTTTATACTCTTATAAATATTATTTATATTCTACTAAAAATATAAAGCTGAAATAAGACCCAAGAAAATACATCGAAAAATAATAATAACCAATTACATAGATAAAATACCTACATTTATACCAATATAATGTATATACCTATTTTTTTAAGGTACAAATAACATCATAAAAATATAATCAAAATATATTAATACACCAAAAAATAAGGTATAAATTTATAAAATAGGAAAATAAGCTAAAATAAGACGTCATTATGCGAGCCTCTACATGTCCGGTGGAGACCCATGGAGGGTCCGTGCAGGCTGAGGGAGGAAGGAGGTGCACCCACAATGACCGTCCAACCACCCTTCTCCCAAGCTTCGAACCCAAGTATAAGAGTTGCGTTCCTTTTCATTTTAGGTAGATTTTATTCCCATGATTTGCTTTCTGTATTTACTTTTGTATTTTAGTTAGTGAATTAGCGTAGAGCCTGCATGGCACCTCGCTAGAGCTCAAGAGCTCCAGCGTATTCCACAGTAACCAACCACCAGTTTCCATCCACGCCACTACCAGTGCTTCCTTCTCCTGACGTTGCCCTACGCCCCGTGCCACTCCATCTAACCTGCTCCTTCCTGAAGTAGGATCTAGATGCCTCAACTCTGCCACCTCAGTGGATGCACCTCCGTCACATCTCATCTCACCCTATTCAACCAAATAAGGACCCCAAGTCTTGTCGTTTCTTGCACTTTATCTACTTGCAGATACTGATGAGCTAAAGGACCCCTTGTGGGGTCGAATATGCACAGGAACGTGGTACATGGAGCAACCCTTCTTCCCGATGTCGCCAGCCTCCGTCGCAGCTCCAACAACCCTCTTGTCGATGCCATGGGGTGCGTAGGAGCACATGCTCTGTTTTTCCCTTGGAACGAGCCTTCCAGATGCCGGAGGAGGACGAGAGGACGAATCAAAGCTCACCTCCAACATGTTCTTGATGTGTTCCTTTAGGCCTCATATCTGTCATTCGATCTCCAAGCTGCCCCATATTTTCCCCCACTGTCTGATGCACCTCACTGCAACCGTCAGATCACCAATTGGGATCTATTTTTAATCCCGACCTTCTATTCTGTAGCGTCATCGTGAAGCGAAGAGACGGCACCAGACATAAGTGGCCCATATCGACCATCCAATCCGCATGCATATGGGGTAAATTTCATATCATGCCTTGAATCTTTTTGTATTTATTAATTAATGTTGAAAATAAAATATGCAATTTAAATAAAATGAAAATTTTGCATTAGAAGCCCTCGTACTTAATTATAATTACTATTGGCTCCATGTCAGGTCACCCAAGTGGTATCCCGCGTGAGATGACCATTTTGCAAGTATAACCATGGCATATTTTGTATTTATTATTAATTAAATAATTTTTATATAAATTGTATATTTTTGGAAAGTTGCACTAGAGCCCCTGAAGTTTAATTTATTTGCAGTTATGCCCATTCTAGTTTATGAATTTTGGTGCTTGGATTTCATTTAGTAAAAATAGCACCCTTGCTCTAAAAATCAAGCGAAAATGGTGTTCGATGTCTGGTAGCATGTACTTTCACGCTCCATATTTGTTTTGCATTTTTGGGCATTTTAATCAATTAATAAAAACCATAATGAACACATTTTAGTTCTCTCTACATTATAAAATACCAAAAAAACATTTTGAAAAATTCTCAAAAAATTATATGTTGTCTATTTTAGAATATTTTATCTCCAGATCAAAAATTCATAAAAATAGAAAAAGAAAACTCTTAAAAATTGGAAAATCCCAAAATCCTTCAAAAAATCTATAAAAAATCTCAAAAACTCCAAACATAGTTTCTTATGTGATATAATTTTCTTATATTCATATCTATATATTAAAATTGATTTGGAAAATTTTGGACTTCAACTTCTATTTTTATTTTACATTTCAATTTCGACTATTTAATTAATCCCTGTTTTGGGGTAATTTTCACTTTAAAAATATATAAAAATTAGAAAAATTGACTAAAAAACTACAAAAAGAGTGAAAATATGATTAAAACACAAAAATATTTAATTTCACAATTTTCTTTTATTTTTAGTTATATTTATATCTTTATTATCCTATATCATGTATATATTCTTATATATTATTATATATCTTTTACATAAAGGAAAATAAATTTAAAAAATCTAAAAATATAAAATAAAATTGAAAAAAATAAAATTTAAAAAATATAAAAACAAAAAAAATAAAAATAAAATACAAAATTAAAAGTTAAAAACTCGCAAAAACAATAAAAGTTTAGAGTTAAGAGAAAAGAACAAGTTTTTAAACTTCATTGCCCCCATCTACCGTTTGCTCCATGAGTTCGTCCCCTACACATGCTTACACATATTCACATTTGTTGTAGAGTTATAATAAATTTTAATTCCATATTTTTTATATTCATTGCTTGATTCGTATTCTGCATTAATTGTTGATCGATTGAGTTTTTATGAGTTGTCGCTTCAGCGACATTGTAGTCTCGCCTTGTGTAGACTAATCTTGACCCTCACATGACCTCGATCATCTAATGGCAGCATAACCAAGGAGCAACACAACATTGATTGGGATTATTTATTTTGTTCATGCTCTCTTGTCTATTCTGAAATTTATTTCTTCCTATCATTTATTTATCTATTTCCTACTTTGTTTGATATTAATTACGAATTTTCTGACACTCCTTCTTGTTTATCTTTGTTACGAGGGACCGCCATGTGAGGGTGGACGCCGGCAGGAGAGAAACTACAAAGGAGGACATGAATGAATTTTTTAAGACAATTTTCTCACACTTTCAATTTATTATATTTAATTTCATTTTTTATTAAAGTGAGAGAAAAATACTTAATATGTAATAATTTGTACTCTCATAGACACTTCTACTTCACGAGGTCAATTGATGAGGGATTGTTCCCATAGGAGCCTCGTCTGGTTTTGCCGTATTTTCATCGTTTTCTTTTTATTTGTTTTTGCTTTTATTTTTAATTTTTGTGTGAATGATCTCAGGAATTGCTTGCTCGATAGATTAAGGTCCCAAGCATTAATATAATTGCATGTACCTATAGCTTTGCTTTTAGACTTAGTCAAATCGTAATTGTCAATTATTTGGATTTGAGACCACGTGCCGAGAGAGGATGCAGACATCATGTGCAGGACCCGTTGTGAGGGGCACCAAGTGACATCGAAGACTGGACCTTGGTCTCTCTTCTAAATAATTAGCATATGGTGCTTCACGCTAATAGTATATCCTGATCTTGGGTGATTTCATCGGCTTTCATTTGCATATAGTGTAGGTTTGAATTCGATTCTACATACTGCATGGAGAGAACTGGGAAGCATTGTAAGTCTCCTAACTTTGCATGCATCATCCATTTCTGAATTGCATGGCTTTTCTGACTTTCTCTCTCTGATTTTGCTCACCTAGGATGCTAAATGAAATTGAAAACATTGTTAGGCAAGTGCATTGAAAAATAACTAAAAAAGTGATAATCTAAATAAAAATCAAGAATGCTGGCTCTATTAGACTTTAAAAATATAACATAATGGATTAGAAACCCCCTCATTGTTTGTGCATTTTTATTCTCATGTACACACTAAGGACTTGTGCCCAGGTCCCATGCCTATCTTTGTGTTTATACAACTTTGTTAAAAATCACCGAACTCTAAAATAGAAAAGATTAAAGACCACCACCTCGGTCTTCACTTTGTTGAGTAGGTGAACTGGGGGTTTGCTTTGTATATTGATTTAGAGTCTATCTATGTTCTTCTCTCTTTGAGTTTTTCGTCCCATGAGTGTGAAGCATTTTTGATCATTGAGTCTCTCTCCCTCTCTTGTTTATGTATTTGCTCATTTGCATATATTTTATTATACTGAGTCTTGATCATCATCATTTTCGTTGGATTCTGCGGCTTTCTCCTTACCCATATCACCCTATCTCTGGTCCGGTTTAAGGAGACTCTCTCCTTAAGCCACATTTTTGTCTATGTTCCAACATCTTGCCTATCTTCTCATCCCTCTCCTTCTCACCCCTTCTATCACCCGGGATTGATGTGCTTGTAATAGAGCCCGCATTGAGGTTTATGGTTGACATTGAGTATTTGAGTAAACAGGACAAGTTTGAGGATGCTGAGGTTGATGTGCTACTTTTGGTGGATGTGACTTAGGATCTGTGCATAGAGACTATTGAGGATTCTGATGTTTGCACGATCACATGTGTGATTCATTATTGAGGATTAATTTATCTCGCATACCAGATTGAGGAATTGATTGATTCCTGATGACTTGATTATAATTCCATGTGTGTTGATTGTCTGATCTTTTCTACAGTTCCATTCATCTTTATTTAGATGCTTGATGTCATATCTCTTTTGGTACTTCAAAGCGATGGTGCTGGGATCCCACAAGACTTCACTCATCTTCTTGACTGATCCATCCTCCCTCTACCGGCTTTCCCATCTACCTTTAGCATTTAGAGGATTTCTTTATACATGTCGATCCATCTTCCCTGATTGGATTGACTTGAGGGAACGCAAGGCGACTGTCTTGATAGTCTTTTATCCCTCCCATGATCTTATCCCCTCTTATTGGTGAATGATTGCCTATTTTCAAGGATATGAGGCTTAACGCCAGCATTCCCATGATCTTCATTGACTTAGCTTGCATCACTCCCTGAGGACTATCTGGTGGAGAATGCAACATTTTCTTTACGTTCCGTTTCACTCACTACTTGTGCTACCAATATGTTGGAACACGGAACCAAATCATTTGATTTGTGTTATCGGTCTCACCATCTGATTGTGCGTTCGATCTGGTGGAGGACAATACCAATTATTTTAGCTGACTAGTTTTCTTTGTGAGTCTTCTTCCCTCCTTAAAGGTCATTGCAGGGATGAGTCAGATTCTGTTGATTATTCCATGCTTAGCTCACAGTACTCTCCGAGGGTTATCTGTTATAGGATGCGACATTTTCTAGATCTTTTGGTCTCCTCTATTGGTAGACGATCTGTCGCCTACCGAGACCACTACTATTGTTCCATCTGATGGATCTGACTCCTTAGAGTCCACTCACCTTAATGACCCTCAGAATGGTGAGCTTTGTTTTGATTATTCATTGCCTAGTATGTACCACTCCCTGAGGGTTATCTGCGGGAGGATACATTATTTTGTGGGTACTCGACTTCACTTCTAGTGTCTCCAATCTGGTGGAGCACGAAGCTGAGTCGTCGGATTTGTGTACTCGGTCTCCTCTCTGGTTGTGTATGCAATATCTAGGAGCATGGAACCGAGTCTTCTGATAATATTGAGATCTTTGACTCATCTGAGTCTGCTCACCTTGATGACCTTCGTAGTGTTGAGCCATGTCTTGTGGTATTCGATGTATTCCTGATTTATCGACCTTATGTCCACCGGACATCGTGTTTCATAGAGAGCATCATATTCCTCTTTTTTCATATCTTTATGAGACTATGTTTGACATGGAGGAATCTGTACTGATCCTTCCTCCTCCGTGTCTCACGGTATCGACTTGATCCTTTACTCTGTTCTTATGAGCCAATGTTATACTTTTTGCTACTGGTTCCTGGCTTCATTGTTGATCCGATGGCCTCAGTAGCTGACACCCAACTGACACCCTAATATGGTGTCTTTTCTCTTTCTGACTGCATCACTATTCCCACAGGGAGACGATGACGAGAGTACGATATTCAATTTCCACATACCGTCCTACACTCCACTATTCTTTGCATGTTGTATATACGTATTTTGTCTTCTATTCCTTCTTTCTCTGTATTTTTGGAGCACCTTGGATAATTCATAATATTGGTGTCTATACTTAAGATGTACTTTGACCTAAGTATATGGGGAAGCACCTAGTATGTATTCATTCTTTATTTCATTTCATCACTCCTCTCGTTGCCTATACTTAGGGCTCTTTAACCATAAGTATAGGGGGAGTGATGTGTATATTGTCTTCTATCTTCATCTGTCTTTTCTTCTTTTCTTTTTCTTTTTCTATCTAGCAGGTGTCACACCTTTTTGGTCAGGCTTCTATATTTAGGATGTACTTTGTCCTAAGTATAGGGGGTGCGCACCCTGAGTTCATTCATTCTTTGATCCCCCGCCGTTGTCTCCTCTCTTGTTGATTTTCTATGATATACTTAGGGATATCTCACTGTATGTATAGTAGGAGACAAATTGAGTTGTAATATCTTCATTTCCACCCTTGACCCTCCATGCCTTGTGAACAACATCGTATACTTAGGATTATTTGATACTAAGTATAAGGGGGACGATCAACTTCTCATACATTTATTCATTAGTCATTTTAGTATAGTCTTTTCAATAATCATTACAAGTTATGTATGCTCTTTTTCAAATCTATGAGGACATAGCTCAAGGTACGTATAGGGGGGTCGTATATACTCTTTATATACTTTAGCCATAACTCATACTTTTGTATTTTAAATAAGTATTGCTACGTACAATTCAATTAAAGAAATAAAACAATGCATATTATTCCTCAAATTCTTTTTGTATATACTGATTAATAAGTAAGGTAAAAAATATTTTTATAAAATTATTTGAAAAACGGTTTGACCCATATGGTAAACTATTAGTAAAATGTTTTGAACCTTTGTAAAAATGTTCTAAATTTTAACATTCCTTTTCTTCGTGTGTAATAAAATGTCTTAAAAACCTATTTGCAAATGATTTTGATAATGGTTGCAAAGTATTTTGAAAAATTTTTATATATTGTTTAGGAAATCTTTGCAAAATGGTTATTAATGTTTGTAAATATTTGTAAAAATTACTTTGTACTAAAGTTTTCAAAATTGTTTTCAAATAAGTTTGAGGAATATACAGATCATTCTATATATATATAATCAATATATATAAATATAATAAAAATTCTTTATCAACTGTATACATACCTATAACAATAAACAATATTTAAGCTGTGAAGTCTTTCAATTTTTTAAAATAAATAAAAAGAAGCACTCCTGTTTAAATAGCTGCACATACTTCTTATTTGTGACAAAAATATTTTATTTCAAAATCTTTTGAAAATTGCATAAGTATTTTCTTCATTTGTATAGCATTCACATTTTTTGGATTGAGCTTGATGATCAAACTAGTCCAAGTAAAGTCGAAGATTGGAGCTTGGTTGGACCTTACTGCACCTAACTTCACTAAAACCTTATGGGAACTATGTTTAAGGTACTTCAGATCTATTCAGATTTAATTCTTTGAGACTCAGGGCTGGGTTCAAGGCACCTCAACTAACTAACTAGATCTTTTTGAGAACACGCATGACTCTTGTTGGTCGTGACCTAACTTGGACACTTGCACCTTTCACTTGGTTCAATTCAGTTGGAGTGGTGAAGGGATTGGATGTGATAGTTTGAGACACACACGAGTGGAAGCATTCGTCCTTGTCTAGGGAGGTATGTGCACCCAACCCGTCCAGTAACCATGAGTTCTAAAGACAAGAGAGTGCCGGTTGCAATAATGCTTCAAAAGAGGCATAGTCTACTTGCTCAAGAGGAAAAATTCTTATGTAACTGCCATTGTATATAGTATTTCAAAAAATGCAAAAAGAAAAAACTCCAAAAAAGTGGACATGCGAGATTGAAAATAAAATGCTTGACGGACTGTACATATTTGTATATCAATAAGCAAGCTTATGCTTCAAAGTCATAATATTTGAGCATGCAGCTAGATGACTTGGCTACATTGGTCAAGCATCTAAGGATAGGTAGCTACACTGGCTATCACCCATTCGTCTCTTCACCCCATCATCTTGAGTTGGTGGCCACTTGAACTTAGAAAGGAATACCCCTCTCCTCGAGGAAAGATTTGCTGGATTGGGGAATCATTGGGTTGTCATGCTATATAAGTCAGTCTCTTTGTCATTTCAGTTGGGGAGAGCCACTATCACATACACTATACAAGTAAGATTCATAGTCATCAGGATTTGCATATGAGTTGAAGTATTATGACCTGGCTATTGAGGAGACTTGAGCAGAGTTTTGGGATTCTCGATGGTTATTATATTTCGAATCTAATTCCCAATTAGGTTCTGCCCACACTAAAATTCCAAAGGTCCGACACAAACTCCAAACTTTGATTTTGTGAAGATAAGTTTGAGAATTAAATTTAATCCACTTTCTTTCTTTTTCTTTTCTTTGTTTTTATGTTTCTACACTTTTTGCATAAGTGATTATTAGGGACTAGCAAAGGCAAGTATGGGGGGTGATGAATATCCATTTCATCACCTTTATTCTATCATTTTGGCCATAAAAACCCTAGCTAATGCATGTAAATAGTATTAATTTGTACAAAATAACATTCATTATTTTATGAATTTATTATGTAAGTAATACCATTTTAATGCAAAAAATACAGAATAAAAAGAAGAAAGAAAAATAATAAAATACCAAAGGTATTTTAGGACCACAAACCCAGAGACCAAGTCAAGATTTGAGTTCGTCGACAAGGAATAAAGTAGGGGGAGATGAGGGCCAAAAATACAGTTAAATTCACATTTATTTATTCATCAATAATTCATTTTTGACATCCATTTTATTCTTTATTATTTATTCATCAAATAAAGAAACTTTGTCCATGAAAATTGCAGATAATAATGTAAACAAAAATACAAAATTGAGTTTGCGCAAAAATAATACACACTATACTTTTTAT
This sequence comes from Ottelia alismoides, assembly GCA_037367405.1. Classification (NCBI taxonomy): domain Eukaryota; kingdom Viridiplantae; phylum Streptophyta; class Magnoliopsida; order Alismatales; family Hydrocharitaceae; genus Ottelia; species Ottelia alismoides. The sequence continues at coordinate 599,610 of JAZKJV010001773.1, forward strand.
ACACAAAATAAAGAGACAAAAATCTCAACTTCACAGACCCATATCTTCCAAATAAAAACTAAAAAGTATAAAATCACCTTTAATTGTATATAAGTTTTAGAAATCTATGTAATAAAGGTGGATACATATTTTTTGGAGTTAAGATGTGAAAGTTAGGTTTTAGACCCCCATTGTATAATCCGAATAAAATATTCACTTTATTCATTCTCTATTATTTTTACAATTTTATATTTTTATAATTTTGTACATCTTATTTATAATATATACAATTTAGAGAAAAATAAAATCACAAATGGGACACAAAATAAAATAAGCAAATAAAATACATTGTTAAAATACCTATAATTATCCGTATGTATAAATAAAATTGAATCTTATTATTTTATTCTTT